>OZ038488.1:6583745-6683745 GCA_964036315.1 Acanthosepion esculentum
AAAAACTGGGTCGGGTAGCTGCCTAATTCCCCAGACGAGGCTATGGGTAGCTGTTCCTCTCTGCACATAGCCAGAGTTTGACAAGCACACTACCGAAGTAATCCAGATAATGATCACTTAGACGTCCTTTACCAACAAGTGATCTACTTATTCAATATGGAATCGCTTGTGTTTGCTATTTGGTGATCTGTGTTCAAACTTCAGTGTCGGCAGCGACACTTTATTTTTATATGACCATAATATGGTTTCCTGAATTAGGTGATATCATTTCCTTTTTACGTTTAATAATATGGTCTTCTGGATTGTGTGATTACGTTTCCCTTTTTAGATTTAATAATATGGTCCACTGTATTAGATGATAACATTTCCACACTTCCGTTTAATAATAATCTGGATAGTGTGTTAGCATTTCCTTTTTTTACGTATTATAATTTGGTCTTCAGGATTGGGTGATTACATTTCTTTTTTTTTACGTTTAATTAGATGGTCTTCTGGATTGATTGAAAACATTTCCAATTTTATGTTTAATAATATCGTCTACTGGATTTGATGAATACATTTCTTTTTTACGTTTAATATGTTCTGGATTGGGTGATAAGATTTCCTTTTTTGCGTTTCATATTGTAGTCATCTGGATTGGGTGATTACATTTCCTTTTTTATGTGTATAATATGCTTTTTTATTGGATGATATCATTTTCTCTTTTTCTTATATATGATATTCTAGATTGTGTGATGATATTTTTTTTCGTTTGATAATATAATTTTATGGATTGGGTGATTACATTTCCTTTTTACATTTAAAAATAGAGCCTTCTTGATAAGGTGACTACATCTTCTTTTTTCTTTTAATAATCTGAGCTTCTGAAATGGGTGATTACATGTCCTGTTTATATTTAATAACATAGTCTTCTGAAATGGGTGATTACATTAGCATATCCTTTTTTACGTTACATAATATTGTATTCTCGACTGGGTGACAGCATTTCCTTTTCACCCTTGATAATGCGGTCTTGTAGCTCGAGTGGTTAAATTTCCTTCTTATATTTATAATAAAGTCTTCTTCATTGGGCAGCGACTTCTTTTTTACGTTTAGTATTAGGGTCTTTCTGAATGACTGATTACATTTCATTTTTATATCAAATAATAAGGTCTTCTGTATTGGGTGACAATATGTCCGTTTTTACAATTAATAATATTAATTATTACATATAATTCAGTTTTCTGAATTGGATGATTATATTTATATTTTTAGGTTTAATAATTTTTTTTTTGGATTGGGGGTTATAGTTACGTTTTTACGTTTAATAATATGGTCTTCTGAATTGAGCGGTAGTATTCTCCTTTTTACGTTTAATAATATGGTCTTCTGGATTGAGCGGTAGTATTCTCCTTTTTACGTTTAATAATATGGTCTTCTGAATTGAGCGGTAGTATTCTCCTTTTTACGTTTAATAATATGGTCTTCTGAATTGAGCGGTAGTATTCTCCTTTTTACGTTTAATAATATGGTCTTCTGGATTGAGCGGTAGTATTCTCCTTTTTACGTTTAATAATATGGTCTTCTGGATTGAGCGGTAGTATTCTCCTTTTTACGTTTAATAATATGGTCTTCTGAATTGAGCGGTAGTATTCTCCTTTTTACGTTTAATAATATGGTCTTCTGGATTGAGCGGTAGTATTCTCCTTTTTACGTTTAATAATATGGTCTTCTGGATTGAGCGGTAGTATTCTCCTTTTTACGTTTAATAATATGGTCTTCTGGATTGAGCGGTAGTATTCTCCTTTTTACGTTTAATAATATGGTCTTCTGAATTGAGCGGTAGTATTCTCCTTTTTACGTTTAATAATATGGTCTTCTGGATTGAGCGGTAGTATTCTCCTTTTTACGTTTAATAATATGGTCTTCTGAATTGAGCGGTAGTATTCTCCTTTTTACGTTTAATAATATGATCTTCTGAATTGAGCGGTAGTATTCTCCTTTTTACGTTTAATAATATGGTCTTCTGAATTGAGCGGTAGTATTCTCCTTTTTACGTTTAAAGTCTCTACTACAACGAGCATTACAAAAAGTAACACTGAGTATTGGTTGGCATCACAAAAGTGGTAACGAGTGTTAGTTGACATCAGAAAACATTTCATATCTTTTCTGGTAAAGCGCCATTACTTACCGAACAGCTTAAAAGTTTTAAAAGTTCTTTGTCCAGTTCGAGCTATTATTTAAACTAGTGTCATTTGTTGAAAGGATATTATTCAGTAGACGCCAAAGTTATTCCCGTATTCTTTCACACTCAGTAACCTCTGCCTATTAATGGTTTTGTTTCTTTACTTGGGTGAAAGGAGTAAAAAACGTTCAAATCATTTTAACTTTTACAGGTATATATTCTGTATTTTCTAATCAACAAGAAATAACAATAGTTAATTCATAGTATTAGATCTAGCTTTTAATTATATAATTAATAATAGCAGCAGCTGCTGACATTCGGCTTGGAAGTTTTAGGGGTGATTGATTCGGTTCTGGGGTCATCTTGTCTGTAATACTTAGCAAGCGGACGTAGTTGTAGATATTTGGATTCAACAGGACTCACACAAAGTATAAAATCGATATAGAAAAATGGTTTCTGTCTTAATTCTTGTTGCGCGTTAATTTCTAAGCTAAGTTGGCGTTAAAGAAATTTTGTGAAATTATACCTCAATAGTCATTTCAACAAACATGTGAATTTTGTATTTCTATATTTAATATTTCTAAATTTAATAAAAATTATTAAATAAAAAACAAAACAAAAACAAGCTAGGGCGATAGAAGTAGGTAGAAAACTGAAGAAAAGAATGGGTCAAAATTAGCTTTAACTTGAAGACAAGAGCTAATTAACAATTCTAAACATCATTTCTGTATTGAATGTCTTAGAAATAGTCAAGATTGGCTTCATTAGTTGCAAGGATATTTCGGGAGCGTTAACATCACTAACAAGTTTCTAAGGAAACTTTTTGCAGTAATTTTAGGTCAGTAGTAATTAACAAACTCGTAAACAAATAAACGACGCAAGCTGTATGGTTGCTTGTCCTTAGGATCGCCTTGCTAAAATCTCTTCGAAGATTTATTTTGTTAATTGGACACTTGATACCTATTTAGCTTGAGGACGCAAATCGATGGTAGATCTTAGAATTTCTTCCAATTGGAAGATAGATAAATAGATAGATAAATAGTGCATTGAAGTGTTTCTTTCGTTTGTAGTGCAATGAAGATCTGCGTACTACGATAAATCTTCATACTTAAGATGTTATTTCTAAAAAGTGAATGCTAACCCCTTTCCTACGCGATTGACTTAATCGACGCTACACTTCGTAATTATCTCGAAAAATGCACCTCTTTATGCGGTAATGTTTAGCAACCTCATCTCACATAGTTCCCTGTGGCTGTGGCCTTGTGTCAGACTAAGTTAAATTTAATAAATCATTATAATTTTGTCGAAAACAGAATCACGCTTTATTTATTATGTTTATACTCGTCTTGTGCAGAATATGAATTGCATTGGGCGCTTAACCTCGGAATAAAATAAACTGGTCTTGTAGATCCTTACTCCACAATTGAATTACACAATTCTTGTGGCCTTGTGCCAAACTCAGTTGATCTTAGTAAATAATTCTACGAGGACAACAAAAGCAGTAGTCTAGTAGAAGTTTACATTGAAAATGAACTCAGTGAGGATGAAATTCATTTGTTGCAGATTGATGAACAAACGTGTATCTTACTGGCCGATGGCAGATGCCCTCCAGAAACGATATAAACATCCTTTAGTTTGATGCTTCAACATCTCCCAAAAGAATAACAGAGAAAGAGAGAGAGAGAGAGTATGAGAGAGAAAGAAAGAAAGAGAGAGAGAGTATGAGAGAGAAAGAAAGAAAGAGAGAGAGAGAGAGAGAGAGAGAGAGAGAGCTGTTGGGTCTCAAGGGAGGAGATGGAGCCAACGACATTTCATGCATATGAATTAAAAGTTTATCTCAGAATAGAAACTGCTTCTGATCCCCGCAGAGGAGATCTTTTACTGTACCGATTAAAAGACTTTAAAATTCCCATTTGGCAAACAAAAAACAAATCTCTCATGTCTTTGCTGAATTTCATTTTGCTCGAAGCAGCGGAGAGAAAATTATTAGAAATCAAAGAGACTAAAGAGATTATGGGTAGAAAAAACTGAATATATTCCCACTTACTTCCAGGTACAGATCTATCTATCTATCTATCTATCTATCTATCTATCTATCTATCTTCGATTCTGAAAAATGCCATGTCTCGAGGAAGTTCTAATGAATATTAATCCCCCCAAATTATTTGCCCCCCGCCCCCAATGTTTTCCTTATTTTTTTACGAGTGGACCAGTTTACTGAAATAGTGCCACAAATCCAAGTGCAACAATGTTCATAACTTCTATATGAAATTTTCATCTTTTGAAATTAGTAATTTTAAATGTTGCACAAAACCTCAAATCAGTGCTTCACTAAGTAAATCAAAAGAAACATTTTTTGTTTTATTCTGGGAGTCTACCTATGAAACGACGCCTTCCTATCATATTTCCTCTCATGCCATTGCGCCATTTTTATTGTATATATCGAGCGAGCGAACTGGTTAATATATGTGTGTTTTGATATCAGATTTAAGTTTTTTTCATTCATCAAAGACATTTCAGAAAAACCATTAAGTGCATAGCGATTTTCCATGCGTAGCTTAGATGTGGCACAAGGCCGCAAGTATGGGGCACCCAGTGAGGATCGAACTCACTACTCAGTCGTAATTGTTCTAGCAAGACAAGCTTGCTAACCATTACACCGCTTCGAGGTGCCCAAATAATTTTGTAGCACAGCTTAGATGTGGCACAAGGCCGAAAGCATGAGGCACCCAGTAAGGGTCGAACTCACTATTCAGTCGCAACTGCTTTAGCGAGACAAGCCTGTTAACCATTACACCACGCCGAGGTGCCCTTGCCTATATATGTTTAATAGTTCATTACTAAGTTGATAAATACTGAAAAACCTTGTGCTTACGGACTTATGAAGTTGAAACACCAGTTCTCGTCCGATCACCGTCGAGATGGATTATGCCTCGGGAACCCAGTTGCTGATAGCTTGGATGTGATGTGTGATGTGTGGATTGTGTAATGCATAACGTCCAAGAATTAGAAATCAACGAGACGAGTTCGAATTCCACTTGGGTTCGTTACAGTCTCTTAAACGCAAATACCTTTGGTCAATCACGAATCAAAAAGAGACATGATTGACCAAGCGTGTCATATCCACCCTTACCAACAAGGTTAATGGCATATTCCTCCCCATGAATCTGAGGAAGGTCGAGGTCCAACAAAAGCTGAGAAGAAGAAGAAATAGCAATCACGTGACGTTGGACAATCCCCTCATTAATATTCTCAAAGCTACTGTTATTATAAAGGATAGTAATTTGATGCCAGCCAAAAGTCGGTCCACTTATTGCTGACTTTGGATGGTTGCTTGTTCAATTACTTACTGATGAGTGACGGAATATGATATTTATTGACAGTTTATTGGATAGATGCATTTATGTGAGGGTGGAACGTCGACAGTAATGCGGTTGCGTGGGATGATTATTATAAACATTACAATTTACAACAATATTATTACGTTCTTCTTCGATGTGCCGTCTCCTCTCAGGATATAGGTGATCATGGCTTTCAACAACTATTCTTTATACCTTTTTTGTGACCCGTTGTCACTTTTGTGATGTCAACAAACACTCGTTGTCACTTTCGTAATGCTCGTTGTAGTAGAGACTTTGTAATCGCAGATAAAACTATAGTAACGCCGTTGAACAACACTGGTGTCAGACGCCTTCGAATAACACTCGCACTAATAGTACTTGCTCGATAATACTCACTCGAGAAGTAACCACCGAATAGTGATCCGTGTAGTGATCATTATAGAGGATACTGTAGAGAAGAGAATAGCGATCAGTATAGTAATAGAGGATAGACTAGAATTGATGATCCATTAGACGTCACGCGACTTCCTATTCATGAGTTTCCTTTATGGTCACGTGATCCACTTAATTCAATAATGGGATCGCCTGTGTTTGTTCACTGGCGATCTATGTTCAAACTCAAATGTCGTCAGCGACACTTTATTCCTATATAACGCTTTTAATAATTTTTAAAAAAATTATTTTCCCACTGCTAGTTCTGAGATCCATTTGCACAAATTTGTTAGACATATTACTCGCTGTTTTTACTTTATCCATTTTGCCTTCAATATGCCATCCTCGCATCAGATTCTCCAAACATTCTTTCCTCACTATGTGTCACAGAAATTTAAACTTTTCTTTTAATTCTGTGTGCCCTTTTTGGTTTAATTTTCCTTTAAACCTCCCCTGTTTCTCACATGCTCCGTCTATAGTATTCTCAGCATCGTCCTGTAGGACTGCATCTCTGTTATCTCCAAACGCCTCTTCATCTATGAAGAAATTGTCCAGCATTCATTACCACGTAGAAGAACTGATATTGCATAGCAGTTGAAAACTCTTTTGTTTGTTTCTAAAGAAATTTTCCTGTTTCTTAATACTTTACTT
The DNA here is from genome assembly GCA_964036315.1 of Acanthosepion esculentum. NCBI lineage: Eukaryota > Metazoa > Mollusca > Cephalopoda > Sepiida > Sepiidae > Acanthosepion > Acanthosepion esculentum. Next base: position 6,590,334 of record OZ038488.1, read on the forward strand.
AGTTTTTGGAAAACATTTTCCGCTGTTCCAATGCATTTTCGGATTTCTGTGCCACATGTTCTGTCCTCCTGTTATAATACATCCTAGATATTGAAATCTTTGTGTCTTTGGTGTCTTTAATACGTAACTCGCATCTTGGTCATTTTTTTTCTCGCTGAGAACCATACACTGCGTCATCTTGCAATTGGAAGATTTTATTCCCCTTTGGCCCTCTTTTCTTTGTTACATTATCTCCATGTTTAGATGACCCGACACTGGCAGCTGATCTCTCCTCTGACCTCCGCCCTAGCAGCTCCGTGGGCGAAAAACTGGCTGGTTATATTCAATGTCTCAAAAACCAAACTAGTTACATTCTGTCATTGCCGATCAGATGCTGAACTATCATCAATCATGATGAATGGATTTTCCCGGAGGGGAGCCCCACGCCTTGAGTACCAAGTGGAGATCATACATACGATCCATCACTGAAGATTCTGGAAGAATGGTCAGTTCCCTGTACCGCGCTAGTAAGTATCTGACTCATTGTGCTATCCTCTATCTTTACAAGAGCAAGTGCAGATTTTGTAAATTTCTACATCTGTGTTAAAAAATTAAAATAGACTTTTATAAGTTATAAACAGTAAATGAAATATTTTCCAGTAATCACTAACCTTAAAATTGTACAATAGAATAAAATTAGATAAAGGAATTTACGGTATGCCAATTTTGCAGCTTATTTTATTGTTTTTTGGGGTCATATTTATTCTTTTACTTCTAAAATCACCAAGTATATAGTAATCAATGAAGGTGTCCCCTAGGGGTTGTTTCTCAGACAAACCCTCTTTTTACTTTGCATAAATGATCTGCCTGAGATTATATTCGGAGCATTTGTGAATATCTATACAGATGATACAACAGTATATGGGTGCACCTCCAAAACTCTACATGAGCCCGGCACCGAGTTCTCTCCCCTGACATTAGCTTTAACAGCTCATCGGGGGAAAATGGCTGGTCACGTTCAGTACCCGGAAAACCAAACTGTTGAGGTTCCATCATCACCGAGGGGACTTTGGATTTATCCCAATCTCGGAGGCATTCTCATAAATGCTCCATGCTTCGAGCGACTATTGGAACTTAAGCTTAAGTCAAACCTTACGCGGAACTTGTACGTAGCATTCATCGCTAAAGATGACGGAAAATGGTCGGCTGCCTGTACCGCTCCTGTAAATAACTGGCTCCTCCTGATATTCTCTACCATTACCGAAAATCGTGTACTGCTGCCATATATGGACAGGAGCTGCTCAGTCTTCACTTTCCAGTCTACATAAGAGTCTAAAAACGTTTCCGCTTCCTTGTGGGTGATGGATTATTTTTCGCTCATAATCTTTCCCATAGACGAAACGTTGTAAGCCTCTAGCTGCTCTATCGCTACTTCAATGGAAAATGGTCAGATGAACTACATTCCTTAGTTTCACCAGTTCTAACATTTCCGGTTAAGATCAAGCATTACCCCCCATACACACACTGTATCGACCCACCCTCATTCACTTCGCATTTCACTGTTGATATGTACTTTCCAGCCCAGCAGCTTCTTCCCACCAACCGCTGCTTGCGGAACCGACTCCGAAGAGGATGCTTCCAATCTTAACCTGTTCAAGTCTAGGGTTAACCGTTATCTTCGTCACATAGGCCCATAAGCTGCACCTTTTACTCTGTAACCCGTTACTTCGAATGGCTCTTGGGCCTTGTACAGGATGAATATTATTGTAAAAAAATTCTAAGTCTTCCTGTAGTTTTATTTGTGTTTCTGCGGTGTCATCTACATATTTTATGCTGTTAAAATAGTGCCCGCCAATAATAAATCCCGATAAGACATTCAGTCCCTTTCGGCTTGCCTTGCTGTGAAAACGCTTCCTTGGCTGACGTTACTTTCCATGTTTCTGCAACTTCCTCTCCGTATGCACGCGTTTGGCTCATAGCGTATATTCTGAATTAGTCTAATATCTTCCACAGAAGTAAAACAAAATAGAATGTATCTGCAATGTTATCGGTCCTAACCTGGCGTCTCGGCTTCAGTCATGCCATAGCTTCTCTGTGCTTTTTTCTACAAATACTTTCGCAGTAATTGTTCTGATGAGCTTTCCTCTTTAACAGCTCGCAGTAATGATTTACTGATCGGAGTTTAGATGGGGCACAAAACGGCAAATATGGAGCATCCAGCCAGGATCGAACTCACTACTCAGTCGCAACGGATCTATCGAGAGAAATATGCTAACCATTACACCACGCCGAGGTGCCTCAAAGCTCGCAGTAACGAGATTGCTGACAACATTTTATCGATGAAATTGTAAAGTATAACCGTAAGTTCTAAGCGAATGGTATATTCTCTCGCACTTCTCTATTGTGGAAATGTCTCCAGGCTTCTTACTTTCCTGTCAACTACGATCTTTAAAATGTAAATGGAACGTCAATCGTCATCTTCATTCTCTTGAAGCTTTTTCATTTATTGTCCTGTCTCCAAATAATGTTTTCTGAGTTTCTTTCTCTCTCAGTAACGCCCTACGTTTTAGTGGCTTTATAGATTTGCTTTGAGTGAAATAATTATATCTATATCTATATAGAGTAACACCAAAATTGTTCAAATCGTGTAACAGCATGGGATAACTGTCCATCCCACAAAATGTTTAATATATAAAAAAAAACAAACACTAAACTAATTGAGTTTCTTTCTACCAGGTTTTCAGATAATGCGTTTAGCCATCTTGACACCATTTGCGTAAGAATCACTGAAAACCCCTTTGAGTTATTCAGTTAGAAAGAGAACAGCTTAACATAGTTTTGTGTCAGTCCCCACTATATCTTCACAATTGAGCAATGATGAAAAATATTCAGGCTTTCAATAATGGTACCAGCATTCATACTCTGGTTCATTCAAGAACCATATATATAGAGAGAGCGGTGAATAAATTTGAAAAAGAGGGTGCAGTAGAACACAAAACTGAATCAGGAGGTTACAACAGGGGTGTGAGAATCATTTCAACTTAGAGCTAAATACATTCTGCTTGTTCAAAGTAGAGTACAATAGTGTTATAAAAACTTCGGAGAATTCCAGTAAGATATCTTTAATTATATATATATATATATATATATATATATATATATATATATATATATATATATATATATATATATATATATATATATAGGCACGGTGGAGTAGTGGATAGCGGCTCGGATTACAAGTCGAATACATTACATTCACTTACGTGCTAATACCCTTGGGAAAGGTATTAATTCTTTTCTTCTCCCTCCAGCTATGGGTAAATAGCAGAACAGACTGGGTTCTATAGCTTTCGATACCAACTGGTCTAGGGGAAGGACAACTCTGAATTCAAAACCTGCGGAAGTGCATTTGGAGAATTTGTGCCACGTAGTGCACCAGGTCTCTGTATTCGGCCCTTCAAAAATGTTCTGCACAAAGCCTTCACTGCTATAATCAAATCATATGTGCTGGTGTCTGTGCTATCGGTTCCTAGGAACTAAGCTGCTCGAATACGACGGCAGAGTCCACACACACACACACACACACACATATGCATATATATATATATATATATATATATATATATATATATATATATATATATATATATATTCTCAGTAGTGTTCTTTAAACTGCCATTGTGGCGATTAATTTTTTAATAATCGACTTTTCCAAGTTGCAAATAATCCTTCCCTGACTAGGCGAATATTCTGTCATAAATTGTCCAAAGTTCCTTTCGAAAGAAAAGTACAAAATATATGCTTCAAGCTTTCGATTTTCTTATGTCAGGGTACAAGAGACAATTGATGGGTTTCGTAAAACTAGTGAATTTCGTGACTTAACCAAAAAGTGTTGTGACGTAAGTGAAGAGTGACGTAAACATTTTATACACATTTGAGGATGTGAGCTCTTAAGGTGTAGCTGTTTTTATTTATTGATGGTTGCTTTTATTGTATGAATATTGCTTCGAGGATCATAAGTCTGTCTTTACTGTTTGATTTTGCTCGCATTTTGCTGTTGTTTGTGACTAGCTGTCTAATGTTACTATGATCCTTATGCTGATTATTAATTTTTTGACTGATGACATTCTGGTCCGATATATGGAAGGTGAGTCTACGTATAAATAAGGAGGTAAAAGAAGGTGTTCACATAGAAATGTTATTATTCGTACGTACAGTGTGAATAATGTCCTGCTGAAAATGTTGTATGTCTTAGGTTGGTGGAGAGTTTCTTGTTCTTGATAGAGTTATCGGCCCTGGGTGTTTGTATGCTGTATTGTGTACAATGCGACACATAATTCACTGGGGACCACCCGGCTCAGAAATTGAAGTTGCTAAAACGTTCCCGCAACGTTACCTTGTGATTCTGTAAATACATTGCCATTAACAGAAAATGGATAAGTTCCAGCAAGCTGCCAGAACGTGCATTCTTCGTCTAAATTAGGGATTCTCAATCTAAAAAAAGGTGAAAATAAATGTTATATCTCCTATACATGTCATTAAGTGAAGAAAAAATACTGATTTTAGAGTTGACCAGTGCGTCATTTTTCAGGTACAGCACTTCGCAACATGACCATATCCTTGTGACAACGTTGCGGGTGAGCGATCAGTTCGGTTCCAGGGAAATAGTCTATGGCAGCTTTACTGTAACGTCAGCACAAGGCGAAATAATCCGCAAACAAAATACAGCGTGCATGCAATGTTGCAAGAACGTTCAGTGTTAGCTGGGTAAGAACTTTTCTAGAGGGGAAAGGAGACACGTCTTGTCTCGATGATAGCTTTGAGTAAAGAGGAAAAAGAGAAAGAGAGGTGATTATTGTTCCTTTATTTTTTATAGATTCTTTTGGTAACGCCATCTAGCGGGATTTGGGTGAAATAAAGTGGGATAATCCGACATATATTTTTTTTAAAAAAAATAATTTCACCCCAAGCAAGGCAATAGAGCCATTAAGGCACAAGTGGTCAATTAGTTTTTTTAAGAATACGAGAAAAAGCATTATTAAGGAGAGAGAACAATAAAATAAATTAAAAAGATAGAAGATAACGATTGACATTGCATTTAAATTTTTGAAGATCAAAGTTGGCTGGAAAGCAAGAATCTGGAAGCGAGTTCCACAAGCGAGAAGTGCGATATAAGAAACTGTTAACATAGAACTTACGGTTACATGTAGCCATATTATTCTCGTTATGCCATATGTATAGTAGCAATAAAGAGAACTGTTTGCACGATTTCTTTCTCTAGAACTTTTATATAATTCTAGATTTCGGCTGCAGCAAATAATGATAGAATAAAAGAAGTCTCCAAAAACACAAGAAGAACGCGTTTTTTTTCGATAGAGTCAGGAAAGAAACAATACATTCGCGAAGTCTAAATGAACATTTTATAAGAACCATTACTGCAGGAAAAGAATAAAAGCGACATCTATGATGTTTTTTTTTTCTTGTTCATTTTCTATTACAATAATCACATTGTCCCTGGTGACGCAAGCCGTTGAACATGGATCGTTTTTATTCACTATTTAATTAATACCGATTTTGTATGGGCCGGGTCATCGGTGCAAAATGCTGAACGTCTGGTTTTGCGAACGGAAACAAAAAACGGAATATGAATAGTAGATTATAAATAAGAATTGCAGTCGGATACTTAATGGTGGAGACGATTCAATTGAATCGAGTGATAGATAAGCAATAAGCAAGGAACAGTGTAGATTTAATTAATATTGTAATAATCGCAGACGAGAACATCCTTTCACATAAGGCGTATTTCGCTTTTTACCTACGAAGAAATTATTCTTCTGCGAGAAATATGAAATTAGTTTGGTTAATGTAGAAAAGCACGAACCAACGAGGAACTTTTATTCAAGATATATGTAATAATTATTCGAGAATTTTGAATATTATTTTACGATAGAGCCTCGGAGTGAGGAATCGGAGAGCTGAGTTCGAATTCCAGTCGAATCTATTATTTACGTGTTAATACCCTTGGGAAAGGTATAAATCCTCTTCTTCTCTCCCCCTCCATCTATGGGTAAATAGCAAGCCAGACCTGGTTCTATAGCCTTGGGTGGCAACTGGTCTACCGCAGAAAGAAATGGCAACCTTCTGCGGGAAAAAACTGCCTCGTCAGTCATGTATCGCCAAAGTGTGAATCATGCATGGCACATAACTGACTGACAGCTACTTAAGGTATAGGGTTATGGAATGGGTTTGTTTCATGGGCATAAGAATTGTAGATTATTAGGATATATTGGATAGATAACGGTTGATGACCTGAAAAGATTAAGATTGCAGTAACTCTTTCGAGATTCGTGTATTCGTTGTGCAGCCATGTCATGACTTACCAAGCAATCGGAGTTGATGAAAGTCTCTTGCAAATAGTGTTAACAGACTAAGAAAGTGTATTGTACGAGAGATCAGACAATTCACCGAGTTCTTAAACACAGCAACTACAGAAGAGTATTTTCAAAAATATGGAAATCTACAAGCAACAAAGCATCTATTGCAGAGCCGAAAGTGAATAGGGGCCAGTTTAGAAGCATATCTATTAAAGAAAATTGCGTGGATAGCACAGAGTCTCCACGTTTTGTGGGGATCAAATTTGGAGATGAGATGAGAAACCATGAACGTATCAGTATGTATATTTATTATACGTAAAATGGAAAAAATATCACCTAATTCAGAAAACCGTGTTATTAAACGTAAAAATGGAAAAGTTATCACCCCCGCCCCCCAAAAAACATATTTAACGAAATGCAAATTTATCCCATGCAGAAAAATATTTAACGCAATGAAAAGTTATCCGATCTGGAAAACTATATTTAAAGAAAAAACTTATCAAACAATACAGAAGACCATATTTATTAGACGTAAATATGAAAAATTATCACCTAATCTAGAAACCATATTTATTGAAAGTTAACAGGTAAAAGTTATCACCCAATCCAGAAAAACATATTTAATGTAAGCAAAATTTATTATCCAATCCAGAAAACTGTATTTAACGCAAGGAAGTTATCAACCAATCCAATAAATCATAATTATTTAATGTAAATCAGGAATGCTTATCACACAATCCAGAAGACGATATTTATTTAATAAAAAGAAAAAATTCAAACAATCCTGAAGACCATATTTATTTAACTTAAATAGAGAAATGTTCTCACCCAACCCAGAAGACAATGTTTAACGTAAATAAGGAACCCCCCCACCAGTCCAGAGGATCATATTTATCGTCTTGTAAATGATATAACCCAGCATCGTTCTCATTTCCCGTAGGCCTGGGCATGTCAGCGCTCGCTGCCTATAAATTGTAAACATAGAAAAGAATTAACATTACAATCTTGCTAAAGTAATTTTGAATCCACGAAAGAATCCTCTTATGTTTGTAAACATGGTTCCGCATACATCGCCTCGTTCTACTCGTAATACAAGATTCATTTTTAGTCAAATTTACTTTTGAATATTAAATGTAGACGTAAATTATAATCATTTATTACTACTTCTGTAAATGTAATAATATAATAATCTTAGTTTCATTGAACCTGGCTTCATGCTTTATCCATTAGCTGGTCTAAACGAGGTTACTTAACCCTTTGAATAATAATAATTTATAAATGATAATTAATAGTAATAAATTAATAAAATAATATGGAAGTTTTGAAAAGAAAAAATTAAAAAATTTAAAATGTCCGTTTGCATACGTATAAACCATAGACATAGAATACGCATCCCCCCTACTAACAGTGTATGGATGGTGCAAGTGGTAACGATTCTGGTTGACACCACAATGGTCGGTTTTCGATCCAAGTTCACTTTTGTTTTTAATAACTACCTTTCTGTATGCAACAGTATTACTTCACTTTTCCAACTTACATTAATGGAAATTGAAAGTCAATATTAAATTTTAATCTTATTTTGCTTTTTATTTCTATATGGATTTCACCACCTATTTGTCCGCCCAAAATTAAAAATTATATTATTCAAATTATTTTTCTCCTTGACAACGACCTATCCCCAAAATAATACGAAGGTTAAAAAAAGATATCTAATATTCTAACCTATACTTTAACTGTCTCTGACCACAAATTATTTTCACTTGAAGCATCGACCTAACCAACCTAGGGGACCGTTAAAGTTCAAATTTTACATTCTAACGGAATTCTATGGCCAGATTTATATCTCTTCTTAGCGCTTATCACCTCCTCCTCTTCCCATGGCATCTGTCTTTTTCTTTTTCTCTTTCTCCTTTTTTCTTTTCCCATTTTCCTTTTCCCTTTCTTTTTTTCGCCCGCAATTACTAATGACTTTGATTCCCTTCTACATGTAAATTCTAGAATAACTTTTATGAAAATTTCCAAAGGACGGAAGTAGATATTTGCTTCGATAACTGTATTTCTGAATAAAAGTATTTAGTAACATCGTGATTCCGCACCTAATGAGGCGTTTAAAAAAGTTTTCCTTTTTTGACGTTGAAACAAAAATGTACAATTTTGTAGTGGATATGTGCATGTTCTAATTTAACACTGCATAAGAAATATATATATATATATATATATATATATTTCTTTTATATATATATATATATATATATATATATATATATATATATATATATATATATATATATTCCTTTCAAGAGTCAGGCTACAAGCTCATTAACAACAATGTTTTTTTTGATGATTTTGATGACTTGATCAAGTGAATATCTAAGATAATAGTGGGATTAAAAAAACAATTTTACATTTTGTTCACTCTGGTTTAATGCCAACTCTTTAACTAAACAATTCCAAGTGCTAATTAAATACTTTTCGTTTCAACGACAGATCAGATCCCACTGTATGCTAGTAAAATCCAAATTACCAGTCTTGATTTTCTTATCTTTTTGCATTAACTTCTTAATTCCCATTACTAAATAATGCTAGGTCTAGATTCACTTACGTGTAAAATCCATATAAGGTACTCTTTTATAGAATGTACTGATGTGTGATATTAGATTCTCAGGAAATAGGAAGCAAGTGATGAACTATAATTATCTCATTCTTGCGAGGGAAGGGAAAATGTGCAACGTGAAACTGACTTATGTACTCAAAATTAGTGACGACACTAGGAGGCATCCACAGTACTGGCTGTAAAAAAATTGCATCAAATATAACAACATCAGAATTTGCGTTTTTAATGCATTCTTTCTTGCACAAAACAAATGAAAGAAAAAAGTAGCTGTTCCGGAAGAAATATTGTGATGCACAAAACAAAACAAATCAGAGACTCTTACATTGACAAAGCTTCTATGTGCTTCTATCACGACTTCGCCCACTGGTTGTCTGTACCAAGCGGTCGGTTAGGTATTCAGCTCTAGAAAATAAGCAACAATATATAAGAGCTGACAACAGGAAAAGCATGATGTCAGTTTTAGGTAATCGCTATTGAGAGAACTAAAACGAACAACTCAGGCATCAGGAATGAGATGCGACAGAATGCCATCTTAAGCATCTCCTACATAGACCGTATCACAACTGACGAAGACCCCATATCCACCATCGAGGACTTTAAAATGGTATGACCACGTCAAAAGAGCCAACAATCCTGCCACCCTATAATATAGCATCTTAGGTAAAGAAAGACAGATAGAGAAAAAAAACATGGCTGACAACTTCACTGTGTGGACTAGAAGATCCTTCACGGCGTCATTGTCGTGCGACTGGAGGAAACTGGTCAGATGCTCACATGCACAACACCCTCTTATAAGACTAAGATAATGGATATCTTGAGACACTATTCTTGTGCCTTGTGGGATTGAAATCGCTTGAATTCAAAGGACAAAGACAAGAATTACGGAGATTCTAGGAATGAAGGCTTTATTCTTTTGGCTTACTGTGTTGAGCGTCCCAGATTTTAGCCGAAGCATGTGGGCAAAAATACCAAATAGCTCAAGAGATTTGAAGAATTCACTCATGTTCTGAAGAGCCTCAGAAATGTTTGGAACAATGTCAATTGAATTGTACGGTTGAAATTTCCCAGGAATCTGCAGCAAACCCTTTGGAGATTATTTCTTTTTCTGATTCATTCTTTGAGGAAAATAATTCATTAAAATCTTGTTCCCAGGACCAATGACAGTTTCTCTAGTTTGAGACCATTTCATATTAAAAATATTATTTTGTATGACGCTTACTTGGTGGAGAGGATCCGAGAGAATGCTTCACTGATCACTACAATCTTATCCTAGGGTCAACCGTTATCTATCCTTCTAATCCAAACAACGTCAATCAGAAACGCTCTACCTTGAGTAGCTCTTTTGTCTTGTATTAAAAAGTATATTCATCCAAATTGTGATCCCTAGTGAACGCCAAGGATCTTAGAGGATTGTTTCACCTTTAGAGGATTGTATCACCTATCTTCCACGTAACAATTGACCTCCATGAATGAAATGCTTTGTCTTCAAAACAGAGCATAAAGACCACAAATTAACTCTACTTCCTGTGACCTTAGGGAGTTCATTCTGACTTTATCCGCTCTACCATTTCGGAGATCAAAATCATTTTAGTTCCTCCAATTAAACTGAATATCTCAGCCCATTTGGCCGCGAATTCATTCTTTGAATTCAAAATAATATGTTGCGCTCTTTCATGACGTGTGGTCAAACTAGAACGACTCTTGAGATCAATTACACGTATAGAATGTCACAACTGGGCTTTTTGTGTATTTTCTTCATGCCAGAATTTGGACTAATAGTCCATGTCGTTTGTGCATGATCATGGCGCACAAACAGAAGAATATCAGGATGCATTTCGATGAATTAGTTTCGCATAATTGGACTGCAACAAAACATCATATCATTTTTCAGTAGGTGGCGATTGAAGGTGTCATTTCCTTTCACGCGTGACTAAAATGTATGACATATATATATATATATATATATATATATATATATATATATATATATATATATATATATATATATATATGAAAATGATAAAATGAAAACTTATTTTGTCCGACGCGTTTCGTTCTCTGAGTGACTTTATCAAGCCAAATGACATTTTTCATATTATCCTTTTACAGATATATTCTATCTGAAATTTGCACACACACACACACACACACACACACACACACACACACACACACACACACACACACACACACACACACACACACACACACATATATATATATATATATATATATAAAGAAATATAGTCTTAAAGTGTGTTATATTTATGGGATAAAGTGTTCAATATCAGATATAGAGCGTGTGTAAATATAAAAGTGAACAAAGAAGTCAACACTTAGAGGCGACAGTCTGTTCCATGCTAGATGCAATCGTCAGGCTACGAGTGCTGGGACGCTCAACACATTTCTCAGAAATCCCAATCTCCCATAATTATGCAATGACAGACTCTTAGCTGGCAAACTGGTTGTTGCACATGTTGTCAAGATTAGTAAGCCAAAAGAATGAAGCCGTCATTCCTAGAATCTCCGTATGTATAAATAGCCGAGAAAAATAACTGAAATATAGGTGAACCTGAATGGCATTGCACCGGACATATTTGACAAAATAAAGAGTGAAAAACCGTTATGAAATATAAGCATGATAAATTCTATAAACTGTACACCAAATTTATTTTTATGCCCCTATTCACCCAATACAAAACCCAAGTGCCACTCAAGGTAGATGGTTACTGAATTCGATTGGTTTTATGGACGTAAGAATCGTAGATTATATGTAGGATAGATAATGGTTGATCCAAGACTGAAGAGGTTGATTGTAATGGTTGCGGAAGGATCTTCTTTGATGTCTATTTCACAAAGTAACAATTCCTGGGAAGAAGCTCTCTCTCAGTGGAACTTCTACCTTACTAATGGAATACGAAAAGAATAAGGAGGGTTCGTTTCCTGTCTACATGTCATGGCGAGTCTTAGCTGTAAGTGCTTGAACTAGTGGGACTAAAGAATACAGAACATGAAATAATACCGATAGAGTAGCAAGAGGCTTACGAAATTTTGTTTGTGGGGTTAAGGTGTTGTAGGTTAGAAAATAATTCCATCGCCCACAAGGTCACGTAGATACTTTTGAACTCTGTTGTTTGGAAAGAGAGGTTTGGTTAGCTCTAACCTAGATACGGTAACAATTCTTCATTATTTTATAGTCGTAATGTTTTTCAGGATACATGTGCTGACCGCAGCGTTATGGCGAAGTAAAGGTAAACTTGTCAAAAACTATATAGATATGTCATTAGAAAAGTCTGGATTACAGTTTCTGGTGTCTGCTTTATCGGCAAAGCGGTCGTGTACCGACCATTGTTCTAATTTTTGGAATCTAGGTAAAAACCCAGCTCTGAAATTCGGAATTTAGTACGTTTTCGAAAATGACGCAACACACTCTTTCTATCATGCGCGCCCTAATCCGAAATAAAATCAGTACTAAATTAGATGGCGTGTAAACAAAACACAGGTCTAGCAGAACGTTCTCAATTCCATTGAATATTAAGAAAAAATTCTTTATTATATTAGTATATATTAAACTTACTATATACGAGCTTATAATGCATCTTATGCACCTACTAGTGTAACGGTTAGCGATTCTGAAAAAGAAATTAACGAGCCGAGTTCGAATTCTGCTTTAATTTGTTACATTTCGTTTCGCACAAATACCCATTGGAATCGTATGGACTTATACCTTCTCCCCAATCAAAAGCTATGGGTTAAACAGTGGGGAAATGAGATTCATACAATTCCCATGTTTTTCTTTTGCGAAACTGAATGTAACGAATTAAGCTTAAAAAGTCTAGTCTGGATTCCCTAGCCGTGATTGGTAACCAGTCTAGGAAAAGAACAGCTCTGAATTCAAAACAGAACCGTGTGTTAATTAAATCAGGAGCTTAACTTCTTTTTTCGGGTCCACTGTCCTCCTTCTGTCTGGTGTGTATTTAAATCTTAATTTAAACTTCTGTCAAGTGATATTTATCTCGCTAGCAGAGATTTGGGACATAGGATAAGTAGCCCTAAAGAGGCTTTTTAGTTGGTTGATTTTGTTTAGCAGTATATCAACCTTTATTGGTTATTTAATACCGAAATCTAAATATTTAGAACACAGTTGCATGCCTTCAACTACAGATAAAATTGATTGCTCGTCATTTTACTATAAATATGTATTACTGGAAATTTTACTATAAAAATGTATTTGATGAAAAATCCTGGCGGTAAGAAGAAGAAGAAGAAGAAGAAGAAGAAGAAGAAGAAGAAGTGTTTTGCTTTTGTTTGGGGGTTCACTATTTGCTCATAGTTGGATCCCTAACAGGTGCTACTACCCGGCATGAGGGGGGCCTGGGAACAACAGCAGTTAAGTGGTAGTTCCACGCTCCTCAAAACCTTAAATCTCCCAATCAGGTCTTACTGCCGGATGTAGTTTATCGTCATACCCAGGACTCCCTGAAGAGGCGCATACTACAAAGCGACAGAGTTCAGCTCACTGTGGCTCAGCTTTCTGTATTCTATGATTTCCACTAAGTTTGATAAAAAAAGAAGGCCACTTAAGAGGATTTCTAAAGACTTTTTTCATTTTGACAGCAATGATCAACATATCACTCCTTCTTCATGCTGTACTTGTTTTGTGCCACTTAGAAATTGTTTCACTATATTTAGCTGTATTTTAAAGAAAAAAAGGGGATCATATGTCATCATGAAAGATAATTGTTTTTGTGTTTTAGTATAGTATATTAATTTTCGTGCAGTTTTTCTTATTTTCAAGGCTGATGTAAGAATAGAATGTACATTTTTACATTCAGATGTTGTTAAGACTGACATTGAATAGTAACTGCAACGGTTTGTCGCCCAATTATAATTCATTTTCCATCTCACAAATTTGAACCTGACAGTTTTATTTTTCAGATAGTCGGGTATTTAGCTACACTCTTTCAGTCTTTCATAATTACCTCGAATAATCACAGGCAAGCATACAGTTTTGAGGCCAATCCAATCTAAAGTAAACAGAAAACTAGAAGAGAAGGAGAATGGTGACAAAACAAACGCAAAGCGAATTTCACATGTGAGATTTGATCTGTCGTCTGCATTATATTCAAATGTTACCTTGATCTTTCCGAGATAAAGTAAAATTGTCGAAAAAGGGAGTGAGGAAAATAAATAATGGCGGAAAACCAATGAATGATTATACAGACAAATGTTGTCTATTAAAGAGGAATAAATAATATCGCATTGCAATAGACTAGATTCAAATATGCGTTTCTTTGTACAAATAAATAAAAAAAGATGTTTAAAAATTGGTTCATATGGCAAGTCGTTAAATTGCTCTGAGAATAGAAGAAAATTCGCAGTAGTCGGGCTTACAAAGAAATATTAACACGCAAAAGGAATATTTCTAATATTTCAACAGAATCGAGGCTTGAGTTAAATGGCGAAGCAGTCGCTTAACCATAATTTGTTTTCGCTTCATTGTTTTAGACAAATATATCCAATGTTGTCGTAACATATAATTACACTTTTTCTAATATGGACCTGAATTTTCTTTTATTAGACACTGAAAAATCAAATCCTAAAATCGACTTCCGACAAAAGATTTTTGCTCAGATGTGAGATTCAAGAGCTATTTAATTGTTGAGGCAGGAATAGACAGTGTCAATACAAGTTGTTCGCATGTGAGAGTCTTCTGTAAAGAGAAGAATTGATAAACATGTAACAAATGGTGTCGATAAAAATTATTTAACATTTTACACTCGAACTATAGAGGATTGATAAGATTATAACAATGCTAAATTCAAATTTATTTTTATTTACTTTATTGTTTCTGAGTTAATATGAGAAAATGTTGTCACCGGTGGTAAAATCTGAAAGAAATAATGACATATTAGATTCAGGCTGAGATTAATAAAAAAAAGAATTGGTTTTACACAAGAAACAATTTTTCAACATGATCTCATTCTTTGCGAATGCACTTAATTCAGTTGTGACACTGAGGTTGTGAGGTTGTTGAACATTAATTCTAAGCAGAAAAGAAGTTAAGCCAAAAATGAAATATAAACTGGAAGATAGAGAGATAGAAAGAGGGAATAGAAGACATTTTCCCTGGTAATGAAGTGAAGAAAGGTCATCTGTGTTACATCACCCCCATCCCCCGACGAATTGGAATGATGCACCAAGTGTACCTTTTTTATCTGTCGAAAAACTCGCATGCGAGTAAAGTAAATTGGGAAATGGCTTTATCTCTTTATTGGTAAATTAGAAAACGATGTCATTGGCGAAAAGAGAAGTAGACAAGGAATTATATTTTCGTTAGAAAAACGAATTGAGAAATGAAAACAGAGAATGGACCCCCTGCCGATATTAGGATTATGAAAATCAATCCGTCATAACAGGCAGATGATCCGGTTTATGGTTTCACTAAGACGGCGACCGGCCCAAGGATGTAAAACACTGTGTCTCTCTATTGAGAATTTCGGTAAACAAATACATTTTTATTGACGGAAATAAACTGGGAAATAATTTTTTTATCTATCGTTTGGAAGGTTAAAATGAGAAGGTGATCTGGTGTGTGTTTCCGCAGCATAGATGTGTCCAGGAAAAAAGTCAGAGAATTGAAATTAATGTCTTCATTAAACCACGCCCTTTCTCCTACGCACTTTAAAAATTAGATTTGCCACAAAGACAGTTATGACATCTCTGAGAAATGGACAGAGTTAGAATACCGAGAAGGAAGAATGAAGGGGGAGAATTTAGTATCGCCTGTGCGAAGTAGCAGTGCTAGATGGGAAGTGAAGCAGTTTGGAGTTAAAGGAAGACCACTCCCTGTGACTACCACCAAGGAAGGTGAATAATTCTCCAAATTTGATAAGTTGATTAGGAAAGCAGAAATAGGAAACAAAGAAAACCTCTATTGGAATTAATGAAATTTGGGGAAACACCGAATCTCCAGAACCTTTCGGCCTCATGCAAGTTTGGGGCCGAAGTATATATAAGCAGATGACTTTGGGGAGCTCGGAAACTTTGGGCTCTGAAATCCACATTAGCTGCCACCCGATTTCCTGATTCCAAGACTGTGAACTCAACTTCTCCAGAAGTGGACAAGGCCCAGTGTCACTATAGAGATTGATGCGAACGGGCTAATTTTTGTTGTACCAAGAGCTATATAAACCATATGAGGATTAATCCCATGAATCTTTCGTTTTATTTTTCTCATGAAGATATTTTATCTTAATATAGCACGCGCCACGACTTGAACCAGCGCTGCGAGGCTACGACTTCTGATCTTCCACTGCTCTGAGATCAAGAACACAGCATGGGCAGAGTCGGTGTGGATCGAAGTGGCCAACGACCAACAACCCGCTTGGACCAGCATTAGTATTGGCCAGCGCAAAGTTAACTCTTTGGTTAAAACGTCGCACTAAGACCATGAGGACTAGACCACTAAATGCGGTTACACCAGCGGGTGTAGGCGGCGGCGGCGGCAAAAAGGTGTTACACAGTGGTACTATTCAGTTATATAGGTCAAATATTTTACTGAAGAATTTCAGAGCAAAAGTCTGCCAACAACTCTGTGTCAGGGTACGAAAATATTTATCCAACATTGCTTACATACATATGTACATACATACTTACATACATACATATGTGCATACGCGTATATATATATATATATATATATATATATATATATATATATATATATATATATATATATATATATATTAGGACTTCATCTGACTAGATTTGTTTATGGGGGAAAACTTTTTTCACTTTGTCATACATATTTTTCAAAAATTTTTCTTGTTATATAAATATTTATATATTGTTTTCCCCCATATATATATATATATATATATATATATATATATATATATATATATATATATATATATATATATATATATATATATATATATTAGGACTTCATCTGACTAGATTTGTTTATGGGGGAAAACTTTTTTCACTTTGTCATACATATTTTTCAAAAATTTTTCTTGTTATATAAATATTTATATATTGTTTTCCCCCATATATATATATATATATATATATATATATATATATATATATATATATATTAGGACTTCATCTGACTAGATTTGTTTATGGGGGAAAACTTTTTTCACTTTGTCATACATATTTTTCAAAAACTTTTCTTGTTATATAAATATTTATATATTGTTTTCCCCCATATATATATCTATATATATATATATATATATATATATATATATATATATATATATATCGCTTCATTGTTTTGAAACCGCTTGGTTTGACGAAGCCTTATCGAATTATCGATTTCACGAAATAAAATATTAACATGGCTTTCTGAAGTCTCCGATTTGTTAATTATCACTTGCTCCGTTTATTGCATTGAGTTCTCGGGATTTATATCCTCCCGGGAATTATCCATACGGATATCAATTAACTATATATATATATATATATATATATATATATATATATATATATATATATATATATATATATATATATATATATATATATCGAGTATAACAACAAAATTGTTCAGATCGTGTAACAGCATAATTATCCACCCAACAAAAAGTGAAATATACAATATATATATATATATATATATATATATATATATGAATTTTACTGCCTGACTACACCTGATTGGTAGAAACCGCAGTAGCAGAAAGATTGCTTTTCTATATATTTTGTCTTAAATTTTTCTCCATTTCTTTTTGAAAATTTTATTGAACACTTTTTCATTAATTTAACAAATTTTTGACAAGTAATTTTTTGTGAAAGTATGATTTTTGAATATATATATATATATATATATATATATATATATATATATATATATATATATATATATTGTTAAATATAACTGATAACGAATGTCTCTTATGTTTGACCATGAGTCGTTCTAAACTGCTATTTGCTTTAATTCCGGGAGAATATAAAGACAAAATTTATCCAACGTTCTGATATTTTTTATGTTCCTTCATCTAAGCTTTCGGCTCATATGAGCCATCTTTAAAGTGGTTATATGGACAGTTAAACACAGATATTCACCATCAAATATGATATTCTGTTATATTGATATAGATAGAAGCTTTCTATGCGATGATATATATATATATATATATATATATATATATATATATATATATATATATATATATATATATATATATATATATATATATATATATATATATAACCTTTAAGCTCTGGAGATTGTATGACAAAAGAGAAACATTTCGTTGACTAGAAATAATCGAATTAATTTGTCAGAAGTTTAAAATCTGCTTGCAACTTGTACTTAATCACCAACAATTTTATGACTCTTTCCAAACTCGAATCATTACAGACTGTCAAACCGAAGGTTATAGCGTTCAGTCGAGAAAAATGACACGTCACAAGTGGAATTTTCCGCAACGAATCTTGTTTTTTGACTCTTCTTAAAAATGAATGATAACGATTATTTCTAATTAAAAAAAAAAAAAGCGCTGACGCGGATTTTTATTCAATTATTTCGTCTTCTTTTTCAAAATCAAAATGTTCAGCAGGATTTTTATCTTGAGTCGAAAAACAGCAAAAGTAAAAATAAAGGTAAAAAACGTTTAACAGAAACGATAAAAAAGACGTCAATGTGAAAAAAAAACAGCAAAATATTGAAAAAAAAGTCATTCAATGAGTGAAATGAATGAAATTAGTTTCCTGTCGAGACGTTCGAGGCAAAAGGTTGAAGTTTGTCATTTTTCAAACGTATGAATGAAATTTGTTTACCGTTCAACTGTGTATACTTCTACTGGGAGACACGAATACCGAAATGTTTATAAAAGATTTTTAAAAAGTGTTTGACAAATGACATTTTTGAGTGTTGACAAGTGAAAGGATAATAATGAAAATGCTACATGTGCACAAAATTATGAGAAAGGGGGGTCAATAAATTAGTGGCCTGGCATGCAGAAATAAGGTGAATTTTTATGCGAAATTTTCATTAGATAATTCCTGATCTATGTGATTTAGCACTGAATGAAGTGCATTGAAAAATAAATGTCTGTGTAAAATAAATGATTTTTTTATAATTAGTTGTGGACATTATATATATATATATATATATATATATATATATATATATATATATATGTTAGGGGATATGCATAATATCCAACGTCGATATCACGATTCGGAGTTTCATGCAAACCTGCAATGTTCAGGTGCTGGATACAATCTGTTCGTTATCGCATTATGACAGTCGCGTTCGTGTGATGATGATTTAAAATTGTGAGTTAAGACTTGTTTATTTAATTATTCTTGCCTAAAATATAATTAATTATTTATAGTTTATATCATTTTAATTCTTAAGTTCGAAAGACGAAGAAATAAAAAAATAAATTAAAATTAAAAATTATTTTAAATGAAAAATTAGAAATTAGAAATTAAGTAAACAGGTTATGTATCAACGGTGATATCTTTTTTGTATAAAATAACATACTTATAGCATTTAAAGCACTGTCTAATAGAATAAACACACGGTATTAATATAATAATAGGTCGAGACTATACATCTAATCTTGGATATTATGTATAATCACTAATATATACTTAATAGCTGTTATATAACATTGAGCACTGTATTTATAACACATGAGAAAGAAATATATATATATGTACCTACAAGTATATGTGCGTATATGTATATTTTTATCTATCTATCTATCTATCTATCTATCTATCTATCTATCTGTCTGTCTGTCTGTGTGTGTGTGTGTGTGTGTGTGTGTGTGTGTGTGTGTTTTAAACGGTTCTCCTTTTAGCTGTTCCCCCTTTAGCTGTTTCATCCTCAAGCGAAAATTTATTAAATTTTCGCTTGAGGATGAAACAGGGCTTGATACCTTAATTCAATTTAATTTTAATAATTATATTGAGGGTTTCGGCTCTCGTTTTTGAAACATGAGAACTCTTATGTAGCGAAGGAATCATATTTTTAAAAAAATAATTATATATATATATACATTTATGTATATATATATATATATATATATATGGAGGCTTTAATAATAAAAAAGAAAAAGCCTACCCATAACAATATTAACTACGAACAAAGCCACAACGTGCTAACCGTATTTGGAAATTAAAACACCACTAAGACATACACATAATGCACACACTCAATTAAGCTGAAAAATCAAATCATCCTTGATAATGGCTAAAGATATAGCCGAAAGCGCTCGGAAAAATAAAACATTTGGACAGTTCTTACACACCCTTTGTCCAGCAAAGAAAGCTCTTGTTCGTACACAAGAAAAATTAAATAAAAAACTTAACCGTAGTACCTTGTCTATCGTTTTTAATGAAACTTGCTGGGGTAGATTGTTCTAGTTCCTCGTGCCATGTCTAATGGATATCAGTTATCAGTTATCCCACGTTAATTGCCCTCTCCAAGTTCTCCACTGCCTTAACCAGGTATTGAAATGACACTCTTTGGGTCCTGTGTACTGGATCTAAATAACGTATTTATCCACTGTGCCATATGTCCTTGCATGAATTTCTCGGTATTATAAACCTAATGTCTTCACCATCATTTTTTAACAGTGCTCATATTGAAATTTTTGATGTTATCATTGCATATTTTTTTACGAGAGCTCATATTACAATTTTTGTTGTTGTTATCGCTTTTCTCTGGCACTCCTTATTACTGGTTCCCATATTGTATTCATTTCTATGCTTGGTCGGCCTAGGAGATTTTTATGGTCTAGCGTATGTGTGGATTCCTTAAGTTTACGAATTTTCCAATGATGTCCTATGTCTATGATTTCAACCTGATCCCACAGAGGGCAGTGATCTCCCTTCTCTCTCCATATGTGGTCAACCACGCCTGATTTTTCCACTTCCCGTCGTGTTACAGCTTTTTGGTGTTCTTGAAGCCTTACCTTAAGGGGGCAGCCTGTTTCCCCTTTATATTTCTTTCTGCAGCTGCATGGGATAGAGTACACACAGTCTTTAGTCATGTTCTCTTCTAGTGGGGGTCGTACTCGGGAGAGGTATCTGCAAAGTGTCGTCCAGCTTTTGAAGGTTGTCCTGATGTTATATGGACCGCAGATCCGTTGTATTTTCTCCGATAACCCCTTCACATAAGGCAGGCAGACTGTTTTCTGAGTGTTGTCCTCTCCTTGTATCCGCCTATCCGAGTTTATTGGGGGCTGCTGCCATGTACCCAGGGTAGTTGTTATATATAAACAGATACAAAATTTATGTTTGCTTATTTTGATTATAATCCTTTCATATTCTCGAATATTTTCTCGTATAATACAATTTACTTATCTTATTTAATTGAAATATACGTAAAAATATTCGTGAATGTGAAAGGATTATGATCAAAATAAGTAGAAATAACGTTTGTAATTTATTCAATCACACACACACACACACACGCACGCACACACACACACACACACACACACACACACACACACACACATATATATATATATATATATATATATATATATATATATATATATATATATATGATGAAATGACAAAACACTATATCCTACCGCACTTAGTTTCGACCGTGAGGTCTCGTCAGGAGGCTAAGTAGCAATTGTTCCTCAACGCACACCAATTTTATCCCGTTACGACACAGGGTGTAATTACGGGGAGAAAAAAATAAAAATAAAAAAAGAAATAAAAAAATATACTTTATTTGTCTTCATCCAGGGTCGTACAGGCCGAGAATATTCTTACCCACATTTTGAGAAATTTAATAGTGCGGTAGGATATAGTGTTTTACCTTTTTTATTGTATTAACTTGTTCTGCAAGTTCGTTTTCGTTGGGCCCTTTTTTATATGTCCGTTTCATTGGCACGGTAATTTTCCGGCCTTTTGGCATATATTTTGTGTTATATATATATATATATATGTATATATATATATATAGAAAGAGAGAGAGAGACAGAGAGACAGAGAAAGAGAGCGACAGACAGACAGACAGTAGACGTAGTGTTCGTCATAGAGAGACTAATACACATATGAACAACAGGCTTTCTCTCTATCCTTCACACACGTGAATACCACATGCACATATACCCAAGCAACAAAAACACTCCACTGTTACACATATGCACACTACTCGAAAACCCTAGCGCAAATACATCTAGAAGGTACGTAGTAGCAAACAAATATATTTATATAAATAAACTCAGTGTTTGTATTTCTATGTACATTAAATAAATAAATAAAGAAAACGTATGAGTGAAAAAAATGAGTGAAAGAATATAAAATGTATAAAAGAAAAAAGGGGAAAGAAAGATTTAGTAAAAGCCTAAAAGAAAAAGATAAAAAACTTTTGCTAAACACAAGTTGTTATTATTTCTTTTTTTTGCTAGCTAGAAACTACAAAACCTGATTGATTTTGAAACATGTACAAGATATTTATAATGCAAACAGGAGACAAACGTTACGATATAAAACAATGAGAAAACAACAGAAGAAATAATAAATAAACAGGTAGATGCTGTCAAGGACGGTGTATGCCTTTAGTAACCTGATTTGTGGTGATTCTCTGCCAAGCATTTCGCATCAGAATGCACCATTGGTATTTCAGTGGCAGTCATTCGGTTACGATTTCAGCGACGTCGTCACTTCTTCAGAAAGAGCCTAAACAGTACGTCATGTTATTGCAGCAGACATGCGCACACGTGAACATGAACAGGCTGAAACTCGCTTTCGATAATGCACTATAGTTTTTAGATTACACCAACGCCTGAATTGACACATTTGCAACAGACTTCTTGAGAAACTTGCTTTTATTTGATCTTCCATGATGGCAACCACATATCAATTGTTAGTTGATTTTGTTTATAAGCATATAAACCTCTATGGGTTATTTAATACCGAATTCTAAATATTTTGAACGCAGTTTTATGGCTTCAACTATAGATAAAATGTATTGTTGGTAATTTTTTTATATAAAAATATATTGCTGGTATTTTGACTATAAATATGTATTTTTCTACTTTAATAGTGTTTTGTTTTTGTTTAGGCTTTTCACTATTTGCCTATAGATGAGACCCTAACAGGTGATACCACCCCAGGTCAGGGTGGATCTGGGAACAATTAAGAGGTGGTTTCACACTCCACAAATCCTCCAATCTCCTGATCAGAGGCCATACTGCCAAGTGTAGTTTATCATCATACCCAAAACCATATCACTTGTGTGAATTTGTGTTTGTATATATATATATATATATATATATATATATATATATATATATATATATATATATATATATATAATAGAAATTTTTTGATAATTTCTCATAATAATCCATCGAGTCTAGAACAAGGATACTCAACAGAATACAGAAAGCACTGGATGGCCGTTTCGTCCTCATCAGCAGAGCGCACCCACTACCGAGAATGGAACCCGGACTGTTACGATACAACGCAAGAATCATACCACAGGGTCAGCGGGTGACGAAGAGGAAACTTACTAGACTCAATAAACTCCTGATCAAAAATTTAAGACCACTTGAAAATCTTTTTAAAAAGACTGTTTTTCATGGTAAAATTTTAAACATTTCATACTTAAGATTACTAATTTCATAATCTAAAAGCTTATGTAGACAAAAAATTATAATCTGAACATTTTATTGAGAAATTGACATTTTTATAAAATGAGGCGTTTTACACCTGATCAAAATTATAAGACCAGAGACAAAAATTGTACGAAAAGTGTACGAAAACATTCAACAAATAAATTTAATAATGAGTTCTACCTCCACTGATTTTGATGATTTCAAAAATTCTTTGGGTCATGCTAGAAATTAATGTTTCCATTAAGCTGCGAGAATATTGCTCCAGCTTCTGAAGATAACTTGCCATTGTTTGCCATTTCGATAAACATCTCTTGCCATCCACCCCAAACATTTTCAATTGGGTTCAAGTCCGGTGAGCATGCAGGGTGTCTCAAGAGATGGGCCACATATTTTGTAGAAAGGTCAAGGTCCGGCATGCAGCGTGGATTGCAGCATTATCCTGTTGGGTTAACCATCCATCCCCACACAAACGATGGCCCTCCGTCACCAACGATGCTTTTTGTAGCATGCTAACATAACCAGCCGCTGTCTGATGACCCTGCACCACCTGGAGCTCCATCGTCCCTCTGTAAGAAAAGGCACCCCATACCTTTACTATGATGTATGGAGAAAATTTCAGGAGGCATGTTTTTGTTATGCCAATATCCTTGGAAGCCATTAGGATCATCTAGATTGAATTTTTTCTTATCAGAAAACGGGACTTTCTTCCACTTCTCAATGTCCCGTGTTTGGTATTCACGACCAAACCTTAAACGGTTCACTTTGTGACGTGGAAGCAGCCGAGGAATTTGTTTGCGGTTTTTAGTTACCATGCCTTTTGTCGTAAGTTTCATCTGATGGTTACTGGACTGCAATCAGCATCTGCATCTGTGGCTGCCTTAATTTGACTAGAAGAAAGCCCACTGGCTTTCACAACAACCCGTCTTATTCTCCTACTCAATGCCGGAGAAATTTTTGGGGGCCTACCAGTAGACTTTGCGTTTCCATAATTCGCACTGTCCTTAAGAAAGTTGCAAATCACAGTTTTACTGCGATTTACCTTAGCTGCGATCGCCCGCTGTGACAAACCTTGATTATGGAAATCTAGAATTCGAGCACGCTCAACTTCGGTAAGTTTGATTACTTTAGGCATGGTGACACCTTTACGCAGTGATTGCTAATCTCTAAGTGAACTAAAAACATTGGAATTACCCTAGATCTAACAATTTATAGCCCCAGGTCTTATAATTTTGATCAAGTGTAAAACGCCTCATTTTATAAAAATGTCCATTTCTGAATAAATTGATTGGATTATAACTTTTTGTCTACATGACATTTTAGATTATGGAATTAGTAACCTTAAGCAAGAAAAAGTGTATAATGTATCTTTTGTGGACGAGGGATAGGTCCGAAAGAAAACTCGAACTCAGCAATTCAGTGAAAACGTATTATTAACAAAAAGAACGAATACAGAAGTGTTGCACATCCGACTGACGGCCAAGTACAGTAGTCAACTCGTCAACAGTATTTACTGTCCCCCGCACGAGAGATAGATGTGGCACAAGGCCGGGTTTAAAGTGGGGTATTCCCGAGCCCGTAGGCTCGGCCAAAAAATGCCGGTAGATCCCGTATAAACGGGATCGGGTTGGTCAACCTCCCCGAACGAGGCTCTGCCCTTCGGCGGAACCTCGTCCGGGTTCCTCTCTGCTCAGAGGCAGAGAGTTCGACCATTAACTCTTCAACCGCAGTCAAGTCGTCAACGGTATTTACTGTCCTCCCCACGAGGGACAGATGTGGCACAAGGCCGATTTTAAAGTGCGGCATTCCCGAGCCCGTAGTCTCGGCCAAAATAGCCCGTAGATCCCGTATAAACAGGATCGGGTTGGTCAACCACCCCTAACGAGGCTCTGCCCTTCGGCGGCAACCGTAGTCGAGTCGTAAACTGTCTACTGTCCTCTTGCGAGGCATAATATAGTCGTAAGACGAGTCTATTTTGTCCGTGAAGGTAGGTCCTTATAACACCCCCTTCCCAAGCCTTTACCTCCGCAGGAGTCTCAATATCATCTACTTTCTGGATTAATGATGAGAGGGTCCGTGAACTTCCGCTTTCTTTTAGATTTTCGCTGTTCCGGAGCCGCTTGGGGTATTCGAATGTCGAAGGTGTCGTAGATGGTATCCATAACCTCTTCTTCCTGGGGAGCACTGCTGCAGTCATTTTCTGGCATTCGTGTGTCCATTCCCAAACCATATCTTTCCTTAAAAGCTCGTTCAGCGGGGCACGGAGGTTATGCATGTTTAGGATAAACGCTTGATAGTAGTTCGCTAACCCCAAAAAGCTCTGTAGCTCTGTGACGTTTTCAGGAGCCGGCATCTCCTTAATTGCAGTGGCCCTTTCTGGGTCCGGCCTCCTCCCGTCTTTGTCTGTGATGTGGCCCAAAAATTTCTTTCATGTTCAAACATATTTCATTGAATAATAATATCGACATACTATGTCTATTTATTTTCATAATAATTCTTTCTTGTTCTCAGATCAGTTTCTTGATGTTAAGATGAAATTCATCAAGAAAGGTGCCGTGGTTTTTTCCTACCCAAGTACTTTCGACCGCCTCCAAGATCCTCCTCAGGAGTGAATTACAAAGACAAACTTATTGAAGAAGTGAACGAATAAAATTACCATTACTACCGTCTACAAAACCATTTTAGTGAATTAGTCATGTGCTTATGCAAATAGCTTGAAGAGACTTTTTTTCATTATGACTTTTTATATATCTTTCTATTTAATTTCCATCATGCGAAATTAACAAATGAACGCTATTCTGATTCGAACTCCCGAACTGGTTGTAAGGCAAGTGACATCTCAAGTGCACCAACGTTTTGCTGGTTGAACTGCACGATAAAACTTGCATATAAATGCCAAATTAATTAAAGCACACCAATTCTGCACTAATCTTCTGCAAGCGGTTGAGAAGTAACACTGAGACCCGAAACAGACTGCGCAAATACTCGGAACATAGGGTGATCCATATTATTTTTACGGGTACTATGCGATTAAATAAAGAAATAAATAAAGTAATATTGGAAAATACATTTTGCATTCTTTTGATTTCAAATTAATTTTATTTCCTGTCCGACATATATATATATATATATATATATATATATATATATATATATATATATATATATAAGCAAATGTGTGGATGTAGATCCGACGGTATGATGAAAATGTGGAAAAGACAAAGCAAAATCCGAATATGTGAGTTTTAGCGTTTTAGCGTATCCGACTCCAAGAAAGAATACTCTGACTTTAGAATTTCAGTTTTTCGGTTTCTGACTAGTCCTGTATATATAGTCTCTAAAATCTAACTTAAATCTAATATAAATATGTCTCCATTAACCATGTGCTGAAGAAGGTCTATTTGACCGAAACGTCTGACGTCGACAGAATAACAAAAACAAAATAAAAAAACAGTAAACTCACATATTCGGATTTTGCTTTGTCTTTTCCACATTTTCATCATATATATATATATATATAGTCATCCACAGACAGACTGTTTCGCAGTATCACAGCTCTTCAGTCGGGCTAGACGTCCGATTGCTTAAAGTCGGGATCGAAAATCGACCGACTTGGCATCAGTCAGATATCCCACCCCTAAGCCGTCGGCGCACGTTAGAGAGAAAGGGAAATTTTACCGTTTTCTATACGAAATACACCAGCGGTTAAAAGAACTTGAAGAGTAATGCATTCATAGCAGCAGCAGCAGCCATTGTTTTTTTATTTTTCTCTATGGTGCTCTATCAAAGGGATATATATATATATATATATATATATATATATATATATATATATATATATATTTATTATAATTTTATCATATAGACAAAACCATTTTACTCACAACAAAGATGCAACTTGGTTTCAGTGCATTTTAAATACACATCTACGGGTGAGGGTCGGAAATGGTTATGAACGATCCTGTTTGTAGGCAAGCCCGGATGTAAAACATCACTTACCTTTTCCATTTTTTGAGAAGAAAAATGTACTTAACAAAATATACATAGAGTATCTAAGTGAAACGATAGTTGTTGTTGACAGCAGTTTAGTGTTGGGTGGGCCGGGTAGTTAATGTTGAATGGAGTGTGGACATTCTTCCGATGATAACCATCGGTCAAAGTTTAGGTAGGTCAACTACCAAGCGTCCTAAGTTTGAGAGGTAGGGGAGGGAAGAGAGCGATAGGGGATAATATTACATTTTAGTAGGTAAAAAGAATTTCGAGTTAACTTTTATAATTATTAGGAGTAGTTATTTTTAGGTTTTTCGATAAGAATTCTAAAGTTGGATTGCATTTCTTTATGTTTGGGTTATCACTATTTATTTTGTAATCGAAAGAGCGTTTTTTGTGTATATATAATTATAAAAGTTTCATAGTTATGGGATTGGGAATTTAGCAAGATTGTAGTGTTAAATCCTTAGTATGTCTACAGAAAACGGTAGTCTCATATCTCTGGTTTAATAATTGGTTATTATTTAAAAGTTCAATGATACATATTTTCTCCTGTAAACATAGGAAGCAAGGTTCGCTCAGTGAATTACAGGTTCTGGCCTGTTTTAGGATTTTCCATTTAACTTTAGGTGTTTTTCCTTCTTCCTTGAGTTTCCAAAAATATTTCGAAAGTGATGTCATATTTCGTTTGGCCGTATTTGTAAAGTAGTTCAAGTGGTTGTAATACCTATCCTTAAAAGGTCTGCTAGTAGACCCCACATACAGCTTAATATCTCTCTTTGATGAGATATAGGCCATATACACTATGGATTTGGTTAAGCATCTGTTTGATAATGGACATTGATCGGGGATTCTACAGTTGCAGAGTCTTACTTCTTGGTGTGCATTAGAATTTGTATTAATGTTTAGTTTTTTATCACTTTGTAGTTTCAGTATTCTATTGTTATGTGATTTAATAATTTTATCTAAGTTTCTAGAACAGCTGTAGCTAATTTTTAAGGTATTGCGGTTGAAGATCTGGCTTAATTTACTTTTTTTAGGGAAGCGTTTGTTAATTAGATTTAAGAATTTGTGCCCTAATTTGGTACGGACTAACTTGTTGAAGGGAGGTGTGTACCAAATTATTCTCCTTCCTCTATTGTTTTTTTAGGGTAACTGCAGTTTTCTCTATATTCTATTTCGGAAGATCTGTAACCACTGTCGGTGAGGATTTTGTTATAGATAGTCTTGTGTTTATCGAATATTTCTTTGCTAGAAGAGTGCTTGTTTATACGGCGTTCAACAGATGATGGAATATGTTTAATAACTGGCGTTGGGTGATTGGAATTAGGGTTTATATAAATTGCAGTGTGAGTTTTATTATAAGCTAGCTCCTGTGGTGGACTCTTGGTTTGGCCATCATCACAATAGCTAGTGAGGAATAGATGCGATAGGCACCAATAAACTACCGAAAAACTGAAAATTGATCGCTGCATTTCAGTATTGAATTAATGTTAAAGCTTACCTTTTAAAAGTTCAACGATAATTTTTCTGCTGCTACTTAATTTAAAGACGATTTGATGTACGTAGAGCCTTATTCTCCGTACAAACAATTATTTTAATTTCATGGATGACAGAACAGGGGACAATTTATAAGATAAAATTAATATAGTGTAAAGATGGGAAAATAGAAATTAGAATGAGTTACACATTCAACATTTGAAGAGTTAGATAGTTAATTAGATTAGTTAATAGCTAATTAAATAAAATGTACATTATGGAATCTATATGAATAAAAGCGAAATTGGAGCTCAATTCTCCCACGAATTCTGAGATGAAAAAGCCCCAGCTCTACCTTATAGTAATTTACAGACGAAAAGCACAATATCTGTATTATATATTATTTACTTCTAGGCAATATCACTCTTCAGGTTAAACTAATTTCCATACTGATTTATAAAAAGGTTTATGTCATTAATTAACTGTCCTTCTGTTGAGGGGTCTCCCCTTTTTACACAAATGGACTCACCCAGGGTATACATATACTACTGCTAGTGAATACCCGAGAGACAGTCAGGTAGAAGTAGTAGAAGAGTAGAATAACTTAGCGGCAAGAGTCACAGTAACGATCACGTAGACTCAGTAAGAAGTCATACAGCGATACGTCGATATCAAAGACTATATATATATTTTTCTACTAACCCACATTCCTGGTACTACTAACCTGTATTACCAGTTTGTATTATTACGTTAATACATTTATTTTCCTATATTCATTCTTGGCGTTTGTCATTATTTGATACCGGATTTCATCTCGGAATCCACAACAACTTGGCGACGAGGAATTCGAACTCACACGGAAGGAAAACGAAACAAAATTCTCTCTCGTCGACAACAACAACTTGGCGACGAGGACTTCGAACTCATACGGAAGGAAACGAAACAGAATTCTCTCTCGTTGACCACAACTTGGTGACGAGGAATTCGAACTTACACGAAAGGAAAGAAAAAAATTTCTCTCTCTTAGACCACAACAACTGGGTGACGAGGACGTCTGACCTACACACACAAAAAAAAATTGCCGTTTGCCAGTGTCCAAAACAACTTGGCGACAAAAGATTTACGAGGATTAAAATACGGAAAAGCGAGTTTTTTGTAAGGCTCTTTTCATGGAGGATTTTCAAAGAACTTGTAAAATACCAAAATGAACGGCAATTATAATTTCAAGAAATAATGGAAGAGAAGTGGCAAAAGTAATTTCTACAAACGCAGAAGGAAAATGAAGAAAGACAAATGCAACTCCAGGAACTAATATTAAAGGTAGCGGGTAACAAACAACAAAATATCGAAAAAGAGGCGACTTTTCCCAAGACGCAGTGTGGAATACGATAGAAATATTCAAATACTCCCTAGAAGAGGATAAAAATTTCAGGGACTATTTCAGAAGTCATGAAGACATCTTCAACATCGATTGTCAAAACTGGACAGAAGCAAAGAAGCTACGTCTGTTACTCAGAAAATTAGGAACAGAGAAATAC
The DNA here is from genome assembly GCA_964036315.1 of Acanthosepion esculentum. Classification (NCBI taxonomy): domain Eukaryota; kingdom Metazoa; phylum Mollusca; class Cephalopoda; order Sepiida; family Sepiidae; genus Acanthosepion; species Acanthosepion esculentum. The sequence goes on from OZ038488.1 coordinate 6,620,923, forward strand.
ACGAAATTTGTGGATTACATCTTGCCAAAAAAGACAAATGATTTAACGTTTGACGAAGCAGTTACATGCCTTACGGAGCTTTTCAGTCCAAAGACGTCACTTTTTCACAAAAGGTGGAAATGTCTTAACCTCGTAAAGGACGAAAAGGAGGACTACTCCACATTCGCCGCAATCGTGAACAAACATTGCGACGACTTCAAGTTGGCAGAATTAACTCCGGACAATTTCAAGTGTCTTATTTTTGTACAAGGGTTAGTCTCAGCTAAGGATAGTGAAATGCGCAAAAGAATGCTTTCAAAACTGCAAAATGAGCCTGGATTAACACTACAAAAATTATCAGAAGACTGCCAAAAATGCCTGAGAATAAAGAATGACTCGTAGGATATCGAGGAGTAGCACATATATGTAAGTTGAACAAAAGTTTACGTTTTTCACCCTCCCCGCAAAGAAAACAAAAATTCTATAATAATGGAAAAAGTACGACGTATAGGGCAAATAATGACAAAAATCTAAGCAAATATAAGTCTCCCCCACTCTGCATGTTATCGATGTGGAGGATTACACTGGATTGTCGTTTTAGATATAAAAACTGTCTAGCGTGTGGAAAAATGGGCCACAAGCCATCCCAATGTAGGAACAGAAAATTTACTAGTAAGATAAGAGCTACTAGAATGCAGGACGAAGACAATATCAACATAAGAAAATACGTGGAACCTGAAATTTTAAATAAAAAGATAAAATTACAACTAGACACGGGTTCGGATCTAACGATAATTAACCTACAGACATGGAGAAAGCTTAATAGACCGACCATGATACATACATAGAAAATTGCTACGTCAGTTACAGGGAAGCGCATAAAATTTAAAGGAGAAGTAATCCTAAATGTGAAATTCCACGGAAAAACAAAGAAACTCAAGATATTCGTAATGAAAGATACAGAAAATCTGATGGGCACAGACTGGATGCAAAAGTTCGACGTATGGGATTTACCTATCAGCTCTTTTTGTAAGAAGATTAAGTGCAAACCATTAGAAGCTATAAAACTAAAGGAAGAATTACATAATCAATTTCCAGAAGTATTTTCGAGCGGTTTGGGACGAGGTAAGAAATTTGCCGCTAGAATTGCATTCAAAGAGAATGGCCACCCAGCAGTAAAAAAGAAGCGAAACGCGCCGTTTGCCGGCAGAATACGGTCTGTGCTTGATAGGTTATTGCCGAACAAGAATAAAAACCGGCATACACCTATAGTACTCAAGAGATCATTCTAACCAGGTACAATAATTAACAGATTAGGAAATGTGATGTACACAATACAAGGCAAAAAGTTTACCCACAGAAGACATATTGACCAAATACAAAAAAGACGGGTTGAAGAGTCAAGCTCGTCACCTACAGAAAATGACGATTCAATGGATGCAATCTTTGAAGCTTTTGAGGTTCAAAGACCACAGAAAGACACAGAGATTAGAAGGTCAAACAGGAAGAGAAAATTTACCGAACCTCTGATTATCGACCATAAGAGGAAAAATTACTACCCCCCAAAGGATCTAAGGAAGGGGTGTTGAGAGGTCTCCCCTTTTTACACAAATGGACTCACCCAGGGTATACACATACTACTGCTAGTGAATACCCGAGAGACAGTTAGGTAGAAGTAATAGAAAAGTAGAAGAACTTAGCGGCAAGAGTCACAGTAACGATCACTTAGACTCAGTAAGAAGTCATACAGCGATACGTCGATATCAAAGACTATATATACATTTTTCTACTAACCCGCATTCCTGGAACTACTAACCTGTATTACCAGTTTATATTATTACGTTAATACATTTAAATTCCTATATTCATTCTTGGCGTTTGTTATTATTTGATACCGGATTTCATCTCGGAATTCACAGCACCTTCATTAATTTTCATATCAAAATAGTTCTGTTTAGGAATATCGTCTTATATTGTGCTGAAAAGTGTTTGAAATTGGCCTTTTACTTGGCCTTCAACAAGTTGGCATCTATTTGTAAAACTTCCCTTAACTATAAGAAGCCAATTTATGAATGAAATGTTCATTTACAATTTTTGTTTCAAAGATTTCAAGTAGTGAATATATCTTACTTTGCGAGTGATAGCGAGTGGGCGAAACATGCTAGTATTAAATATAAGGGTTCACTTATTTTTGCACATATTTATTTTTAATTATATTTTTTATTCCAGCCTGATACATTTGTTTGAAAGTGAATGCAATTCATTTAATAAGGGTTTTTCCAAATGAATATGTAGTTTAATTAAAACTTATTGATTATCTGGGAAAAAGAGACGTTATTATCTTAGGGGTCACTTACTTTTGCACAACACTATATATATATATATATATATATATATATATATATTATTTCAAACTTTATTTTAGTCGACACTCGTTTTTTAAATGGACGTCTATCGCATTTTACGTCTATTGCATTGCGCCGTTGAGAATCTTTAAATAATGTGTTAAAATAACGTTTGAAGTAATAAAAATGTCGGAATAAAAATAAATCAATTTTATGATTTGATAGGTTGACCTATCGCCCGGTTCATACTCATTCCCCGTCTTTTGAACAGAAATAGAGGTTTAAGACTTAACATTTCGCAGTAAATACTTGCCTCTTCGTGGCATTATCGCCTTGCTTGGGAGTGAAATGATTATATATATATATATATATATATATATATATATATATATATATATATAGGGGATAACAATATATAAATTTTGTTATATATCAAGAACAATTTTGCAGGAGAGATAGACGACAAAGAGTGAAAAACAATTCTTGTTACGCCTTTCGTCCTTTAGGACTTCATCAGATGAGGTTTGTTTACGTTGATGCGACTACACATGCGCACGAACGAAGGATGCTGGGAATTTTAAAACAATTCAAGACGAAAAGTTTTAATTCTTCGATCGCTAGTTCATCTGCAGTAAATTTGCGTCCAGGTTCTTACGTTTTACCATTCTTGGCAGATCTTCTGTTATCAAAATGCGGGATATTTAATAACAAGGATGATGGAAAGAAAAAGAAAAAGAATCTAAATGATTTTTTTTTTAAATTTAAAATTCTTAGGCTATGTGGTTCGTGCGCATGTGCAAAAAGATGAGGAATATTAAGAAACATTGGCTAAATATATAAAAGCAACACATCTATCATCATTAAGTAAACGTTTCAAAGAGAAACATGTACGTTGAGTAAAGTATTACATGAAAAATGATTTCTCAACAGATGAATGTAGAGCTACATTGGGTGGACCTGATGGCTGAGCTAAAGTTTGGATCCTTCAATAAAATAGTCAACGAACACGAGTGAGAAGACAATAGAAAGAAAATTATATTTTTGGCTAGTGTTTTAACCTGTAAAAGAATAGGTTCCTTCAAAGATTTGGTTTGGTTCTTTTTGTTTACGGCATATCAACACCTATATGGGATATTAATGCCAAAATCTAAATATTTAGCACACAATTTTGTGGCTATGTCTACATATATATTGAACGAAATTTTATACATTCAACAACAAATATTTTGTTTATAATTTTATCCTTTCAGAGTAAACGTTTATTTTTGTTAGGACGGACGTCGAGAGCAAACTCGTCCCCGATATGGTAACTAAGTTATCGCCTTTGATCAGAACTCTCTAGAACAACAGAACACAAAAGGGATTTCAAGATGGCAGTCACGCATTCTCATATGTTTCCAAAAAAGAACTATTAATTTACCTACATCTATTGTTATTCAATAATGAATAAAATGTATAAAGTTTAGTATTTATGCCTTACAGGTGCTAAATAGGTAGATTCAGTTAAAAAGTGTTTCACAGTGAGTGCCGCTGGGCGTGTTGTACATGTTGGTTGTTCTTCATTCTACAGAAAGTATGAATGGGTGATGTTATGTGGCCTATGTTACTTCATTCTTTCTTCCTTTTCTACATATCTGTCTCCATTGACCCAGGATCACTTTGACTGTGCGAAACTTAATATTATCCCTGTAAGTCCAGTGCTTCTGCCATTTCTGTTGAATGACACTGTTTAGTTTACGAAACTATTATCAGTGGTCAGATTTTGCAGCTGGATCTGCTTGGTCATTAAAGAAATCTTATTAGAAAAAATGAAGGCCCATTTTTTTCGGGCAAGATTTTTCTAATATTCAGATGGGTAGATGGAAAACAATAAATATACTGTTTAATAAATAAATAAATAAATAAAAACAGAGCATCTATTCAAATATGGGTATCCATTTAAAATAACGTTAAAGCAATAAATTAAAATGTGTCAGATTAATAAAAGAAAAATTAATCGCTCTCTCTCTCTCTCTCTCTCTCTCTCTCTATATATATATATATATATATATATATATATATTTGTGTGTGTGTGTGTGTGTGTGTGTGCGTGCGTGTGTGTGCGGTATTTATTAAAAAGTGCTCAATATCCGTGATAGATCTTAGAGCTAACATATGCGGTTACATGGAAAGATTTTGTGACATTTTGCGATCTTCAGGCAAACAGTCAGATACAATGACGGTTCCGCATCGGGGATGCAGGTTCGAATCCATCCGGAGGAGGCATATTTTCTGACAAGATTTCTTGAATATTTAGGCCGATAAACGTAATAGGATAAAATACTGTTTAATTAAAAAACAGATAACGTTTAAAGTAAATAAATTAAAAAAAAAACATGTCGGATTTAGTACCTTTACTAAACACACACACACACACACACATAGTCATCGACAGACAGAATATTTCGCAGCTCACCAGAGTAGGTAGACATCCGATTGCCTCAAGCCGGGATCGAAATTTGGTATCAGTCAGAGACTCTACCTCTAAGCCTTTGGCGGACGGCAGGGATGAACTTGAATTTATTTTTAGATAAACACGCTAGTGAATGGGAGAACTCGATTCGTCTTAACGAAGAGTCTTGCATCAGAAGCAGTAATAGTCACTGTTTATAAATTCACATTTCTCACCAAGAGCTCACCCGAAATAATTTTTTTTTCAGGAGCATGTATATATATATATATATATATATATATATATATATATATATATATATATATATATATATAGAGAGAGAGAGAGAGAGAGAGAGAGAGAAGCACACACACGTGGCCTGACGATTTCATCTAGCATGAAACAGCCTGTTACCTCTAAGTTGACTTCAACGTTCACTTTTATATTTACACACGCTCTATCTTTGATATTGAGCACTTTATCCCATAAATATAGCACAAATTAAGACTATATTTCTTCATATATATATATATATATATATATATATATATATATATATATTTCACACACACAATTATGTATATGTGTGTGTGTGTGTGTGTGCGTGTGTGCGTTCGTGTGTGTGTGTGTATAATAAACCAAAACATTGGATAAAAATTAACACAAAAGTGACCAAAGAAGATAAGAATAATAAGCAAAACTGATAAATAAAAAACAAAATATAAAAAACAAAATAAACTGTGAAAGAAAATATCAAAGACAGACGCCTAACTAATCACTAAAAGACAAAAGACAGTGCTCTATGTGTAGATGTGCAATCAGTCCATGGGAAAATTATTGAAAAATTTTAATTTTGCTTTATAATATTTTCTGTAAGACGAAAAATAACTTCTTTTTGTGGCAGTAATCTTCCCCATATTGTTTTATTTCTTTTCTTTTTGGGAGCAAAATATTCCGAGCCATCCAGAAAGAATGACCTGATCCATTCTCGGAATTCTTGGCGTCACATGCCATTATTGATCCGTCAAGCCAGCGACATTAAAAACAACGAATCACAATACAGCGTTGATGTAATTCACAAAAGACGCAGGGAAAAATATCCAAAATTTACCCAAAGGATTATTGGCGGACATTTTTAACATTTTTTTAATAGTATGTTAGCCTTCATCACTTATTAACATTCTTTGAATTTGGCATATTTTGCTTTTGGTATCTGCAATTTAGTTTAATATTTTACAGTAATTATTATTAGTTTATTCCTGCCATAAAAAATGACGGTTATATTTTAGGTTAATACAATGAAGAAATTGCTATTCATTTATCTGCGAGCGAAAAAATTATTTGCGAGATAAAAATAATTTAAGACCTAAGTAGAATTTTTTTTCATTTTATCCCAAGTAAGGCGGGAATGCCACTGGTACACAAGGGGTTACAGGAAGTGAAAGTGAGAAAAAAAACTGGGTATAGGGAGGATTGAGGAACAGGATTCAAGTAGATAGAAGATGGCAATTGACATTGCATTTAAATTTTTGAAGATCGTAGTTATCAGGGAAGCAAGTAAACGGAAGGGAGTTCCACAGGCAACAAGTGCGAGAAAATAAACTATTAATAAGTAGCGGTTGCATTTAGCTATATCCATAGTATAAGGGTGGGACCTAGATGCCAATCTAGTAGCGCACTTAAATTCATGTAGTCGAGAAAAAACCTCGACAAAGGAGGTGCCATGAAAATATTTGTAGTAAAAAAAGGGGAAGCTACTTGACGTCGATGAGAAAGACTGAAATTGATATGCCAGGTCAGGATCTATAATATTGCAGATCCTTCTTTGGATTTTGTCAAAATGAAATGAATAGCAGGAGCCCCAGGCCAGATATCGCAGCAGTATTTAATGCATGGCGACCGAATTTCTGTAATGTGTAGTTATCATTATTTACACGTTTTATGTTCGGATTATTGATAATAACAACAAAGATGACGAAAATAGTCCTAGTATAAACAGAATAAATAAAATATTTTATTTGCCAAGTTTAAAATAACAGAGTCAGATCAGGCCCAAAATGGAGTACAGCTGTCATATATGGGCAGGAGTTGTCCAGTCTTCACCTCTTGGTTTCAATAGAGTTCAAAAGCGTCTCCGCGTCCTTGTGGGTGATGAATTATTTTCCAACCTACAACCCCTTTCCCACAGACAAAACGTCTCAAGCCTCTCACTGGTCTATCATATTTCCATGGAAAGACCTCAGACGAACTTAGGTCCACCAGTTCTAACATTTACGATTAAAGCCTGCCATTCCACGCACGTAGCGAGCCATCCTCATTCCCTTCGTATTACATTCGTCGAAGCAGCTTCTTCCCGCGAACAGTTGCTCTGTGGAACTGGCTTCCAAGAGGATACCTACCCGATCACTAAAATCTCAACCTGTTCAACTCTGTTTAACCGTTGTATTCCCCACATATCCGCATAAACTATCTACCCCAGAGAATATTCACCACATATCCGCATAAACTATCTACCCCAGAGAATTGACAAAAATTGCCTTGCATCGTTCACTACATCTTGGATCAAAAAATAACAATATATTGGATTTAATCCATTACATAAAATAAATTGACTTTGTTTAAGTTAGGATACGATACACAACAGATATGGATGTTTCAAGAATCGGCAGAGAGTATGTGTTCAAAAGCACAGGATATGTTTTGTATTAATTGTTTGTTATTGTTTTAGAAGTAGTTGTAACAAATTTTATGTTATGCTTAGATTCTTTTCAATTGTGGTTGTGGTAGAGTTGGTGGGTAGAACAATCTATTTTGATTCGTTACGATTGTCAAGAAGATCCACTCTTTTATTTTGAAATATTTTCCGATATGAATTATTTTTCGAGGCATAATTCGCTACCGATTCGCTGACCTAAATTAATCGGTAGTGAATTATGCATCGAAAAATAATTCATATTTATCTGTATCTCACTCATTTAAACCGTTATTTAATTCCTCTCTTTAAAACTTCTCTCTGTTAAATTTTAATCCCCACCTTCACCTTTAGGTCTTCCTGTTCATCTTTCTTCTGTTACCCCTCTCTAGAGCTTTCATACATTTCCCTCTCACACTTGTTTCCCACTCCGACACATACACTCTCACTAAAATTTTATTTTTTATAGCCGGAGTTATATTTTCCAATTTCTTTTTGAATTTGTAGGTCTGATGAATTGGATCGTGATTATGATTCCAATGTAATAAATTATAACCATGGAATATTAGTGTTTGAGCCTTTTTTTATTATATTCTTACTCTGTCCTGGACATTGAGTTCTACCTGTTTCCTATGCTCTTGGAAATTTATTCAGCATCACCACTTGATAAGACACCAGAGGTGTTGAAACATAATGGCTATTTTTGTAGTGATTTTATAACATATTTATGTTATAATTTTCAAATAAATAATTATACATACATATATATATATATATATATATATATATATATATATATATATATTAACCACTAATATTATCGATATATATATGTGTGTGCGTGTGTGCGTGCGTATATATATGTGTGTGTGTGTGTGTGTGCGTGTGTGCCAAACCTAATATTTTTAAATAGCGGCTATATGCATGCACAACGGCAGCCCCTTGCTACACTGATAACATATATAAATGGAGTTAGTATGGGTAGCCCTCTTGGACCAACTTTCTCTAATTATTATGTGATGTCTTGATAATGGAAGTTTTTCAGAAACCACCAAAAACACTATATATATATATATATATATATAAAATGTTAATTTGAAATACTGTTTTTGTAGCCAAAATTGCTGTTTTTTCAGTGGTTTGCTGATAAGGAGGCATTTAAAGCAAGCAGGCTTTGTGGTAGCGTGGGCAGTATCGAAGATAGAGATAGAACGTTAATAGAATTAATATGGAAAAATGTAACTCAGTTTTACTTCGGAGTTTCGTGCCTATATTCGTCGGAATAGATGAGTGGTTATACCTATATAGACACGAAACTCCCTAGTAAACATGAGTTAAGTGATAAAAACTTTTCCATATATATATATATATATATATATATATATATATATATATATATATATATATATATATATAGTACGATGGTAAATTGTCGTCTAAATGACACAAAAATGAAAATAACACTGACATCTCATTTTAACAGACATATTTACCAAAATTACACAAAGATATCTTGAAATACTAAACAGTAGATTTATTCAATAAAATCGCCATTGGCTTCAACTACGGCTTACAAACAACTTCGGAATATCCTGCAACTCTTTTGGACAGTTTCCTTGTTTAAGTTGGCGAATGCTGCCATAATCTTTGCCTTCAGTTCATCTTTGGTGTTACAAGGAGTTTTGTTGGTCTCTCACTGATCTGTGCCCCACGCATAATAATTAAGGAGGTTGCATTCTGGGGAGTTAGATGGCCAGATGTAAGGGTGATGTCGTCGCAGAAATTGTTTGACACCTATGATTGTGTTGTTCTGTTTCTGTGGCATGCTGCAGAATCTTGTTGCCATACATAAGATCTTCCAGCAGTACAGCATGTCATTTCCAAATTTCTGGTGGAGTGAATTGAATCATGGTGGTCTTTTTCTCTAACTGGCTCTACGATAATGCACAGTCGACAAAATCAAAATAAACAACGCGCATGCGCGAAATTAAAATGGCGACAATTTATCTATCACACACACACTATATATATATATATATATATATATATATATATATATATATATATATATATATATATATATATATATATATATATATAAATATATATATATATATCTTGTATTGGTCCATAATTACCAGGCGTTTTTGTAGGCGAGTTATTTGTTAAGAGAAATTGGTGTTTTGTTTACTTTGTAATAAAAATATTATTTTATTTTCAGGTTATAAAAATGTTATTGTTGAATTTTTATGTTTCTTTTTTCATAATAAATATTGTTTAAAAACGCCTGATAATTTTTTTTTATATTTATGCACCGACCCAATATATATAAACCTAGTTTCAATAAAATTTCCTGTAATTTAGGAACAGACTAAATATGTTATACAATTTCACAAATCAAAAGAAAATAAAAAGAACGGAAGCGACATGGAACCATAAAAATAACGCACATTGAAGCGATATTTGGAAAAACCCGACATGACAATCACTGACGCGTGGACATTATTCAGAGAACAAAAATAGAAAAACGGTCTGTGCGTTGACAGCGCAACAAACAAGAAATATTCGCTACACAATCCAACATTGAATACAGCGACCAAATGCGTACGTATGTGCGCAACAATATATATATGCGCATATATGCCCAGTCCCACACTGTTCACATATGTTTATGTTTGTGTGAGCTCCGGTGAGTGAGCGTGCGGGTGTGTGTTTGTGTCTGTGTACGTCAATGAATGTACGTGTGCGTATGTTTTCGTAAGTATGAGTGACACCCCGACGATAATTTTTCGTCCCACTTCCATAAAAACACCGATATAGGCAACCATATATAAATCCAAAATTTAAAAATTTGACGATCGCATATAGCGTGAAACCCAGGGTCACAAACTCACATCAATCCAACTATATATATATATATATATATATATATATATATATATATATATATATATATATATATATATATATGATGTGGATAAGAATCCAACAAAATTATAAAATAAAATGAAGAACAAGTAGGAAACGTATCTCTAACCACAGTTCACTTTTATTAAAGCTTTGTCAGAGATCGAGATAGAAATGAAAAAAGCAGAGAGACACAAAGTACTGGAATGTTATGATTTTTGGTTAGTTCTTATTAGTCAGGTACGTGTCACGTGTATCAACGCAATATATAATATATAAATATGCATGAGGAACATTTTGAACGTGTGTAATAGTGTATGAGTGTGTATGTAAAGAAAGGCTTGTATACGTGTATGTTGGACGGTAGCGTTAATGTAAGTGCGTGTGTTTGTGAAATATCTATAGATGTCATCTTCTTGTATGTCGGTGAAATATAACGAAATGTAGCAATAATTTTGTATTTGGTTGGATTTTTATATCACCGTGTATGTGTGTGTGGAGATGTCTGTTGTCGTCACTTCTGTGTGGTTCGGTGAAACACAGCAAGATATTGTAATAATCATGTTTTGGTTGGATTTAATATTAAAGTATTTCTCATGCATATTGTTGAAAAAGATTTGTGTGTGTTCATTATTGTATGTATTAGACATAAGTTAGATTCATAAATAATGGATCTGTGGAAAGATGATGTGATGTAATGTTTTAAGTGAGTGTTTATAGTTGGTAGTAATGCTATAAATATATTTTCGTATTATTTTCTCCTTAAAGGGTTATGTTAATTTTTAATTAGGTTGGTATTAGTGAAATCAATGTTCTATGTTGTTTCGAGAGAGTTAGAATGTCTGTCTAAACGCAAGTCTCTCTTGTGTTCGTAGATACGGATTTTTAGATCAAGTAATGTCTCCCCGACGTAAACGTTTTTGCACAGTAGACATATGTATATGTATGTATGTATGTATGTATGTATGTATATATGTGTATTATATACCGTACCTATGAACACTAATGGATATGTCCCAATACTCAAAAATACGTTGGACACTATTGTAAGTGGTGAATAATATGCTCTCTAAGTAGTCCACCACTAGCAGTTGTTTACCTACGTCACGACGCTGGTGAGTATTGTATTTTGTTGATGTCATAAGGGATTACCCATTTCATTTCCAACCTCCGTTTTGGTTATTCCTCATTAAGTAACCCTAGGTTGCAACAGTATATATTAAAATTGATATTAATTATAGTTATACGGGAAGAGTGTTCGCAGATACAGCGTTTATAGTTATAGAGAGTATGGACATAGGAATTAACACTATATGGTGACTGTCAGCTTCACACTGTGTCACCATGCAATGTTGATTCCTATGTTCACACTGCATCTATCTATCTATCTATCTATCTATCTATCTATCTATCTATCTATCTATCTATCTCAGTCTGTTCTTTCTTTCTTTCTTTCTTTCTCATTCTGTTCATATCTATCCATTTCAGTCTGTTCCTATCCATCTATATTTCTTCTTTTTAACTAAGGTTCATCTAATATATACCCAAGATCCATTCAAGATGGAGACTTACTGAATGATGTGTGCGATATGAATGTAAGAAGAAAAAAAGAAGGAAGTGAAAATTAAAAGATATGGAGGATATATAACGATTGACCCTAGACTTGAAGTGTTTCAAATTGTAAAGTTTGGGGAAGTGTGAGTCTGTTTCGCAATGCAGTGGTTGTCGGGAAGATGCTATCTGAGTGGCACATCCTCTAACCAAAGGAATGTAAAGGGAGTGAAGGTGATCCAAGCCTTTGGTTGGGCCTTGGCTGTTGGCACTGAAGAATCGAGAGCGTCTGAAAAATTGCGTCGGTGGCAAAAGGGCTGTAGGCTGGAAACTAAGCCCTCCCCAACAACACCGCGAAGGCGATTCGGAACTGTAACTAGTCTGGAAAGTGGGTATCTATCTATCTATCTATCTATCTATCTATCTATCTATCTATCTATCTATCTATCTATCTATCTAGATAGATAGATAGATAGATAGATAGATAGATAGATAAAAGGACCTAAAGAACCAGAGGGTTAAAAGCATTAGGATGATTTTCGTTCCGAAAGAACGTCTTCAGACAACAGTTTTATTGATGTATTAGAATTGAATCAATTCTAGACACTTATTTATCGACATGTAATTTTTTTGCCCACTTTTTATTCTGATATATATTTTCAGATTATATAACATATGTCGGATAAAAAAAAGAAAACAATTCATTGATTCATTGGGAACTACTCTGTTTATGTTTCGAATGCGATAAAAAAATGAATAGATTCTACGCAGTCTGCAAAAGGGCAAAAGGGACACAGGTTCGAACCAGGCAATGTGCATGAAACTCACAGTTGTACCAAATTGTGAGGAGCAAATATTTATTCATTATTAGTATACACACACACACACACACACACACACACACACACACACACACACACACACACACAAACAAACAAATATTTTAGAACATTTGTCAGCAGTACATGATTGACTTTAGTAAAAATCTTTCAAAAATAAAATCTACTTTTCTTAAACTTTATGGAAGAGAAGCTGATTTAAAGTTTAATTAATCTGATTTGAAACAAATATGATTTTTAGTCTAAAATATGGCAGAAACGTATTCAATAACAATATCACCTAACCGCTACAAATTAATACCGAATTTTAAAAGATTTAATTATTATGATGAAAATTTAAAAAAAAATGAAAACAACTTTTTGTAACTGGGGGTTCCTCTTTTGCCAAAGATGTTGATGCTTGAAATTCTTCAAGGACTTGTGCTTATAACTAATATAAACATTAAGGACTACAAAAATGAATTTCTCGAAATTTCATAAAATTAAATAAATTGGGAATAACAGATGTAAAAAAAATATTTTTACCAATTTTTCTGAAAAAGAAACGTTTGAAAAATAATTTCATTCATTTCTGAATGAGCTCTGAAATTTCTATTAAAATTCAACAATTATCTTGTTTTTTGCAAGAATTTCCAAATCAATATATTTTTCAACAGAAAAAGACGGTAAAATTTCTCACACTAATTTAACGCGCGAAAAACAAAAATTTAAAAGTTCTAAAAATGATTAAAAGATATAATTTAATAATAAAAAAAATACTTCGGTGTGTCCTTTTAAAAATGGCATAAAAATTTTGACGTTAAAACTTTGTTTTTATTAAGTTTGGGGCATTTTTTCATCGTTTATACTAATTTTTTATCGAATGTTTGGATGTACCTATACAATGTTTAAAATTTGATATATTTATGGACGAAATTTTTCAATTTCGGAAATATAGAGAGTTTGGAAATTTCGCATATTGAAAGCAGTGTTGATTTGTCCACCCTGTCTGATTTATCTCTTTCTCTCTCTAAAAAATGGAGAAAGTTGGTGTCATTTAGCATGTTTTATTTCCTGTCCCACTTTGTGCAGTCTGTTCCTACACTTGTAAACTTGCTTGAAGATGACATTCTCGCTTAAAAGAAAAGAGCGGAACATTTTAAGGAGAGAGAAAGAGAGAAAGATATATATATATATATATATATATATATATATATATATAGAGAGAGAGAGAGAGAGAGAGAGAGATTGAAAAAGAAAGAAAGAGGAAATGAATGAATGAATAATTGACAAAGAGTGTTTATATGAGTCAGTCACAGATGGGAAATATGCCTCTCTAACTTGCGTAGTCAGACTTCAGGCAGTGAGAGATCAGCAAGGTAGCTGAATTAAATGCTGTAAAAAGTTAAGCTGACCCAAGCGTTAGATTACAAAAGTACAGAGAGCCTCGATCCGGAAAAAAGAAAAAGAAAAGAAGAAACGTATACCTTCTAACTTCTTTTTCTTCTCGGTTACATCCTTTCAAAGTACAACCTTTTCTTTGTATTTCTTTTGCAAAATACTTTACTTCCCGCAAATGAAATCATTATAATAAACGCCGTCTCTACTGCTGATATCATTACTATCGATTCATGGCAATCGGAAGAAGTTTATTGTGGGTTTATCCATCTACACAAGCAAGCACATTTCCCGTCATAATCTATGTCGTAATTTAATATATGCAGCTCGAAGATTTTATCCGCTAGAAATCCTGAATATATATATATATATATATATATATATATATATATATATATATATATATATATATATATATATATATATATATAGGAAGACGTTTGGGTTACTAACACACAAAAAACAGAATGTCTAATATCGAGAATATTTAATATCGAAAAACATAAGAAAAATTAATTCCTTTTAATAATATGTGGAAATATTCACACTTTGCCTGATGAAGGTCGCGAGACCGGAAACCCGTGTATCAAAATTATGGAAAATAAAGTATAATATATTTTTGAAAAAACCCACATTACAACCAAAAACATTTGCGGTTTCTCTCTTCTTTTTAATATACACACTTTTCTCTCGTTGTAACTACTATAACCTCTTCCCTTTATATATATATATATATATATATATATATATATATATATATATATATATAGTATTACACAACAAAATTCCATATTACTTCATATGGGGGATAGATTTATTTCAACCGAGGAAAACTTCGTTAGTCTTATTCAACTCCGGTAGAGTTTATACACCGGGGGTGAAAAAGACTGACGAAGTTTTCGTCGGTAGAAATAGATCTATCCCCCATATGAAGTAATATGGGATTTTGTTGTGTAATTTATATGCTTAGTTATAATACGTACATTGAGCTCTTTTGTGGATCGGTTTTAATATTTTATATTACTACGATCCACTTGGATTATATGTCAACGAATTTATTACCTTTACTATATATATCACACCCCAAAATTCAACAAACAGATTTAATCAATGACAAATAAACAAATATATAAGATAAAAAATAAAAATGAAAATAAATAAAAACAAGCAAAACAATTTGACCCAAATAAATAAGCGAACAAGCGACTTCCGGTAAATGACGGCCATTATAGACTACCAACAATAAGCTATATAAACAAATTTTTACTACGTTAACCAAAAACACCGATCAAAATAAAAGAATAAATAAATAAATATATAAGATAAAAAATAAAAATAGAAATAAAAAAAACAAACAAAAAACAAGCAAAATAATTTGACATAAATAAATAAACAAATAAGCGACTTCCGGTAAAAGTAACCGCCAAAATAGACTACCCATAATGCACCACTGACCCTTATATAAATAGCCGAGAAAAATAACAGCACTAGTCGCCTGACGATTGCACTAGCATGAAACAGACTGTCGCCTCTAAGTGCTGACTTCCATGTCCACTTTTATATTTAC
Organism: Acanthosepion esculentum; assembly: GCA_964036315.1. Classification (NCBI taxonomy): domain Eukaryota; kingdom Metazoa; phylum Mollusca; class Cephalopoda; order Sepiida; family Sepiidae; genus Acanthosepion; species Acanthosepion esculentum. The sequence continues at coordinate 6,636,611 of OZ038488.1, forward strand.
ACACGCTCTGTCTCTGATATTGAGCACTTTATCCCATAAATATAGCACACTTTAAGACTATATTTCTGCATATATATATATATATATATATATTAAGAAAGCGAAAGAACAGATGAAGTTAGAATGCACAGTTCTTAGCATTTACTTTAAAAAAATGATCAATTCAAACGTAGAGCAAAAAATAATATTATTAGAATATTTTTATTATAATAGATTACAATAAAAACATTTTACATCGCTACTAGTATGTTATCTACTATTGCCCGATGAAGAATCATTAAAGTTCCAAAACATGAAAGTTTTTTGTAGCGATGTAAAATATTTTTATTGTAATCTATTATAATAAAAATATTTTAATATTATATATATATATATATATATATATATATATATATATATATATATATATATATATATATATATATATATATATATGTATGTATGTGTATATTGCGTTTATTTTGGCAGCATGTTTTCATTAAGACGTGTCTCAGCGAATAATTTAGGCAAGTTTTGTCTGCTTATTTTCAATGGGATCCTCTCATATAAGCTTCTTAGTATCCTTATTAAAGGAAGAGAGAAAATTACCATGTCAATACATATTCATTTATTCCGAGTACTTTTGACATTAGCACAATGTCATCATCAGGCTCTTGTTTTTTTTTCTATGACAAAACTGTTGTGCTCATCTGAAAGTTAAATTTTTTAACTGTGAAGTGAAAAACACTATGGTTATGTACTGCAAAGTGGTGATCCGCGGACCGTTACCGGTCAGCTACAGGCACGCAGCCAGTGTCCAGGCCATGCTAAGGTGTCATTTGAAACTTATTTTTTTATTTGTTTCATATTGATTTATTTTTTGTAAAATAAATGGAAGATACAAAAAAGTCAGCTTTTATTATATTCATTATATATATATTTTCCGGTATAAATTAATATTACCTCGAAATATTACGGGTACGTGACGTGACAAATCGAGAAAAAAAAATGCCGGTTCGCCATAACAGATAGTTTGAGAAGCACTGAAGTATATAATTTAAATTTCCCGATGTGAACGTCAGCAGAGTTAGCTAAGTTTTGAATTGTCTATATGTTTTCTTAAAACACACACACACACACACAAACACACGCAAGAACAATGAATAAGCACACACACACGTATACACACACACACGTGCACAGAGAGAGAGAGAGAGAGAGAGAGAGAGAGAGAGAGAGAGAGAGAAAATACAATGAATAAAAACAAAAGGAAAGCTTATCTTGGCCCACGCGTTTCGTCCCCTGATGGACTTTCTCAAGGAAAATGTCAGGATTTTATTCTGCAACAAGTATCTATAAACACAAGTAAAAGTGCTGTTAGTTTATCAGACATTTTAATATTAAAAACTCTCATAAATATACTTCAGGCTAACTGAAAATCGAGGTAAACTATGGAAGATGCTAAGTGATGTAATCTGATATATAATAAACGAAAGTAAGTAAATGTGATTGTTAAATTTTTTTATAATGTAAATATTATGTTTATTATTTTAGTTTTAGAAATTAAACTGTCAAGAATTTTACGTCAAGTATGTTGCTTTCTCTTTTAATAAGTGTGGCATTATTTAGAGCAATGTTGTAGTTGAACTTACTTCTGTGCATTATTAAGGCATTTGATAAATTGTTGTGTATAAGATCTTTTTTGTGTTCATAGATACGTTTTATTTTAATTTCTGCATGTTTCCCCAATATATTGAATATACTGTAAGGGGCAGTTGTGGTTGTTTATTTCATATATAAGAAGTATTTTTGTTATGGATATTTTTTATTTTGATCATATCCATAATTGCGATGTGCCTAATTATTTTGATATTGTTAAGATTTGATAATTTGTTTTAGATATTAGCTGTTAAAAAGTTAGCAGCAAGTATTATACGTCTCTTTTTATGTACTTTATTGTCATTGTAATTTTTGTTGTTATTATTAATATCATTATCTGCTTCATAGTTGTATATTTTGTATATAAATCTTTTATTTTCTTATATTTTTATGTTTTATATTTTTATATTTTGCATATAAATTTTTCATAGTTAATAAAATAAAGTTGTGCTAAATAAAATCCGTACATTTGCCTTGATAAATTCTATCAAAGAACGAAATTCATCGACAAAGGTAAGTTTTTCTTTTGTCTTTATTTATATTGAATTTGTACAGATATATTTTTTACTTATATTGAATTTTTTATATACATACATAGATATATATGTCTAAGTATGTATGCATGTATAAAACGTGTTTATGAACATAAGAAAAATCTCCTAAAAACAATTCACCCTAAGCATTAGTTATACACAGAAATAATTTTAGCCGCAACTTCGATCTCATGAATCTTGTACTTGAAGTTAAAAGTCACTTCTGTGTATAAATACAAGTTACAAAAGGAAATCTCCACATTTATCTTGACAAAGTTCCTCAAGGACGAAACACATTGGTAAAAAAAAGTTTTTCTTTTGTCTTATATATATATATATATATATATATATATATATATATATAAGCAAATATGTGGATATAGATCCGACAGTATGAGGAAAAATATGGAAAAACAAAAAATCCGAATATGCAAGTTTACTTGTTTTTAATGTTGTTTCAATGTCGACGTCAGACGTTTCAGTCTAGTAGACCTTCTTCAGGACATAGTTATTAAAACATAATCAAAATTAGACGATATTCAAGTCAACATAAAAAGACGATAGACACAAGAATAATCAAAACAAAATGACTGAATTTTAAGATCAGCGTTCAGTTTTGAAATGCGATCACGTCGGCGTCACGTGGGCGATGTTGTGAAAACGTATTCCTAAAATTTATGAGGCAGGCATAATATCTATCTCGCGCACGGTGAATACTAGACCCGGCTTCTTTAATATTTCCCTTTTTCTGGTAAGATTAATGCTGGACTAACGTACTTATAAACTTTAGATTCTAGTAAAATTCTTCTTTTTCATTAATAATAAATTCTATTTTAGGAATACGTTTTCACAACATAATCAATTTTCTGTCCTTTGTAGCTCTTAGTAAGTTTTGTCTTTTGTTATCTCTCCCCAAACCTATTCTGCTAAACATTTACACAAGCTAGTTAGGTAGGTTATGCTCAGTCCACGCGATTCTCGGCATCCTTCTGTAGAACCACATTTCTATTGCTTCAAATCTCTTCTTCATCTGTGAAGAGGTGTCTAGAATTCAATACCATATAGGTGGGGCTGATATCAAATAACAGTTCAGTACTCTTTTTTTGTTTCTAACTAAATTTTCCGATTTCTTAATACTTTGCTTAACTTTTGGGAGGCATCTTTTGCTATTGCAACGTGCCTTCATATTTCAGAGATATTAAAATTTTTGTACTTGCTTCATTTTGGTATCACTGAATTGTAATCTGTATGTTAGGCTGTTCTTTTTTCTGACAACCATGCATTTTGTCTCCTTACAATTCTTCTCCCTTTCCTTTACTATATTCTGTGGAAGTCTTTGTGGTTTCCATTCTGTATCCAATATAAAAAGTACGTCATCTGTGTATTTTATATTGTTGAGATTGTGCCTGCCAACAAAGAATCCTGATAATTCTCGCAGAATCGATTCATGGTATACGATTGACTAAGTGAGAAGTGACACCTTTTACTATTTTTGCGTATTTACTGAATTCATTTTCTATCAGAATGAAGGCAGTTTGCTCCGGGTATAAGTCCTGGATTATTCTAATATCCTTCCTAAATATGTCAAGGTTACCAAGAATGAAAAAAAAAACTACCATAGATAAACGAGGTCTTAATGGGGCATTGTCCTTGCTGGTCTTTAGTAAACTGTAAAACGAGGTAGAGGGTTACAGAGTAAGAGGTACAGTTCATGTGGATATGTAGGGAAGATAACTGTTGATCCTAGACTTGACCAGGTTAAGATTGTAGTGAGCGGGAAGCTTTATGTTGGTGGTCGGTTCCACAAGGCAGCGGTTAGTGGGAAGAAGCTGCTCGAATTTTAATTTAATACGAAGGGAATGAAGGCAGTTCGCTACAATGTGCGTAGCATGGTGGGTCTTAGAATCTATTCGTCTGAACACTTTGAGCACTAAACACTCTGAAATAGCTATAAAGCAGTGAGAGGCTTGCGGCGTTTCGTCCGTGGGAAAGGGGTTGTAGGTTGTTGTGGTAGGATCCACCTAATTTGCATAGTGGAGTACCGACTATATAAATATGGTTGGTACCGGGAAGACAGGGAGGCGAATCAAGAGATTCAACTAGAGACTCTGCCCGACTGCGACTTAGTCAACACATTCTCCAGGAACGGTCTTCCCAGGAATATACAAAAGACTATATGTAAATATTGTGTACACTTTCTTGTTTCAATACATTTTGCTCTAAGTACATTTTGTGTTGCATTATTATTCCATGCATTAGTCAAGTTTCAACATAGGTGGAAATTATTTCATCACCCACAAGGACGCATAGACGTTTTTGGACTCTACCGAGATTGGAAAGTGAAAAGTTGACAGTTGATGCCTAATATAGCAGCAGTACTCCATTTTCGGCCTGAGCTGTCTCTTGCAACGGTAGAGGATAGCAGAAGGAGTGAGTAACTTAGTGGAGATTCATTAATTCATTTTCTACGGTTTATCAAGTCTTTGCAGGTTATTTATAGATTGTAAAAAATCGATTATAGATCTTTTTACAAGACTTACAAATTAACCCATAGCTTGAGGGAGAAGAATTGGATTCATGCCTTTTCCAGGGTTAACTTCGCACAAGTGAATATAACGAAACTAACAGCACTTAGAACTCGGCTCTCCGATTAATAATTCAGAGCCATTATCAATTACACAACCTGAACATACAAACTTACAGCACCTGTTATTCCCAAGCGGTCACCCATCTAGGTACTGCCCAGGCTGGACGTTGCTTGATTGTACGGAAACCGGTGTTTGAATGTGATGTGGCCGTAACACAGGATAACAGAAAGAATCAGGTATTTACTGGAGTGGCACAGGAACCGACTTTTTTTGCAAGCACCTTTAGCGATGTATCATATATACGAGTTCCACTTGAGGGGGTCTGGATTCTGCTTAGGCGCTGAAGACACGGGACTCCTTAACAGAAAACCCGTTCATCGCGATAAGCTCGGGGATACGGTGGAACGTCAGTAGATTGGTTTTCGAGACATTGAATGTGACCTGCCAGTTTGTTCGCAACTGATCTGTTAGAGATCGGTCATAGGAGAAAACTGCTGCCGTGCTCTGGTCATCTACAGGTTTAGAGGTGCACTTGTATACCGTGGCATCATTAGCATAGACACTCACAAATGATCGGAGTATAATCTTAGGCAGATCATTTATGTAAAGTAGAAAGAGAGTTGGGCCGAGACGCAAGCCTGCGTTGATCGCTTGGACCTCGGAGGACTGACCGTTAACAACTACCTTCACGGATCTACCCGTTAGGAATGGACTGATAATTGTGAAGATTCTCCAAGTGATTCTATAGCAAGAGAGCTTGTACAGCAACCTTGTATACCACACCTTGTCAAAGGCTTTCGAAATAACTAATGTAATCGCCCTTGAGATATATTGACATATTTCTTGTTGGCGTTTATTTCAGTTACCGCATGTATTACGCCCCCCATTTCCATTAAGCCTATAGTAATCAATCTGCCCAACCTGTTATATATACAACCCTCTAAAGTATTAGTTGCCATGCACTACTGAATCCTATGTCTACAACACACACACATTCTATTTATTATATACTTTCTGTAGTTCTGAAGTTTGATACTAAAAAGTTTATCAGTTTTAGATTACAGGTAATTAGTTGTTTAAGCTTTGAACTTGTCACGTAGGTGTAGGTAGCGCACTAAGTATTTTAATTTTAAACTAAAACATAAGTTATAAAAACTGCAAAAAAGCTGGTTTCCACCATTTAACCCCGCTCACAAGTACCAAGTATCATATATATATATATATATATATATATATATATATATATATATATATATATATATATATATATATATAGTCTTAGAGTGTGCTATATTTATGGGATAAAGTGCTCAATATCAGAGATAGAGCGTGTGTAAATATAAAAGTGAACATAGTAGTCAGCACTTAGGGGCGACAGTCTGTTTCATGCTAGATGCAATCGTCAGGCCTGACGATTGCATCTAGGATGAAACAGACTGTCGCCTCTAAGTTTTGACTTCTACGTTCACTTTATATATATATATATATATATATATATATATATATATATAATCTTATAATATTTTTTTTTTTTATTCTTTTAATATAAATTTTTTAATATATTCTTATTCTTAATCTTTTTAATATATCTTATTTTTAAGTATAATTTATTATTTTTTTTAAGTAGGAACCTAAACTTTTTACATACATAATTTTTCTTTATAAAACTCCCTTTTCGGCCCTCTTTTCGTTACAAATTAACGTCTCATTTTTCATATAACCCCAATTTAATGTCGTATGGTTAATATCCGGGTTTAATTTTATAAAATCTCTTCCCTGTAAGGTTGATACCTTCTACACTCTCCTAAACACCCTTTCGGGCATTTCATTTGACTGAAACATCGAAATGGATAATTTCTGCATCAATTTTTGCATGCTTGTCAAAGTTAAATTTCTAATTCAAACACGAACACAGTTTATACACCGGGGTTGAATAAGACTTACGTAATTTTGTCGGTTGAAATAGATCTATAATCCCCCCATATGAGGTAATTTTGGATTTTGCTGTGTAATTTATATGCTCTGTTATAATAAATAAATTGAGTTCTTTTTGTGGATCAGTTTTAATATTACTAGGATCCACTTGGATTATATACCAACGAATTTATTACTTCTACTATATATATATATATATATATATATATATATATATATATATATATATATATATCCTTATTGATAAGGAGTATCCCCTTTTCACACAAATGGACTCAACCGAGGTATACATATACTGCTACCAGTGAATACCCTGAATAGTATGAGAGTAGTAAGAGAGGAGAGTAGCACAAGAGTCACCGCCACGAGCACCTAGACTCAGTAAGGAGTCAGACCGCGATACTTCAATACCAAGACTGTATATATATTACTGCGACTAACCCGCATTCCTGGATCAACTAACCCGTATTACCAGTTTGTATTATTACGTTAATACTTTTATTTTCCTTATCTATTCCTGGCGTTTGTTATTTATTGATATCGGATTTCATCCCGGAATCCACAACACATATTTTGTTTTGTCTTACAAAAAATATTGCAATTTGATCCACTTGCCTAAAAGTTTACCGATTGTTGATTTGCATCATCAAATGCAAGATACATAGAAAATAGTTACCCCCACCACATGCGCATATACATAAATATATATCCAAACATGTTTGATTAAAAGGAACCGACAAGGTCTGTCTGTTTCATTTTTCCAATTTGAATTGGTGCTGAGTATTCGAAGTTGTAGATAAACTGTCCGAAGTTCATATTTTTGTTATTTTTGTTCAAGTACATTCAACTTTCGCAGTCATTATCAAGAACCGATATGGCTTTTGTGTGGTAGTTAAAATTCCTTTGTCTGCATCCTGGTATTCTTTGGGCAGCTGGACTTTCGAAATGGTCTAGTGTGACGGCTCTTGGGAACGAGGCCGCACAAAAAGAATGCGATTTATTTATTTATTTATTTAATGTAAATTTTTATTTTTATTTTTATATTATTTTACTTTTTTATTTTATTATAATCCTGATAAAATATGTGCCTACATTAATTAAATCATATGTAATTCAAGTCAATAATTTCTCCTCTGGTGAATGATATTTTATTTAATGTGGTCTGTTTATTTTGTAGAATAATAGCTGGTAGACTTTTGAGTCTTTCCTAGCATTGTGTGCTATAAAGTATCTTGGTGTTATCTACTAGAGTACCTGTCTTATGTTGATAGTTCTACTATGGTCATTTATGATGTGCTGGTCGAATTGCACCAAGTTTTGACAGGTCAATTTGCGAGATAGTGTGGTGCATGTCTGCCCATGTAAGTATTTAATATGGTTTTTTGATTATTAGTGTTGGAGATGCAATCTCGCAGGGGGCATGCGAATTCATAGACAACATAATTCTTACATAGGCTGCATTATATATATATATATATATATATATATATATATATATATATATATATATATATATATATATATATATACATACACAGAAAAGGCAAACTTACCTGACGCGTTTCGTCCTCTGACGGACTTTATCAAGGCAAATGAGAGGACTTTATTTTGCAACAAATATTTATAAACAAAAGTAAAAAGGGTTTCAGTTTTACAACGTTTTTCATTTAAGCGACGCACATGAATATTCACGAGGATAACCGAAAAGTCTAGGTAAATTATGGAAGAGGCTAAGTGAAGTAATTTAATGTATAATAAACGAAATCGAGTAAATGATGTTATTGAAATATTTTATGCGATTAATATTTAAATTATTTTAATATGGGATAAAAATCTATGTATTATGTAGGTTTTAAATATCACGAGGTTATGAATTTAACTTTAAAAAAATGTTTAATAACATTTTAATAGTCATTGTTAGCGTAGGATATATATATATATATATATATATATATATATATATATATATATATATATATATATATATAAAGACATTTATATATATTATGTTTAACGTTCTTTTTATAGATACAAGTATTTAAGCAAATGCATTTGCTTAAATACTTGTATCTATAAAAAGAACGTTAAACATAATATATATAAATGTCTTTAAATAAACTGTCGGACTATGTCCAATTCTAATATATATATATATATATATATATATATATATCCTGGTAAGATGAGAACAAATGAAATATACTTCCACTGTCCGTAACATTTAATTTAAAAGAGGACTCAATACAGAGTATATCTAAATACGATTTATTATAGGAGATTAAAACAAGAACATGTTAAAAATCGCTATACAGTAGCAGTTGTGTTTCGACACTACAAATGTGTCTCCCCGGGAATCGTAAATTACTGGCGAGTGAACGATTAATTTAATTTCAAAAGCAGAATTATTCCTCTTTTTTCGAAAAACAAAAAAAACAAAACAGAATTCTGATATAATTTTTATAGCATACTTTGTATTAATTACATTTTCAAAATAAGGTATTAAAATACCAGTATTATTTACTTCCCTTTTGTGTATTATTTCTGTTTACTTTCAAGTTGTCATCAAAATGCTAAGGTGATTCCAACATTCAGAGAAGAAGATGCCCTAATTTTAACAACCAAAGAACTTTAAAACCTACAGAAAAAGCAATTTATAAATTATTTATAAAGGTAAAAAAAATACAAGTTATTTTAGAAAAAAGATAATTTTGAAGTTAAATATGTAAACTACTACTTATCTTATTTAAACAATAATTGCTAAGTTGGCCACGATATAAGAAATATGTTGATAAATGCGAATGTCAGAAACGTATTTATTTGATGTTGCAGTTTTATGCAATATTTGTCAAAGACACACACGGAAAACAACCACTTCAACTAATGTTCGAGGTTTTAAGCTTTTTAAGGTTTTCGAGGCAAATTTAATCAGCATATCTTAATTTGAAATGATTACTGTCTTCTGTAAGTGTAATATTAGCTTTTTAATATCGCCAGATTAGATTTAGAAAAAAGAATGTTATCAACACTTTCAGCGGGATTAGCTTTCGTAGCTCTGAGATTTATCGGCACGTGTCAATATTCATTAAACAACACAGACGTAAATAAATTAAAAGAAAAATCTTATCATATAAAACCTTTTTTTCAGTTTTGTTTATCTGTCTGGGGCAAATAAAGAAGGCGTGGCTAATTTGAAGTTAATTTGCGACAACAATGACTATTCTCCTTACAAACTTTCACTCTCGACTCTCTACGAGTTATATCACCGGATTTTCTTCTTTTATGTGCTGTGTCTCTTCCCGATGTGGGTGATGATGTCTCTCCACAGCGTTCTATCCTTTGCACTTTTTAGTAATGTTTGTATTTTCAGCATCCCTCCCAATTCCTGTTCTGCCAGCCACATACACCAGCTTCTTAGGTTCCACACTGATTTTAGCTGTCCTTAATTTCTGTGTTCCGTGTCCATTCAGGACGTTGGCGATCATGGCGCTTTACAATTTCCTGTCCTTCGTAGCTCTTAACTTTTGTTTTTATATCTCTCCTAACACCTTTCACCGCCATTCATTTACTTAAACTCTTGAGTTGTTTTTTTTGCCCCTCTTTCCTGTGAGTATCCAATTTTCCAAGCATTCTTTCCTCTCTAAAACTTTGTCATTGCTCCCATTTTCGGACCATGGTATTCCCTGTATCCTTCTGTAGAACCACATTTCTGTTGCTTCAAGTCTCTTCTTCATTTGCGGGGAGGGGGATGTCCAGTATTTGTGAGGACACTGTCTGCCATATAAGATACAATAATTAAAATGATTATTCTATTTTATTGTCGCACTTATAGCCATGGTACTACAGACATAATTTATTAAGCACATTGTTCGAAACTGACTTTCATTCTAATCCAAATTCATCTGGCGATAGGGAAAAAATAATCATGGATGTATCATTAACGTTAACTACATTTGTGCTGGTTGGATGGTTGGAGGATGTGTGTATGTAATTACGCTAAGCATATTTATGGTCATGATCACTAGATTGATATTTATGTATACATATTATTAATTTCTAATTTACTATTTTATTCACTTATAGCATTTATTCATTCACTTTACATATTTATTTATTTCGTCTGTTTCTTTTTTTTTCGCTGTTAGTTTATTAAAATTACGTTAATGGATTTCATTGAGATCTTTGGTCACAATGTTGTAGGTAGCGTAGAAGGAAATTTTGCTTGTTTACATTTTGAAATGAGTCCTGATATTTCGCTAATTACCTAATTATTGCTATTTTTTCTCTATGCAAAGATTACAATGTTTGAAAGTATTGTTGTAAACAGACGTCATTTCTCTTATTCTATATATTATTTTGGTCTGTTTTTTCTTTCGTTTTTTTTAGTTACCCTATATCCTTTGATAGGCTAGTACTATTTGCAAATTTTCTGTCGTTAAATAATGTTTTGTGTGAGTAGCTTCCAAAGATCTTCTGTTGTTCCTACATATATATATATTCTGTTAAAGAATAACATAAATTATATATATATATATATATATATATATATATATATATATATATATATATATGTATATATGATGAAAATGTGGAAACATGGAGACATATTTATATTAGATTTAAGTTTGATATATAAATATGTCTCCATTAACCATGTCCCGAAGAAGGTCTATTTGACCGAAACGTCTGACGTCGACAGAATAACAAAAACAAAAACAAAATAAAAACAGTAAACTCACATATTCGGATTTTGCTTTGTCTTTTCCACATTTTCATCATACCGTCGGATCTACATCCACACATTTGCTTACATATATATATATATATAATTTATGTTATTGAATACAATTTGTCTTGATAAAGTCCCTCAGAGGACGAAACATGTCGGCTAAATATAGTTTACCCTCTTGTCTTTTTATTCATTTTGTTCCTTTAAACTGTATTTAAAAATAATATACACACATATACATGTGTGTGTGCGCGCACACACACACACAACAACAACAACAACACACACACACACAGATATATATATATATATATATGTGTGTGTGTGTATGTGTGTGTGTGTATGTGTGTGTGTATGTGTGTATTATGGGAAAACGATATATAAATTTTACAAACCAAAAGAATTTTATGGAGAAACTATGATAAATTGGGAAGAATATTTGTGCAACGCGTTTCGTCCTTTCGGAATCCATCGGACTAAGTTTGATCATGTTCATCCGACTATACATGCGTACGGTCAAAGAAAGACGCTGAGAATTTAAAATTTAAGATTTCTTTCTTTTTTAAAAATATTTTTTGGGTTATATGACCTAGCCGATTTCATTTGGTTTCTTTTTTTGTTCTTGTTTCCATCATTTTTCTTATTATGATAATAGAAGGTCTGCCAAGAAAAGTTATGCGTTGTAACAAACTGGACGTAGATTTACTGTGGATCGTCTAGAGATTCAAGCAGTTCCTAAACAATTTCGTCTTGCTCATTTTCTTTCTCTTTTAATTAGCATAGTACATGTTTTGTTGAATCAAAATCATGGTTAAACTCATTAAGGTATGCAACTAATGCATTTAATGTGTTGTTTTGCAAAATATCCCTTTTGTGTTCATATAATCTTTTATTTGAATACCTTGAAGTGTCGTCTACTATGGATCCCTTGAGAAAATTATAAAAGATTCAAATAATTTTGAAAAGAACTCAAGAATAATAATAAAAAAATATATAAGCATCTCCCTAGCGATCAACATAGTTATAAAAATTTGTTTATTTTGTACAAACCAATGTTTATTCACATACATTATTTTTTTTCTAAACGAAATTAATCCTACATATTACTTTTCCTATCAGCGGTGTTCTCAAAAGGTTCTTTTCGAATTCTTCGGATGGTTGGCAGAACATGGAAATTGGCTAAGAAGTACAAGGGACAGGAAACTGTAGAGAACCACGATCTATCTATCTATCTATCTATCTATCTATCTATCTATCTATCTATCTATCTATCTATCTATTAGCTAGCTAGCTCAGTCTGTTCATTATCTATCTCCGTCTGTTTCTGTCTATCACCGTCTGTTTCCCTTTCTCTCCCTCTCTCTGTTCATTATCTATCTATCTATCTATCTATCTATCTATCTATCTATCTATCTATCTATCTATCTATCTATCTACCCCAGTCTATTTATATCGAAATATAAAAAAAAAGTATAAATGTATGCACAGATATTCAGAGTATTTAAAACGATTATTTGATTACTTATTTTAGTGCATCCTTTTATTTACAGTTATTGCCACGCATTATTTAAAGAAATTAGCCGTAAATAATCAACATTGCCTTTTCAGAGTTATCTGTCACTTATATATATATATATATATATATATATATATATATATATATATATATATATATATATATATATATATATATATATATATATATATATATATATATATATATATATAATATATGTATATATAAATAAAAAGAAAGAACAGTAAGATATAAAATCCGGTGTTCTTATAGATATTTTTTATTTTTACACAATAGTGCTCAATGTAAATTTACAGAGCATTAATATTATATTATAAATTAACTGATTTAAAATGTTTTTTTCGCAAAAAAAACATATTTTAAATCAGTTAATTTATCATATATATATAAAACAGTGTTTACTGCACATATAAAAATATAAAAATGTAATATGTAGAGCTTTTAAGTATAGGAAATTAGGAAATCTGTTGATTCCGCTACTTTGTGCTTATTAGTCTAAAATAAAGAATTATTGGGGAATTCTTTTTTATGGTCCTTTATAGTTAGAAAGGAGGGGGCATGGTCGAATAATGGAATCAGAGAGCCGAGTTCGAATTCCAGTCGAATCCATTACATTCACTTACGTGCTAATACCCTTGGGAAAGGTACGAATCCTCTTCTTCTCTCCCCAGCTATGGGTAACTAGCAGAACACACCAGGTTCTATAGCCTTGGATGGCAACTGGTCTACTGCAGAAAGAAATGGCAACCTACTGCGGGAAAAAATCTGCCTCGTCAGTCATGTTTCGAAAGTTACATGATCGACTATGCGTGTATCACGCATGTCACATAACTGCTTAGAGCATAATATATTGACTCTGTCGTTTATACATAGTTTGGCTGACATATTTTTCGCCTCCTTGTTTATACTTTTAATGTACGAGTTTGGTGCTCTTTCGTAAGTTTTAGTGACTTCTTCGTTTATTTTTTTCTGGTAATTCTCCTGCTTTATAGTATAAATGTTTTTTGTTTTGTCTTCTTTAACTAGGATGTTTTTATTTTTTTATTTTTTTTTACTTCAGTAGTTAATAATTTTTGGAAATTACTATTAGGTTTTGTGAATTTAATAGTGTCTATCATAACAAGCATGACCTTTTCGAAGTTAGCCAGCTCTTTAATGGCAGGCGGGTAAGTTTTGCTTTTAAATTTGAATTTTTCGGTGTTTTCTTTGTTTTTTAAATATTTATTTAATGGAAATAGTACTTTCCATTTGATTCTGGTAAGGAATTGCTCAATTTTTTGTAATAAATTTAGCATGTATTCTGAATTACAGGAAATATTAAAAAAAAAACACAGTTAAATTAAGCTACAGCTGTACTGTAATTTTGAAACCCCAATAAAAAGACAGAAATTTCAAAACTAACGTGCAGCAAAACCTTGTTAACAGTAATATATGAAATTGTAGAAATGAAAGCAAATGTCCATTAGATGGATTTTGCAAAACTGAAGCAGTTATTTACAAAACAGAAGTAATACATACAAATGACCAGAAAAATATACATAGAGTGTAACTTTATAAAGCGGTGGTAGAATCATGTCATCTTTTCAGCTAGGAAGACTTAGAAATTCTACTAAACTAGCCAACCATGTGTAGAAGTTAAAAGAGAAAAATAAAGAAGATCCGATTGTAAACTGGAAATATTTAAAAAACAAAAAACAAGCCGAACCTTACAACAATCATAGCAACATCTGCAACCTTTGTCAACAAGAGAAATTAGCTATAATAACATTTCCAGACCAAAACACCTTTTAAACCAGAGATCGGAAATTATGTTTCCGTCGAGTTCATTTGAAGTGGGATAAAAAGAACGTATGTATATTTCATTTAATCCCCCACCACCAATACATTTCCAATACACGTCATTTTCCCCTCTTCCTCACCTTCTATCACACCTCATGTCTTATTCATTTATTTTTAAAAAAATATAGCGTTCATAAATTTTTTTATTTTTAAAAATCAAGCGTTATGAAATCAATAGACCGAAATCACCTGAAGATACCGAAAGGTTGAAACCAAGGTAGCGGAATAGACTGATTTTCTAATCTTGAGAGCTTTACATGTTAAATTTGTATCTTTTTATATGTGATCTGAGCTGTTTCCTTGTCTAATTCAACTCTTAACTTTATTATTATTATTATTATTATTATACATATATATGTGTGTGTGTTTGTGTGTGCATACGACATACTTATTTATTCACTATCTCATTTTGTTCATATCTATCTATCATTTGACAGGTGACAAAATTTCGTTACCGCCGCGCGAGCGAGCGAGCGAGCGCACGCACGCACACACACACACACACACACACACACACACACACACACACACACACACACACACACACATACCTCTGGTTCATTAAAAAAGTAAATGGGAAAATGGAATAAGTTTCATTATACAAATGTTAGCTTAGAATGCCATTTTCCACAGTAAAACGAAGAAAACAACAACACGATTCTGCAAATTGAATACAACAAGCATTGGGATGAAGAGAACATCTTATGAATAATAAGTGCTTTAGAGTTATTTTCTGAATTGATAACATGTAAAATAAAGTAAAGAAACAAATGATTAAAGACATTTATGTGGCATGCATGATACACGCTTGGGCAAACATGAATGACGAGGCAGATTTTTGGCCGTAGTAGGTTGGCATTTCTTTCTGCGGCAGGCTAGTTGCCATACAAGGCTATTTACCCATCTGAGGGGAGAAGAAGAGGATTCATACCTTTTCAAAGGGTATTAGCAATTGTGAATGTAATTAATGGATTCGACGGGAATTCGAACTCGGCTCTCCGATTTCTCAATCCGAGCCGCTATCCATTACTCCATAGTGTCTTCTCCTAATTAAAGAGAGTATGGCCTCTATCTTCACCTGAATAATGGCGTATACAAAGTACTGAAGTTGCTGATATATATATATATACAGTGTAACCCGGATATAAGAGAGTTGTCGGGACCGGAGAAGAAGTCTCTTATATCCGGGTTTGGTCTATTATATATACATTAACACAGGCTCTAATTTGGGACCAGACACACTCTCTCTTATATCCGGGTTTCTCTTATATCCGGGTGGTGGACTGTCTCATTGCGAACGACAGCTGAGGGCTCAATAAAATAAAGAGTTGTTCGATTTCTATGGACACACATGTGTCTCCCGAGGCCTGCAGGAGTTTTGCAAATTTTTAGAGAGATGGGCCATGTGGTTGAGCTATTTTGATTGAGTGGTTGAGGATCAATTGCCACATGTTGCCGTGAGTGGGCAGCAAGGCTTGCTTTACTGTGTGCGAGATAGATAAATTTTCAAGAGGTTTATTGTTAATTTCTTTTCATGGTTATCTTTTAAGATGTCGTTGTGTGATGCCAATTAAATGATAGTAGCGTTTATTCCGAGCCCCACGAAAGAAACGTGACTGGAATTCGTGTTGGCGTCTTTCTATTTGAAAAAAATAGAAGGACGTCAACTTAAAAAAAATACGACGACCAGAAACCAGAAAGTGTTTTAATGTATGTTAGTTTGCTTTATATATATATATATCTATATATATATATATATATATATATATATATATATATATATATATATATATATATATATATATGAAGAAATATAGTCTTAAAGTGTGCTATATTTATGGGATAAAGTGCTCAATATCAGAGATAGAGCGTGTGTAAATATAAAAGTGAACATAGAAGTCAACACTTAGAGGCGACAGTCTGTTTCATGCTAGATGCAATCATCGTGGCCCGATGATTGCATCTAGCATGAAACAGACTGTCGCCTCTAAGTGTTGACTTCTATGTTCACTTTTATATTTATATATATATATATATATTTGAGTCGTTAGTGTCTGTTAGTTTTTAAACCAGCTCAATCCGAATAGGTCAATGTTTTTTTCTATAGCAGTACGTATACTGCGTTGTGTTATTGCTATGATTGGTCCTAGCCTTAAGTTTATTGTCGTGAATTGCGAGATTAGTGTCTCTTCAAAGCTTTTTTTATTAATTATTTCACCCCAAGCAATGCAATAAAGGGTTACCGAGTGTTAGAGAATATGAGAAAAATTACTATTAAGGAGAGAGGACCAGGATTAAGAAGACAGAAGATAACAATTAACATCGTATTTAGTTTTTTTGAAGATCAAAGGCAATAAAGCCACTAGAACGCAAGGGACTTACTGAGTGTTAGAGAATATGAGAAAAACTACTATTAAGGAGAGAGGACAATAAAAGAACAAGAATTAAGAACACAGAAGATAACGATTGACATTGCATTTAAATTTTTGAAGATTAAAGTTGACTTGGAAGCAAGTAACCGGAAGTGAGTTCCACAAACTTGAAATGTGAAAATTTTCTTATTGGATCTTTTTCTCTCCTAATCAGGCTGACATTTATTAAATCAAAATTGTGGTCAAATGTGTTACGGTGAACTACCAGTGCGTTTAAAGTATTGAGATGCAGCATATCTCTGCGATGCTCATATAATCTTCTTTTTAGGCTTCTGAATGTTTCACCGATATACGTTATTAGACATTTTGTACCGTTTTTCTGTATATTCCTGCCTCTGTCCTGTTGTTGTTATTTCGTTTTGGTTCTAACTATATCTCTTATTGTTTTTGAGGTAGTGTAGACGAATTTTAGATTAAGATTGGATAAATTCATTTCAATGGTGGCTGTTATGGAGTTAGTAGGTAGTATGTGTCAACTTTTATTATGGCTGTTGACTTATTATTATATGTGCATTTTGTAGGCTTTGCTGTTGGCATTGTACAGGAAATAATTCGGGTATTGGAGGAGTTTGAAAGTGTTTCCAATGTATTTTTCTTCTCATGAATATGTCATTTATGCATAGATGTTCGCTGAATTTGATCTACTGTGTTTTGTGTGGAATATTTTGAAGTACATGTTTATCTCTGCACAGCGACGAGTAGTTATAGAAGGTTGAGTCATAAGTAAGTTTTTCAGATAATGACGAAGCTATCATTATAACTACTAATCATAAGTGGTAGTTATGAATAAATTTAGAGTACGCTAAAATATCTTAGTGATAGCATACATGGAAGATTAAAGAGAACAAATGGCCACAGTGTAACGGGTATAGCATCGGTTCTCAATATCACCAGTTCTCAACCGACGACATTTATTTAATCCTATTAGATTTAGTAGAATCTCAGATTTACCATTACATAAGTCTGAGAGTTTTATATAAAGTCAGATTGGCAACCGACCCTGATAATCTCGTTTAATCTGCTGTTAAAACTAAACTCTTTTAATAGTCTTAGAGAACATTTCTTTTTGCCTTCCATTAGAATAGCTGATGCTGTCGTCTACGAGCGTAACCCGTTGCGTCTTACCGGTCTCTAAAACTCTATCTTACAGCAATTCGTTATAAGATATTTCCTTTGATTCTAATCAAGCATAAGTAAAAATTTTCTTCAAGAGATTCAGTTTAATTTGAGACGCTGAAGGCTCTTCTAGATGAAGCTACGATTCTCTTCGTTCTAAACCCTCATAATAAACTATTTTGATTACCCGTCAATATCTTACCCACTGATATGAATTGGAATGAATTATATCGAATCAATTGTACAGTCACCTGCTAGGAAAGTTAGTTCACTGTGTCGTGCTAAACAATTCTTCTCACTCGAATCTGTCTTACACCTTTATAATTCTATCAATCGTCTATATATTGAATATTGCTACCAGGCCTGGTCTGTTGCATCTGCTATATATTTAGAGATTCTTGATAAAATCCAAAGAACCTGCAATGTTATCGAGTCTGACATGGCATCTTGGCTTCAATCATTTCTTCACTGCCGTTACTTAGCTTCGTTGTTCCTTTTCTACAAATATTTTCATGATATTTATTCCGGTGAGCGTTCCTCATTGGTACCTTGGCTTCATGAATTTAATCGTAGTACTAGATTGGCAGTTAGATCTCGTCGTTTTACTGTTGAAATTGCCTAATGTAATGGTAACTATATTTCTAAGATGAGGTATTGTAATTATTTACATTGTTCGGACTGTTGTCCTCATCCTTGTTGCCATATTCCCGACTGGGGCATGTGGATAAAAGTGTTGGCTGCATTGCATCTAGTGACTTGACTCAATGAGTTGTGAGTTCAATACCTGGCTACGGCAGTGGTGAACAAAAACGTGGAGAGTTGAGTTAAAGGGAAATAACTGAGACATCCGGAAGAGACATGGTACATGGAACTAGAGCAATCTACCCGGATGGACGAAATAATGGGTTCAGTTCGAAATTCCAATCACATGAAAAAGGCCGAAGCGTACAACGGGTGAAATTGTAGTGAATATGGCAATAAAAATGAGAACAACAGTCCGGGCAATGTAACCGTAACTTATATCTTGATAATTTTTTTTTCTCGCACGCCTTTCCTGTGGAACTTTCTTCCGGCTTTTTCTTTTCTTGTCAACTACGATCTTCAGGAATTTAAATGCATCTCCAATCGCCGTCATCTGTCTCACGGAATCTTGTTTTTTTTTCCAATGCCCTTTCTACTCAGTTTCCTTTTAATTTCGGTAGCCCCCCCACATTGTGTTTTAGTGGCTTTATCGCCTTGTTTGGGGTGAAATGATTAAAACAAGCAGAAAGTTAAGAAAAAGAAAAAGAAAAAACAGGAAAATATTTTGGAAATCGATCAGTGCTCTTCCAGTCGCCATACCCCCACAAACGTCCACCAATCTTTTTCGATTTCTGCAAAACGTTTTGATCAGGAAACTTTTTCTAATGAAATTCGATTGAAAAGTCCATCGAAAATTGTTTTACATAAAAACTTGATGAAATTTTTCTCAAAATATATCGAAGAGCTGCCTAATAAGTGGAATAAGTCATTGCAAATAATGTTACATCTATAATTGAATAAAATGTAATGTACTTGATTTTTAGATGAATCAAGTTGATAAACGAAGGCGGAAATCATTTAGTACTCAGCCAACTACAAGAGAAAAATATAGATATTTATAGGTTTGAATAGAAATTAATTTCATACAAACTTGCATTTCGTTTGACTAAGCTTATATTTCTATTATATAATATGTTCTTTTTTCATTATCAACTCAACTAAATTATATCTGTCTTCGTTACAATGAACTTTGACTATATCATGACAAATAATGGCGCCTGTAGTTAAATTAATTATTTCAAATTGGCAGCTTGTCTTAAAATAATGTGAAAAATGAACGAGTATAATAATGTTGTTCAGTCATTTCGAGCTTTAATGACGAAAGACATTAAAATGAAATTAAGTAAAAGAAGGACATAGAAGAAGGAGAAAGTCGAAATAGGAGAGGAAAGAAAGAGGAAAAGAAAAAATAGGAGAGGAAAGAAAGAGGAAAAGAAAAAATAGGAGAGGAAAGAAAGAGGAAAAGAAAAAATAGGAGAGGAAAGAAAGAGGAAAAGAAAAAATAGGAGAGAAAAGAAAGAGGAAAAGGAAAATAGTAGAGGGAAGAACGTCGAAAAGGAATAATAGGAGAAGAAAAGGAGAAGGAAAAGGATAATGATATTATAACTCTAACAATAACGGCGATCGTAATAATGGTAAAATATATTGCAATTGCTTTACACTGATCATTCATTCTGCTATGCGGCCATGTTAGTTGATGGAAAGCTAAAAATACACAAGAGCTCTACACATCCGTCTGTATTTAAGGAAAAAGTTTCCATCGTTTAAGTTTTAAGAGAGTCACATTTATTTAACAGAATGTATAGAGAAAGAAATTCTCATTTATAGTTCGCTTGTCTTTTATTGTCTTTTAATGGAAACAAATCACATCACGTTTGCGTTTATATATATCACTCTATTTTATCATTCGACTTATGACAATTACGGAATGGATGGGTTATAGTCAATTCGTAATAAAAGCGGCGCTTCTCATCCAATTATTAAATCAGCGAGGACTTTATAGGGGACATCGCTTACAAATACTGCATTCTTTAAGTGACTTAAGGCCCTGTAGCCATGCTCAGTAAATAAATTAAAATCGCTGAAAAACATTAAAACAAATTGCATCATACTCATGATATTCTAATAGATTTCTGGAAAGAGAAATAAATTCCAGCTAAAGAAATGTATAAAAATAATGTTTTCTTTTTAAATCAGTAGCGTGCAATGTCTTAGCACATTAGAGTAACCCATTACTCTTATTTTATAATGCTCACTCTATACAAGTTAACTAGTTTCCATATGTACAGTTTATGTGTGGTGGAGGCGGGGATAAAAACAACAACTTTTAAAAATGAAACCCTAATGAATATTTTCACTAATAAAAAGAGGAAAGTTCAAAACAATTACCATGACAATATTTATAGAAGTGGCACAAGACGTGGGAACGTGAAATTCAGCCGAGATGCCAGGTCAGGACCAATAATATTGCAGATCCTTTTTTTTGTATTTTCTGTTTGTATGCAGGCGATTTATATATTTGCTATTTGATATTTGATTTATTCTAATGTCTCGCACAAATAAGATATCCTGCAGTTATTTTTTTTGTGTGTTTGCCATCTCAAATTTGTTTAGCTTATTCCAGTTTGGTTACACGAGCCCAATATTGAAATCATTCAGCGGGAATTGGTTGCAAACCCTGGCGCTACAGCAGGAACCGTAAATGTGCTCTCCCCCGGAACATTGATAGTGACAAACATATCAGAGACATGTTTAGGCAAGTTTGGTGTAATTATGAACAGGGAAACAGTTGGCTGCATAATTATTAAATATGATCTTTTTTTTCTTTCTCTCTCTCTTTTCTTTATTGCCTCATTATGTTTTTGTTTACCTCCACACCTTGTCTGTAAAAATAAATTATGCAAGTTATCTTTTTGTGGCATGTGTGACATTCAGAAAGATTTACGAGCTGAACAATTCTCGGCCCGACCCACGTCCAAAAATCAGAACCTCAGCGCCTAAAAATCAGGATAGTGAAATGAGTCAAGCTAAAATCTTTTTCCGCACCCGTTTCTATCTTGTTAATAACCATGACCTTTTTGTGGTTTTGTTGGCAGCGACCAGTCAACTATTCCCATGTCTCGTTATCATAATTATATTAGAGCAAAATATGGCCGCATACGATTCTTCTAGAATTTAAAAGTCCTGCAGCCCGTTTCACACAGACGGGTCGTCGCAAGGGTATAGTCCTTCGTCTTAAAACAAAGTCATTTTGCCCCAAGGCGATAAAGCCGCTAAATCACAAAGGGTTCCTGAGAAATAAATAAATCGAAAAACTTTACTGAGTAGAAAGGACAATAAAATTTATGGAGACGGTCATTAAGTATAATATTTTGTAGATTGTAGTAGACATGAAAGCAAGAAGCCAGAAGAGAGTTCCACAAGGGCGAGAGAAGAAACGATTAGCATAAAATTTACGGTCACATCTAGCAATTTCAACTGTAAAATGATGAGAGCTAATACTGCGCTTAAATTAGTCAAACAACGTACCAAAGAAGAAAGCTCATCAGAAAAATTACCATGTGAATATTAACAAAACAAGACACAGTAAAGCTATGTTACGACGGAGGAAAAATAACTGAAATAGAGATATCAAGTTAAGACCGATAACAATGCAGATTTTTATTTGGATTCTATCTTCATTCAGTGGCAAAGGTTCAGGCGAGCTCCTTAGCGCCACCAATTCAAACCTTTTCAGCTAGGACACGCCACATACACTGTCGAATCATCGTCATTTTCTTCATTGGTAAGGAGCAATTTCCAAACAAGTAGCGTTTTCGCAATGACTGCTGCTTTGTGGAACAGATTCCCAAGTGGATGTTTCCCTGATAGCTACAATCTTAACCTCTTCAAGTCTTGGTTCAACCGTTATTTATCGTATATATTCTCCAAATCTGCTTTTCCTTTTATGTCAGTACAAAACTCTCATTCAGTAGCCCCCTGCCTTGGGTGGCTCTAGTGTCTTATATTGTGTGAACACGTGTCTTAGCACCCATTTTTTACTTGGTGACACTATCCTCATATCACTCCTCCGTCCCGTGCGAACAGGAATCAAATAATTGCAAAACGATTTAATTGGCTAACAGAACATATCGAATGTTAATGAATTCATTTTCTTTATTTTCATGACGCTTGCTTCTCTCGTAAGCAGTTACATTCATCGTCTATTAAGAAGAAAAATATTTACTAAGTTCAAAGGGTGGCTTTTTTCACCTGTGGTTGCTTGCAGTGTTATTTTGATTTGATTTTGACTAGCTTAATAGCCGCACTTCGTGCGAATTTTTATGCTAGATAAATAGCTCAATTCACCCAATGGAATTTTAAAAAATTCACTTCATGGAATTTAAAAACTTCACTTTAACTCTGATTCGTGCTATAAGTCCAATTCCGGCCAAAAACCCAATCTAGGCAGAAAGTACGCTCTGGGCAGATTCACCGATTCGGGTCGAAAATAGAGTTCTTTAAATCACAACCTCCGTGGAACTTCAATTGAGTTGAGTTCTTCAAATTACAAATTCTTAGGAACTTCAAAACTTCATGTTACGAAATCACTTCCTTTAACTGATTCCTTGGCATTTTGAAGAAATAAAATTGATCTCCTCAATTCACAAAGTTTGAGAGATATTTAAAATTGAATTTAAAACATTTCTTTTTCATTCACAAAGTTTTTGTGTCACTTTAAACCCAATATAAATTAAAACCCTTTAAAATCACTAATTTTGTTCAGTTATTTTGAAATTTGAATTTTTAAATGTTCCCTCCTCATCCGGACACAAATCCCAATGCTGGCTGTTCAAGCACCAGACGAAGGTTTTTTCAATCTCTGATTCCAAAAATGTATAATATGTCTATGCAGAGCAAATGTGACCCGAGTTAGAGGGGTTAAAGACAGACGGACGAACACACAGAATATGCCGTTTATTTATTTAGATTAAGTAATGCCTATGGTTGTACAGGTAGCGTAATAGTTAGCGACTTGGAACGAGAAATCGCTGATCCAAGTTCGATTTCCGGTGGAGTTCATGCATTCACTTTCGCACAAATACATTGGGTTAACGTATGAATCTGTTCTCTGTCGGCGCAGAATGAGCGACCGTTCTGGGAGAAGGGCAACTCTGAGTTCAAAACTCAACTACCTGAAGCTGTTTAAAAATCGGTTACAGACATTATCTCTGTAAAACAAAAAAACCGTAAATTTGAACTGCCACTGGAGTACAATTATCCAGAATATTGTTTAATAATGCTCCAATACCCGTTGCTGCTAACATTTTTATTATCTTTTATCGGACCCTGTGCTATCACTAGTCACGATGAACTGATATTACCTCAGGGAGGCCCTGTGCCTTGCGCGACGATTAGGACTTAAACTCATTACATTTAATCAATAGCTTCATCTAACTCAAGGAAAGTTGGTTCTCTGTGTTGTGCCAGAAGGTTTTTTTTTGTCTGAATCCATTCTACAAATTTACCATTCGTCCTTACATTGAATACTGTCGCCATATATCGTCTAGTGTCCACGCTGTTCATCTCGAGATCCTCGACAAAATTCAGAGACGGATATGCAACGTGATATATCCTGATTGGCATCTCGTCTATAGTCACTGTCTCACAGACGTGATGTGGCTTCCCTCTGTCTTTTCTACAAATATTTTCATGGTAACTGCTCTAACCAGATACTTTCACTGATACCCAAAATGCATGAATTTAAGCGTGCTACTAGATTCCACCCTTTCACAGTCGAAACACTTAAGTGTAACCGCCTCTTCTACTCCAACAGCTTCTTCTCTCGCACTTCCCGACAGTGGAACTCCCTTCCTCTTACTTGCTTCCCTGATAGCTATAATCTTCAAATATTCAAATGTAATGTCACTTGACAACTTCTGATGCTTTGATCCTGAACCCCGTCCTTCTCTATATCCTTTCCTCAAACAACCATCTTTACTCTTGCTTTCACTCTCTGTAACCCCTTGGGTGCTAGTGGCACTCCTGCCTTACTTGAGGTGAAATGCTTAAAAAAATGATCGGTCCGCTGTACCGTTTTTTTTATAAATACCTGATTCTTCGTGCTATCCTCTACCTTTACAAGAGCCAGTTTAGGCCTAAAATTGGGTACTGCTGGAATATTTGGGCAGAAGCTTCTCAGTTGTCACTGCCAGATGTTGACAGAGTCCGAAATCATCTCGGCGCCCTTGTGGATGATTTCCCACCCCGTCTCTCACAGACGAAACGTGGCCAACCACTCACTGTTTTATCAATGCACCCATAAAAAGAGTTCAGACAAACTACATTCCTTACTTTAATTAGTTCGCACCGTCACGGCTAGGACACACCATGGTACGCACATTGTAGAGAAACACTCTCAATTCTTGCTAATTTCATTGGTGAGAAGTAACTTTCACACCAACAGCTTCTTCGCAGAAACGACTGCTCAGTGAAACCGACTCCCAAGGGTATACTTCCTAGATCACTACACTCTTAACCTGTTCATGCCAATGGTTAACCGCTTCCGCATAAACTGTGCTTCTCACTCTGTAACACTCTACCTCGAGTGAATCCCGGGTCTTCTACTCGGTGAACCACACTGAAACTAAAGAAAAATTAATTAATTACCGTTTAAAATACAGAAATAATATCAGTGTATATTTCTAAGATGAGGTATTTTAATTATTTGCACTATTTGCAATGTTCGGGCTGTTATCCTCATCGTTGTTGCTATATTCCCGACGTTTCGGTCGTTGTTCGCTCCGGCCTTCATCAGTATCTGTCTATATTTCTAAGATGAGCTTTTTTAATTATTTACACTATTTGCAATGTTCGGGCTGTTATCCTCATCGTTGTTGCTATATTAACGACGTTTCAGCCGTTGTACGCTCCTTCCTTCTTCATGCATAGCCAGGTATTGAACCCACAACTTTTTGTGTCAAGTCACAGGATTACCAACGCTTTTATCCACTGGGCCATGTGTTCTTCAGAAATGATATCTATAATAATTTTTTTGCGTTACTTCTGCTTTCGATGAGCAGAAAAAAAAATTGACCATCAAATCAAGATTTTATGAAAGTTTCGTAGTTTTATTTTTGTCATATTTTCGCCGCGATGAAAATTGGATATACGTATATATACCCCAGCACCAGATGTCAAATTTATTATTTTGGATATAAGTATTTATATACTAGCTACAAATGTCAAATTATCGCCATGAAAATTGGATATACGTAGTTATACCCCAGTACCAGTTGTCAAATTTATTATTTTGGATATAAGTATTTATATCCCAGCACCAGATGTCAAATTTTCGCGGTGACAGTTGGATGTACTTATTTATACAACCAGTACCAGACGAATTTATACCCCAGCACCAGAAGCGCGATTAATTATTTTGGATATACATATTATACCCCAGCACCAGATATCAAATTTATTATTTTGGATATACGTATTTACGCCCTAGCACCAGATGTTAAATTTTCGTGATGAAGATTGGATATACATATTTATAGCCCAGCACTAGTTTGTTGGCATACTAATCTCTCTCTAATAATAATAATAATAATAATAATAATAATAATAATAACAGCAGGTGCAACAAATGCAAAAGTGATAATTAAAAAAATACGCAGAAAAACCTGAACGTTGCTTTTTCGTGTTTAACTTAAAGATACAATATTTTGTTTGTTAAAATACATTTTTTCTTTAAGAACTTAAACTCCAATAACGTTTGGAATAATAGCTGCATTTTATTTATTTTGTTTCTCCAAGTTAACCCTCAAATAGAAAATCTAAATTTACCGTTTTCTTTGCATAATTTTCAGTGCTGTAAACAAATATTCGCCATCTTGATTCTGCTTCATCTTTGCCGGTTGCCATAACTTCATGGCGGTGACGTCAGCTGATGTCATTATTGTAAATGTTATATCTCCGCAATGTTTGGTGGGCGTAGGTAGTTTTTCAGGTGCCATTATTATCAGATCTCAACAACATATATGCCTCTCTTACCAAACTGGACAATTACTATTTCAGCCAAATTGGAGATAACTATTTTAACTCCTGCTAAAAGTGTTTTAAGTCCGTGCGAATAGCGTAACTGTTATTGGCGCGGAAAAAGAGAATTACTGCTGCTGAGTTCATATTGCGGTCTTCATTTTCCGTTTATTTTCGCACAAATATTCTTGCGAAATGCATGAATTCTTATTCCCCTCACAGATACGCGTTAAATAACAAAGACTCGCCTCTATAGCTTTGGTGGCAGTAGAAAGATAAATTTGAGAATTAAAAGGAAACTGCATTCCTATGTTTTCCAAGAAGTCATGTAGTTTACAGATAATAAAGAAAACATATGTGGAGAGCCATGATTCCCTGAAGGGAGATGGCATTAAAATAAAAAATAAAAATTCGAAACGTTTTTGATAAATGTTGTAACCTAGAATAGGTTACTGAATAAGCAATAACCAAAACGGGGGTTGGGAATGAAATGGTAATCTTTATAACAGCAACAAGATACAATACTCTCTAGCGCCGTGAAGTAGGTAAACCACTGCTAGTGGTGAACTACTTAGACAGCATATTACCCCCACTTACAATATTGTCCAACGTAATTATGATGATTGGGACATACCCATTAGTGTTCATAGGTACGGTATATAACAATAAAACAACTATTCCCTCCCAGTCATTGATGAATAGGAGTATTTAGACAGAATTCAGGCCTTCGAGCAGGCATCTAGATAATGCCAAGTTAATACTTTCTGTCTACAAATCTTTACGCAGTCCAGTACAAGGTTAAGGTCCCTCCTCTTTGTCTTCATATAATAAACAAATCGCTGATGAGCACAAAATCACTTCCGCTGCTGTGGAGGTCCTTATACGTCTTTACAAAACTTACATTGTCTGCAGTTCACATGATACAAATGCGACGAAAAAACAGCCATATGCAGTATATTTTCCAGTGTTTTCAGACTATCTTTGTTTTGCTTTATGGGATTCCAACAAAATTTATTAAAGGATTCATCGAATCAAGCCCAGAGCCGCCTTTATTTTTAATAATGAAAAACACGATTTAGCTGAAAGCCGTAGTCACATCAAAATAAAAAAATAAAAAATAGCTCGGAAAGGGCGTGAGTGCAAAAATGAACGCAGCAGACGAGGTTAGAATTAGAATTCGGCCCGCCGATTTTCTGTGTCGCCCAGCAAAGAGAATTCCTTCATTGTAATAGAAAGCCAAACAAATAATAAACTAACAAACCTTATATGAAAAAAAATATTTTAAATATTTTAAACATAGTTGGGGACTTTTATATCAACTTTTCAATTTGAGGTCAAATTACACAATTATTATTATAGCTTAAATTCAAAGAAACTAGTTAATTTTAATCGATCAAAGGGAACAGTAATGATAATATTAGCGGTTTCCTTATAAGGAAACATCTGACATTCATCGACTGAGCGGCCATTGCTACTTTTGGTTGAAATTTATCAATCTTTGTATTACAATTTTTTTAGGAAAATAGGTTTCTCAAGTTCATTTATAGTTGTTGCTCTTTACAGTGTTAATGAGAATTTCTTTCTAACATTTGTTTGAAGTCGTGTGGAACGTCAAAATTTTGATTAACTCATCAATTTATCTTCAAGTTATATGTGCTATCCATTTTAGTTGTTGCCGTTACTGAACGTCCTCATGTGACATGGTTTCTGTTATTTGGTACAGTTCTTTGTGATTTTGTAGCACCAGTTCATGAGATCTGATGAAGGACGTTTCTAGCAAAGACTTACAGGCTTCACGCGCTTGCAGCTATTTTTAATCATTGATCTGAGAATGCGGTTGTATACAACTGATAGTTTAGGTATTTCTGAACGAGTCTGGCATCATACGTAGCATCCACATGAAAGTCTCGAACATAACGCTGTTTTTAGGTTAATGTGCTAGATTATATACCCAAGACAGACGTATATAAAAAAATTCTAAATTTAAAATTCCCAGCGTCTGTCTTTCGTACGCGTGCGTAGTCGCATCAAAGTAAACAAACATAGTCCGAAACGGCGTGAGTGTGAAAGTGAACGCAACAGATGAGGTAAGAATTAGAATTCAGCTCGCTGATTTTCTGTGTCAGAAAAAAAAGAGAATTCCTTCATTGTAATCATTTCCCAAGAATTGACACTTTGTTGAATAGTGCTGCGGAGGTGCTTCTCTGAACAGTACAACGTTAATCTTTTAAGTCAAGGGTCAATCGTTATCTATTCTCCTTATCACTATGATCTTCCGACCATTTCCTCCATTTATATCACGCACCAAATTCATCGTTAACATTACAAGAAAATCCTTCTACCTTGAGTGACTCCTGAGCCTAGTTATTGGACGAATTCGAATATTAAAAGACAATGTTAACCATTATTTTTTTAATAGCATTATTTTAAAAAATCCTTCCTAACAGGTAATCCGGGGTCCTGGCGATCAAAGCAGGCGTCCCCGGGGGGTCACTTCTCGGGCCACCTTTTTTTATTTACATTAATAAGGTACCACACAAATTTTCAGAGGAATTTGTACAGTAATAAGAAAATTATTAACAATTTCATGGGGTGTCTTATACTTATTTACACCACTGTATATAATGACCGGTGATGAAAAGTGGGTTATATACAACAATGTTCATCGCAAAAGGCAGTGGATCTATCATGATAAATCGCTACAATCGATTCCTAAAGCTAAGCTCTCTATAAGAAAATTAATGCAGCGTCCTCAAAGACGAAGAAGGGACTCGAAGCAACAGAAATGTGGTTCTACAGAAGGATGCTGAGGATGCCATGAAATGAACATGTGAGCAACGACGAAGTTTTAGATTAAATAGAAACAAAAATTACACTCTACTTAACATTAGGAAAAGACAGTTGAAATTTTTAGGGCACATAATAAGGAAAGAGGGCTTGATACTTACAGGACAAACTGAAGGCAAGAGGGTCTGAGAAAAACAACGCATAACATACTTAATAATACTTGAGTAAGTGGATGGCGGAAAAGGGTTTAGGAAAAATAACAAAAAGACAAAATTTACTAAGAGCTACAAAAGACAGGAAATTGTATAGAGCCAAGATCGGCTAAGTCCTGAAGGGACACATCAAATAAAGAAGAAGAAGAATGTGCGTATAGTGGGACCCTCGGGATATTATACATTTAGAGTTCTTAAAACTCAATGAAGCACTACATGCACATTTATGTGTCCAGCAGCTGAAACGTCTCCATAAAAGTTTGGTCGAAAAGCGTCCTGAGCTCTCTTCCATGGCAACACAAAGCTGCATACAGCAAAAAATAATGCAAGAAAAAAGAAACGAAACTCAGTTGGTCTGTTCTGCTCAACCCGCTATATTCAGTTATCCTTGCATAAGCCGATTATATTTTTACAAAAACGATTTGGTGGGAGAAAACTTTCTCTAATGAAAACAGCTTCAAGAGCTCGTCGAAATCTTTTCGCATTAAGGAAACTTTACTCAAAAGGTATCGAAACCCCAAATTCATCAATGTGAGGGAGTCTACGTTTCAACTTTCCAGAGGTTGAACATTATATTCACGCGGCCAAAGCGGGCATCTTGTTCCGCTCTGAAACTAGTATCAATCTATCTACCCCAGTGCAGGAACTCGTAATCCGAGCTTCTTGCCACTAACAGCGAAACATGACACCACCAGAGCGCCTGCATAATAAACAGGTTTCCATGTGGCAGAGACGCCCGAAACGAGGACCCTGATTTTGCATTCATGTGTTTTCTCGTGGCTCTTGTTCACAGTACCTCCTTCATCATCACTCGATATAGTCCACAGGATTATGGAACTGTAATGATCGACAAAATCGCTGAGGAAATTAGTGATATCCTCTCTAGACATTCATATTTGTGACGACTTTAACAAAACTAATGAAGAGGGAAAATAGTGTCGAGAGTTCTCCATCGCTTACGAACTGACACAAATCATTGATAAGCCCACTTATGTTCCCGATAGAACTTCAGGCGTATCTCCCTCGACAAAAGTCGTCTGGGATAGCATGACAATCCCCTATCTCAGAATTCTTCTAATATCGAACCTCCATGAATACTACCCTCATTTTCGAATTAATCCCTTTTTTATGGAAGATTTTATACCAAAAGAAAATCGAATAGCAATTCTGGTTCACTCCTGAGTGTGCTGCACACATAGCTGACCGTAACCACTACTATGGTATCTATAAGATGGAATGGTGTAATAGAAGCCTTGCTGCGTTCATAACTGCCTGCAATAATTGCAAGAGAGTTCTAGAAAATACAAAGAGCAGCTATGCACAAGCAGTCCTAGCCAACATCATAAGAATCGACTTAGATCATGTATGTTCTGGAAAAAAAAAAACTCTAACCAAATTCTCAACAGAGGCAAAGCGTCAGTCCTTACTATCTTAAATGGCTTTGAGGTTGTCTCATCATAAGGGAAATCTCTTCGCAAAAATATTTGCCTTTACGTTAGTTCTTCTCGTAATTACCAGAACCATTAATTTTACAATATTACTAAGTTTGTGCCCTTACAGAGCACAAACTTAGTTATATTTCTATCACAGAACGGGAACTCTCACGGCTACTAGTCCAGATAAAATCCCAGAACATTAGCCCTAACTTATCTCTGATCGTAGCAAATTGGTTTAACTGCTAGCTGAAGGAGAAATCCTTCCCAACACTATGGAAGGTGCCAAATGTATTCTCTGCTTTCAAGAATGAAGTTAGCGTTTTCCCCGTCTCAATATCATCCCATCAGCAAACTTTTTGAGTCTATAATCAACAAGAAAGTCGTTGATCACCTGAACAGGAACCTCCTGGGCGACGAACAATGTGAATTTCGATCTGCTCAGTCCACTGCTAGTATCGTAACTGTCATTACTCATGGAATCAGTGAGACATTAAATAATAAATACATCACGTAGACGATCGCATGAGATAATATCGAAGGCCTTTGACAAGATGTAGCATAGAGGATTGTTACACAAGCTATGGAATCACTGGAAGTCTTTCCTGAAGTTCGTTGTGAT
The DNA here is from genome assembly GCA_964036315.1 of Acanthosepion esculentum. Lineage (NCBI taxonomy): Eukaryota > Metazoa > Mollusca > Cephalopoda > Sepiida > Sepiidae > Acanthosepion > Acanthosepion esculentum. Next base: position 6,668,610 of record OZ038488.1, read on the forward strand.
TAGGGTTAACAGTTATCTTTTACACATATTCTCATAAACTGTACCTCTTACCCCTTTACTATTACCACTCCCACAAGAACCTTCTTCAGTAACCCTCTGCCTTGCGTGGCGTACAGTTTTGATGTGGCACGAGGCTAAAAGTATGGGGCATCCAGTGAGGATCGAACTCACTATTCAGTCGTAATCGATCTAGCGAACTGTCTGATGTAGTAACCATTCATTGCAAATAATGCTGAGTATATAAATGAATAAAATATAATTTTACTTTATTTTTGGAAAATAAAGTTAATAAACAAAATCGGTTTGATTGACTGAGTGATTTGTCGAATTTGTTTAGCGGCATATCAACACCTCTATGGGTTATTTAATGCTGAAATCTAAATATTTTGAACACAATTGTATGCCTTCAACTACAGATAAAATCTATTGTTGGTCATTTTGCTATAAAATGCATTGTTACTAATTCTACTATAAAATGTATTGGAGGTATTTTTCATATGTATAAATACATTGTTGGAATTTTTACTATAAAAATGTATTTTTATATTTTCATGGTGTTTTACTTTTTGTCTGGTAGGTTCCCTATTTGTCCATAGCTGGGACATTAACAGATGCTACCACCCCGGGTCAGGGTGGACTTGGGAACAACAGCAACTGAGAGGTGGTTCAACGCTCCTCAAAACTTCCAGTTTCCCGATTATAAGTTTTGCTGCTGGATGTAGTTTATCGTCATACCCTGACAAAAACGAAAATTATTTATGACTCTACTTAATATTTTAAAAGCATCTAGAACGTTTTATATTTTAGTTTGATGTACTAATTAACAACTCAGCATCTTGACATCATTCCTTGGCAAGGTGCTGTATATCTTATATCATTGAAATAAGGTTTTATCCGGGGGGGGGGGGATGATAACTGGATCCATAAAAATTAAGTAGAAAGTTGTGAACACAAGAGAACATATACGATAAGACTGCATTTACAAATGGCATTCTGATTCTTTTACTTTCTATATCCTTCCAAGACGGTGGGCACATAGTTCTCCAGAAACTTCTATCCCTTGTAGCTCTAAACCACGTTTGACTGTTTACCACCCGTCTTCAGTCCCAATCCACGATTCATTCGCTCAAATTCAGAAGCTAAATCGCTGTTTCTCTCTAACTTTCCTTCTCTCAATGCGCACCGTGAGTGTTAAATTTTCCAAGCTGTCCTTCCTCATAATGTGTCCTAGAAATCTCTGGTTTTAAGTATGAGTGTTTTTCTATTTTCCATTTTCTTTACAACTTCCCCTTTGCTCATATGTTATGCCCATTTTATTCTCAGCATCCGTCAGTAGGAAAACATCTCTGACGCTTCGACCTCTTTTTCAACCTCGGGATAATTGTTCAGCGTCCATTGTCATACCCCTCTCCATATCGGAGAGGATAGATAAGTTCCGTATGTTTTAATACTCCGGGAAGCGGATTATACAACCTGGAAACCATGCCGGGCCATCGGTCATTGTCTGCTAAACGCTTTGTTGGCACAGTAACTGTTTTTGCAATAGCAGGGATAGGAAAATATATCGTATTAACTACGAACTGTAGACGTTATTTCGTATAAGGGGGATCGAGTGCCGTTTAAAAAAACGCATTAAAACAAAGTTTTTAAAAACTACGTTAGTTAAAGTTGGCCACAAAATACAAACTGTACGAAATGAAATCAAGAATTGTATTAAAATTGTTTTCATCAGGCTTATTCAGTGGAGTGTATCAACGTCTCACTGCACTGAGCTGACTCGCCCATTCTAATTCTGTTGGATAAGCTGAACTTCACGCCCACTCAGCATCAGAGTAATTACGTACTGCTTACATCCTTCTGGGGAACAAGTTTAATTCGTTACATTGTAACTCGTAAAGAAAGAAAGAAGGGAAAAGTAATGAAACAAAAAGAAAGAATGAAAGGATGAAGTAAGGAAAAGAAAGAATGAACGAAAGAAAGAAAGAAAGAAAGAAAAAAGAAAGAAAAAGAACGAAATATAAAGTAAGAATGAAAGAAGGAAAAGAAAGAAAGAAACAAGAAAAAGAAAGGATGAAAGAAAAAGAAAGCAAGAGAGAAAAAGAACAGCAGAAAGGAAAAGGAAAGAAAGAAAGATGGAAGGAAGGAAGGAAGGAAGGAAAGAAAGAGAAGGAATGAATAAAGGGAGGAAGGAGGAAAGCCACGAAGCCACAAAAGGAATCAGTAATTGCTTCAAGACTTCAAATTCCTTATTTTGCTCTTGTCGTTATAGCATTGAGCGCCCTCTGCAGTGAAGCAAACGTAACCATGGACAACAATGACGTAATTTGTGACGTGAGAGTTGCCAGTCGGTTTCTATGCAATGATGTCAACCTTTCCAACTGGAAACATTTTTAAATAAAATCACTTTCTCTTAACCTTTCTTTCTTTTTGATTTGTTGTGAAATATCCATAATTGTATCACCGCCTATCACAGAATTTAATAGTTGACAACTTTATTATACTCGGTCGCAGGGGAGGAACCATCTAAAATCGAAGCCTGGCTCGCTAAGTATTTGAAGTCAATTTTATATCAGCCATCTTGAAATAAATTTGTCCTTTTTTAAGAACTTGAATATTAATGTAATGTCTGATGGTTAACGAGCATGCGGATCAACCAACTGACAGTTACAAGGTTCATCAGCATAACAAAATTTAGGAAGAAGAAAATTCCTTTCTTAAATAAAAAGTGAAATGAAAATTTCGGTATCATATAACTACTTATAAGTGCCAAGTTCTTACAGGAAGTAGATGTTCATGACTCTCCATGCCTTCCTGCTTTTTGTTACTCTAAGTATTTTCCTCCATTACCATCCTGTCATTGTCATTGTTCTGCCATCCAGTGACACATTTTACTCTAAGTAAGGTAATAAAGCCACTACGACGCTAGAGGTTTTGAGCGTGAGATAGTATAAAAAAACAAGAAAAAATATTAAGGAGAGAGAACAATAAAAAAACAGGAATTAAGAAGGCAAACGATTACGATTTATATTACATTTAAATTTTTTGAAGATAAAAGTTGACTGGAAATCATGAAGAGGGAAGAGAGTTCCACAAACGAGAATTGTGAGAGATGAAACTGTTAGCATAAAACGTACCGTTGCATCCAGCCATTTCAACTGTAAAATGCCGCTAATCTAGTACTGGGATTAAATTCATAAAGTCTATGTACCAAAGACTAAAGTTCTTTAGGACAATTAGCATGAAAATATTTATAGAAGAGGCACAAGGAAGCTACTTACCGCGGTGGCAAAGTGGACGAATCCGAAATGCCAGGTCAGAACCAATAAAATTGCATACACTTCTTTGGATTTTATCAAGAATATCTAAATAGATAGCAAAAGCACCAGGCTCGCAATATTCAATGCATGAACGGATGGAAGACTTATAAATGTGTAAGATGTCTTCTTGAGAGAAAAATTGTCTAGAAGAATGAACCAACTTTCTTAGCAACAGACCAAGCAATTGATTCCTTATAACCTCTCTACTTTGTGTCAGTGGTAAACGTTAAGACGAGAAGGCGTAATGAGTCACTGAAGCTTGTCTCACTAGAACAATTATATTCACAACAGCATATGATCAAATCACTAGAGACATCATTTTATAATCTATTACAAACCGACTTCCAAGCTCTGACTACTTCCCCACTGACTACTTTCATTTGATAGAGGAACTGTATCGATCCATAAAATCATATGTCCAGTGAGGACCTCAAAAGTGACACTTGTAAAAACTATTAGCGAATAGGAAGTTAGACACCTGCTATATTCGCAACGACATATGATCACATCAACAGAGACTTCTTTTTCTCATCCATCACAAACCGGCTTCCAAGTTTTGATTCCGCTGACTGCTTTGATCTGTGAGAGGAATTGCATCGATCAATAATATCATGTGTCAAGTGACTGTTTTCAAACCTATTTTGGAGTACCACAAGGCGTGGATGACTGTCCTAAAGTGTTTAATTCAATTGCTTTGCTGGTCTACAAGCACAGGTCTGAAGAAATGACTCCAGAGAACCCTTTTTGCCCCCAAGAAAGTGGCGCGTTACGCCTTCTTTTCCAATGACATGAAGTGGAAAGTTTATATCGAATTGATTGCTAAGTCTGCTGCTAGGAGAGTTGGTTCACTGTGTTTTCCTGGACATTTTCCTCGGGATAATCTATCTTACAAATCTGCAAGTCTAACATTCGTCCATGCTTAGAATATTGCTGCCACATATATTCTGGTACTCCTGCTATATATTTAGAGAGTCTTGATCAAATCCAAAGAAGAATCTGCAATGTTATTGATCCTGTCCTGGTATCTCGACTTAATTTACTTTCCCGTCGCTTTAATGTAGCCCCTCTGTGCCTTTTCTATAAATATTTTAATGGTAATTGCTTGATGAACTTTCATTTGTGGTACCTAGACTCTATGAAATTAAGCGCCTTACAAGATTGGCGGCAAGATATCATCATTTGACAACTGAAATGGTTAGATATCACCGTATGTTCTATGGTAACAGTTTCTTTTCTCACACTTCTCACTTGTGGGACTCTCCTGGTGATTTGGTTTCCAGTCAAGTCTGATCTTCAAAAATGTAAATGCCATGTCAATCGTTACCTTCTGTCTTCTTAATTCTTCTTCTTTCATTGTTCTCACTCCTTAATAATGTTTTTCTTTTATACTCACTAACCCCCTGCCTGTTAGTGACTCTGTTGCCTTGCTTGGGGTTAAATGATAAAAAAGTACCACGTCATAAGCGAATCTAATAGAAAACCGTGTTTCAATTTTCTCTCCAGAGGCTACTGTCCCGATTATGCGGGGCTATGTTGATGATGTAGGTGTTCATAGTTGGTACAAAATTATATAACAGATTTAGTATACGAAACAAGAAAATTGAACAGAGGATAGGTTGCGCTGGAGATACTTTTGTCCAATGCCGTAAGATGCTATAAAAACAAACATGTTAAATAGCCTTGTCAGATCTCGACTCTCCTAAGCATGGCGCCTAACTTGTTCAGAAATGTCTAAACTATCCTCTCTATACAATTATTTTCTGAGAACAACGATTAAAAATTGTTTCAAACGAATGAAACCTTTAGTTTTTACGTTTTAAAGAAGACAATGAAGCCTTCACTTATTTGGTATCAGAAGATATCACTAAACGGATTCCGTGAGAATCTGAATTCAAGATGGACATTTCAGCAAAGCCACCAGCATCAAGCTAAAAGCATTTGAAGACATTAGTGAAAGAGGTATGAACAGATGCTTGGAATAAGATCACATTCAGCAATGAAACTAAGATGGAGTTGCATTTTAAAGAATTCGTCAGACGTTCCACGAAATGTTATATGACAAAACAGTGACGTTTGCGCGTAAGAATCTGATGTTTTAGTGACGCCTAACATGTAATGGCTCAAGAAAGCTGGTTAAAATTGATGGTATGGCATAATGCCAAATTCATCTAATTACTGAATGACCATTTGAAACCAGATTTAGAAGAAGGCAATTTTTTTTTACCATGATGGAGTTCCATGATACATCTAGGGCGACAAAACGCAGTCGGCTTGATGAATGTGTTTTGTATTGGAAGATTGACCATCTTAGAGCTTCAACTTAAATATCATCGAGCAATTGTGGACATAATTAAAAAGAAAAGTTCGCCAGAAGTATCAATCTTAAATACTTGTGGAAAATGAGCCACCTGATCATATCTGTAAAGACAGTGAATGATTTGCATGCAGCCCGTTCCAATGAAGCAATTTTTACACTGAGGGAAGCCACATGAAATATTAACAATGTACGGTAACTTCATCAACTGAACATTATGTAATAAACTTTCATAATAGACATCTTTCTATTTTAAAACACTCGGATTTGATTCGTGCAAGGTGGCCGAAAACCTTTGCACAGCAATTTTTAGGGATCGGCTAGCATTTTCTTAATTCAGAACCCCTGCCTTGGAATTTGAAAAATAGGTATGAAAAATGACAAATAGCTATTTGAAATGACACCGGCATGGCCAATATTTCATCTATAGATGCGAAACAACCATTAATAAGATGGTAATTATTAGAAATGTAAAACAGTTTTCATTTGTCAATGTTTTGCGCTGGACTGTATGTAGGAAAGCCGCTAAAACAAATTCTCGGCCCGACCAAGAAGTGATTCAAAAGCTATTTATTATCTGAAGATGTCGATTGACATTGCATCTGAATAATTGAAGATTATAGTTATCAGGGAAGCAAGTAAGAGGAAAGGAGTTCCACAGACGGGAAGTGCGAGACATGAAGCTATTTGAGTAGAAGAGACGGCTACATTTAATAGTTTCGTCAGTGAAAAGGTGAAACTGAAATGCCAACCTAGTAGCATGTTTAAATTCATGCAGTTTGGAAACCAGCGAAAGTAGCTCGTCTGAGCAGTTACTGTGGAAATATTTATAGAAAAGACAGAGAGAAGGGACGGCATGTCTGTGAAAAAGTGACAGCGGACGAGATGCTAGATCAGGACTAATCACATGGCATATCCGTCTCTGGATTTTGTCGAGTACCTTGAGACGAACAGCGGGGGCTCCAGACCATATATGACAGCAGTATTCCATGCAAGGGCGAATGGTTGATTTTTAGATTCAAAGGATGGACTTGGGCGACAAAATTTTCTGACGCGACACATAGAACCAACTTTCCTTGCAGTAGATGAAGCTATTGATTCATGTATTTGTTCCATTTCAGGTCAGCGGATAGTGAGAAACCAAGCAGTCGCAAAAAGGTGCTCTCGTGGAGTTGAACATCAGACATTTTAATGGGAGGCAAAGAAGGGTTCTGTGTGGTGGGTAACTGATGTTTGGTAATTTTTTATTGTTAATAAATGATTTTTCATCTTTCGGCTAGAGACCTATTTAGTCGGTGGTTTACACCAGTAAATACCAGATGATCAGATTCGAATTTAATGTCAGGAAGGAAACTTTGTTCTAAGAGAAAGTAATCTGTGGTGACAACAAGATGTACAGGGCTCGACCTAAAACATACGGAATTAAACCACCAGCTTCTCAGGGAATGTCAGTGGCTTCCCCGACATGCAAACAAGTAATCGACCCATCTGTGTTTCAGATGTATACATGTGGGCAGCAGAAGATAGGTACAAATTTTTTGTCCTTTCCCTCTCAAGGACAGAGTCGCAAGGTGATCCATTTTAGGAGGCGACACCATCTTATGCCAATTTTAATTGACGAAATCTGAGAGATCTCACCTCTTAGTCTTTATTATTTGTGTTTTACGGCTTACCAACCTTTTGTAGACTATTCATTGTATAATTATTGTAAGAATCAATAACTTTTTAATGTTACAAGGGAATATTGTATTAACAATTTGTTAAAGATAATAATGATTTTCATCAAGTCCTACTATTCAGCCCATAGCTGAGGAAGAATAGGTGGATTCTGACCTTTCACAGTGGTATTTGCGCATAAGTGAATGTAACGACCCTGACTGGAATTCGAACTCAGCACTTCGATTTCTGATACCGAGCGATTATCAATTTGACCAAACTGAAAATTAGGATAAAATTAAAAATAGTTGCTATTGATTAAAATCTATTGTCATTATGAAATCATGAAACAGGTTAAATCACGTGATATTGATGAAACGGATTAGTACTGTGGATGTCACATCCTCTCGGTACTTCCGGAGCTGGTAAAATATCGCTACACCCTAAATTATAATAAATGTCTTTATACGCATGAATATTAATCAAAGTATCTGCGACTGGTGAGAATAGCCGTTTCTATAAAGGAAATATTAGGCATTTATTGACCGAATAGTTAGCATTACGGTCGGTTGAAATTTATAAAATGTTTTCTTTTAAAACAATGCTTTAGGCAATTAGATTTTTCCGCTGTTATTTGCTCTTTCTAGTATTAGTGTTTTCCTTCCAAGCCTTTTTGTGATTTTGCAGAAATTTAACATCGTCTTTAAATCATTACACTTCTAGGGATATCCGCTACAAATCTTTTACTGTTGCTGTTGAAAGTGATGTGGCTGGCTTTTGTTATATGGCGAAGCCCTTTTTAATTTTGTAGTGCCAGTCTATAGAGTGCGATGAAGCTTTCATTTTGATGCAGGTTACAGAAGGGGCAAACGTTTTGTAATATCTCATTGCTTTACGAAAAGCTCCCACATGATGTCAATTGAATAAAAAAGCATTCAAATATACAAGTTGATCAACGCTTTTTATGAAATATTTTCCTTTCCCGGCATGAATATTCGAGAAATCTTATTAAAGAAAAAATATGCGCTCTCTCGGCAGGATTCGAACGTGCGTTTGCCTGGACAAGGGAAACCGTTGTTAGATCCGATGTGCTTTAGCCCGTCTCGACCACGAAGTCCGTCGACGATCAAGCAAAGCTGAAATAATGCCTTATAAAAGTAAATATTTCCCAGACTCTCGAAATCGTAAATAATAAAAAAGAAGCCAACTCTTAATAATATCAATTATAAACACGGCAACAAAAATTCAGAAATTTAAAAAACAATCCCATCCGTATATAAATGTGTATGTGTGTGTGTGTGTGTGTGTGTGTGTGTGTGTATGTGTGTGTGTGTGTGTGTGTGTGTGTGTGTGTGTATAAAATCTACATATTCAGGCAAGTAAAATAAAATAACTTCTTTGATAATGGCTAATAGATTATTTGAGCGTGCTCCAGATTTCCAGTCTTTACACGCTATATGTCCAGAAAGAAATCACTTGTCCGAATGTAGTAAACATTTAATGAAATGTTTAATTGTAGCGCCTTGTCTATTGTCTCAAATGAAATTTGTATAAAAGAGGGATTGTTCCATAAATGCAGAATTATATATATATATAATGTCACCTAAATAGATTTCAGGGTAAGCTTTGAGCACTGTATGTTTTATCTTAGTTACTTTTTTCTTTCGACTGGAAGGTATTGGACGATTTTTTTCACCCTAGTTCTTTTTTTTCCCAATTTTTTCCTCAGATACCAATTTGATATAGTGTGGCTAGACGTCCGGTTGCCTCTAGCTACGATCGAAACCCGACTGAATTTGCGTCAGTCCGAACTTCTACCCGCTAAGCCATCAGCGTACGCTACGTAATGGAGGTGAATTTTAGCGCGTTTATTTTTAGATTCGGATAAACACACAGTGATTGAGAGTGACTCAATTCTGTCGAAGAGTCGTGCAGTATTAGCATAAATAGTCACTGTTTACAAATTCACACCCCAAACCAGAGGGCTCAATCGAAATTAATTTCAGGAGCTAATATATATATATCAAATGAAATTCAAATACCTGCAACAATTAATGACAATGAAATCTGTTTCTATACGAAGGCATGAAAGTTTGGTTTTGTCTGCGCTCTTTCTAATCTTTGGATTTCTTGACCCGATTTACTATGATTGGACATAGAAAATATATATCAATAAATATATGCAGAATTCGTTTTAAAATTCTGTAATAAGAATTCCTACTGGTGACAACTTGTGCCTGTAAGATGTAAGTAATTTAGGGTATAGATTTCTTTTTAAAATATACATGCAGAGTTCGTTTTAAAAGTCTGTAATAACAATTACTAGCGGTGACAACTTGTGCCCCGTAAGATGTAAGTACTTGAGGCAATACATTTCTTTTAGAAAATATATTTATGTTCAGAGTTCGTTTTAAAAGTCTCTAATAGCAATTCCTAATGGTGACAACTTGTGCCCCGTAAGATGTAAGTACTTGAGGCTATAGATTTCTTTATAATATATTTATATTCAGAGTTCGTTTTAAAAGTCTCTAATAGCAATTCCTAATGGTGACAACTTGTGCCCGTAAGATGTAAGTACTTGAGGCTATAGATTTCTTTATAATATATTTATATTCAGAGTTCGTTTTAAAAGTTTGTAATAACAATTTCTAGTGGTGACAACTTTTACCCCGTAAGATGACAATACTTGAGGCTATAGATTTTTTTTTTAGAAAAAGCATCAACGATTGTACAACACAGGTAAAATTAATTTTTGTGTTGGATATCTAAAAGTTCAGGTTTTGGGCGTGCTATTTATGTTTCGTACTGAAAGCGGTTGAATGCATTAACGTGTTTAACTTAAATCACAAAGAATTATTTTGCACTTATTTTCATCTTGTTTATACAGAATGAGTTATTGTGTTTGTTAAAATAAAAAAAAATCTTTTGTCTGAAGAAAATAAAAATTACAGAAGAAAAAATAGGGCAGAGTAAGAGAAAGAGAGAGAGAGAAAGGGTAAAACAAAAAGGAAGATAGAGGGGAAAAAAGGAAGAGGGGGGAATTTAAGAGAAAAAAAACAGTAGGAAAAAAATCAAGAGAAATGATTAGATGAAGATAAAAAGGCCAAGCAAAAGGAAATCCGAGGTCAGAAAAAAAAATGAATTACAAAGTCAGAATGGAAGAAAAAGAGATAGAAAATGGCTTTTGTGGAAGAAAAAAGGTCAGAAGAAGAAAAGGATTTTAAAGTAAATATGTCAAGAGTTTCGTTTGTAAAATTTTCTGTTGAAGTTTTTTCGTAAGCAAGTAAGGATTTCGAAGTGACTAATATTTAAGGGAACACGACAATCTTAATGGTAAGATCGATATTGTTCAGAATGTATTCGTCATTTGACTAAAACAAAATCAGGAGTGAAACGGGAAGGAAAAAGATCTTAAAAGAATATAAAAGGTTAAGGAAAGAAATAAATAGTTGGACTGGAAAAAATTTAAAGTGAAAAGAGGTTTCGATGAAAAAAGCTCTTAAATTCCCCACCACAACCACCAAAAAAAAAAGAAAGAAAAAAGTAGGCCATTAGTAAAAATACTGTTCACCTTGCGCATAATTTTACTTCATTTGATTTTCATTTGTATATATAGATAGAAAAAATTAATTTTAATTCAACATTGAAGATTCATTACAATAGATTCCTTGTCAATGCACTTGATTCTGCTTTGTGAATATTACTCACATAATTTGAAGAATACGCGTTGAAACTTTCAGTTCAAAATCCCGGTAATAATTCCATGTCGGTTTACTGACATCCATCAGTAAACGGAAAAAACGGAAAAAAAACGTTTAAAAGTAAATCCTTTCCTTCTTTTTATGTGCCGTGTCCTTTCAGGACGTAGGCGATCATAGGTTTCCACTACCCCCTACCCCTGGTAGCTCTCAATAAGTTTTGTGCCTCTGCCAACTCTCCGAGACCACATTCTGTCATCCATTTGCTTAAGCCCGTCGGGTATGTCATGCGTTTCTTTCCCTTGTCTCCCTTTCCCACTATTCGACTCGTGAGTATCAGATTCTCCAGGACCTCCTTCCTCATTATGTGTCCCAGAAACTTCAGCTGCCTCTTCCTGATGTTAAGTATAAGCCTCCTCCTTGTTTGCATCATCTCCGAGACCTCATTAGTGCTCACACGCTCGATTCATGATATACTCAGTAGCTTAGATGTGGCACAAGGCCGAAAACAGTGGGCACTCAGTGAGGATCGAACTCACTACTCAGTCGTAATTGTTCTAGCGAGACAAGCTTGCTAAACTTTACACCGCCTCGAGGTGCCCAAAATAAGTTAAAATGATAATTCTTTCTTCTTACTACCCAGTCAGTTGTACACAATCTGGTTTATAGAATACTAAATAAATATTAAAATTGATACTGATTAATCACCTTAGGAAAAATCTTACTAGGATTTTTAATAAAATAATTATTATTCTACATATACTAATTATTATTCTATATAATTTTATCAAAAATAGCTTTTTATAACATAGCTTTTGTGTCTAAAATAATGCTGAAAGAAAATAATATTAAAATAGATACGAGTTAAACATTTTAATACAAAATTAGCTAAAACTTTTAATTAAATTCTAGATGTTCTTTAACGCCTACATAATATTACCATATATTATAATTTGAATGTCCGTCTATATTTCTGAGGTGAAGTATTGCAATTGTTTACACTATTTACAATCCTCGGGCTGTTATCCTCATCTGTTGCCATATTCACGACATTTCGGCCGTTGTAGACTCCGACCTTCTTCAGGATCCGTCTACATTTCTGAGATGAGGTATTGCAATTATTTACACTATTTACAATGTTCAGACTGTTATCCTCATCTTTTTTCAGGTGATTGAAAATTCGAACCGAACACTTTATTTCATCCACCGGTGTAGATTGTTTTAGTTCCACGTGTCATGCCTCTTCCAAATTTCTGAGTTTCAGTTGTTTCCTTTTAATAATTCAACTCTCCAAATTTTTGTTCACCGCTGCTGTAACCAGGTATTGAATTCACAACCTTGATGACACATGGCCTAATGGATAAAAGCGTTGGTAATCTACTGACTTGACCCAAAATAGATGTGAGTTCACTACCTGGCCACAGAGTTGAAGAAAACCTGGAGAGCTGAGGTAAAGGGAAATAACTGAAAAGAGATATCTGGAAGAGGCATGGCACGTGGAACTAGAACAAGCTATCCCGGTGGACGAAATAAAGGGTTCGGTTAGAAATTCCAATCCTCTGAAGAAGTCCGGAGCTGGACACATCATCGATTTTTTTTTACCGTTCGTAAAAAACAAAAAACAAAAATGAAACATCAATCACCATCTTGTAGACACTATAATGCCTCAAAACTCCAGAACCCTCAGACTTTAATCACTTTTGAAGCCGATTTAAGTCAGGAACTTTGTTCTATTCCAGTCAATGACAAATCTGTTGGTGAAGAATGGAGAACTATCCGTAAAATAGTCACAGAAACAGAAAATACTGTCATCAGTTTTGTAAAGACCATGTATCAAGACTGGTTTGAAAAAATCAACAACCTGATTGAGGCAAAAAACAATTCTCGTCTGACTCATGGAACAGACCAACGATCCAGTTTAAGAAAGTATAATTTCCAGAAGCTAAAACAGGACTGTCAACAAAAAGCAGTTGAACTTCAGGGCTATGCAGATTCAGAAACGTATATGCTGGAAGGAAACAACTATTTGGGCGAGTACGAACATCAACTGGATCCCTTCTAGCATCTGATAATACAAATTCCCTAACAGATACACAAGACGTACTCCTACGCTGGAAGGAACATTTCTCCTCCTCCCTGAATAGAAACTCGACACAGGCTGAGGACTTCCTGAGAAACATTCCAACTCATTCTTCTCATCTATGGAAGAAAATGGGGCCCCCTTTTCAAGAATTCAAGCAAGCTATAATGCAAATAAAATCTGGGAAATTCCCAGAGCCAGACAATATCCATTTTGGATGAAAACATGGAGCCTTATCTTTGCAAAACGGCATTTTCAGCCTCATTCTGAAGATGTCGGAATCCCAACAATTTCCGAAAGAATTGAAAGGGCATCACAAAAAGGTGACCGAAAAGCCTGTGGGAACTATAAACGAATATCATTACTCTCCATCACTGGAAAATTCTTTGCCGGGATCTTTCTAAATTGGCACCCGGTCATCACAGAAATGATCTGTAGTGAGTCCCAATAAAAATATAATACACAAATAATATATATATACAAATATAAAAAAGAATTTGAATTAAAATAAGGTATTTGCGCTTTCCTTTAAAAAAAATATCTCTTTCTTTCTATATATCTCTCTCTCTAAACTTCTCTCTGCCGGATGTAAGAGAAAAATTGTCCATCGTGTAATAACATATATATCTATCGTACAAAATGTATAATATCTAAAAAAAAACATTAAACTAATTGAGTTTCTTTTTTCCAGGTTTTTAGATAAGACATTTAGCCATCGTGATACCATTTGCCGTAAGAATCACTGGAAAACCCTTTGAGTTATTCAGCTAGGAAGAGAGCAGGTTAAAATCGGCTTCTGCGAGTCCCACTATCTTACCAAATGAGCAATGGTGAGAGAAAAAAGATCATTCAGGCATTTAGTAATGATACCAACAATCATACACTGGCTTCCATCTTCAAAGTCCATTCAAGAACCATCGATAGAACGGGGAATAAGTTTAAAAAACGAGCGAACAATAGAGAGGAAAGTGGCTCAGTAGTTTACAACAGGAAAAGAAATCATCATTTCAACTTAGAGCAAAAAAGATCATTTAGAAAAGATCTAACTCAATTCATAAGACGTCTGGCATGTAAGAGGGGAGTTTCAGATATGACGGTCCAAATAGCAGTGGAAAAAAGGATTGAAAATGAAATTGTACGTGAAACCTGTGAGGCAACTTGTTACACCAGGACAGAAAGCTAGAAGGTTAGAGAGGGCGAGATCATCGTGAATAAGATGGAATATTATCCTGGGAAAATATATTTGAACTTTATTTCAATACTTCGCAATCCTTAGCCATGATTAATTAATGATGAACATGTCATTTTCGCTTATGGTTGATTTCATCGCTGTTAAGCTTAGAGAATAATTATACATTCTTATTACTCAAAATAGAGTCCAGTAGTGTTATAAAAACCTCGGAGAATTCCAGTAAGATATCATTAATCATTTCTAAGGTACAACGAGTCAGAGCTTAATCTAACACATGGATAATATTGCTTTTCCACTATTTGGACAATTTTGTTGTTACACCCGGTATATATATATATATATATATATATATATATATATATATATATATATATATATATATATATATATATATATAATGAGACCCGTATCCTCTAATGGTCGTACAGGCACCATATGTACTGTCTGCTATTTATCCAACACAAAACAGGGCAGGGAATACATGAATTCATACATATTCCCAAATATATTAGCGTAAGCCAATGTAACGAACTCGACTGATATATATATATATATATATATATATATATATATATATATATATATATATATATATATATATATATATATATGTGTGTGTGTGTGTGTGTATGTGTGTGTGTGTGAATGATATCGAGGAAAGGTAAAGTTGTTTTCTGGGAATATATTAATAACGCATCATCAGTACAATTTTTAAAATCAAAAATTCGGATTAGCAAGAGGATCGCTTCTTATCGGAGTTGTAACGTGTCTGTTCTTAGAGATTCCTTTTCTTTTCCAAAGTATTTTTCTAAGTAATCAACATATTTCCGATATATTGATGAGGTTTTATAAATATATCCAAGCAAAACAACATTAGCT
>OZ038488.1:6688745-6751245 GCA_964036315.1 Acanthosepion esculentum
GTCGGGTACAAATGAAAAATTTTTTTTTCTTTTTCCATTTCACTGAAACAGACTTTAAGCACTTCTGTCTTCCCTCCCTTTCTTTCTTTCTTTCTTTCTTTCTTTCTTTCTTTCTTTCTTTCTTTTCCTCACTGAAATCAAGTAATGTATTCCCCTCTTTCCGGGCGACCAAAACGGAATAGACCATTATTTATAAGGTATTGGCAGGCGACATTTTAGCTACCTCCACAAAAATCGCGATACTTAAGGTTTAAATTAATTCATAAAAATGAAGAAATTTTCATTTTTGCTCTAATTGAAAGCTAAAGGTTTTATTTTACTATTTCCAGTAAACAAAAATCCTCTGGTATATTTCAAACAGAAATTATATTGATTGGATCGATTTTCTTTTTCTTTTTTTTCTTTTTTCAGTAACATCGTCAAAGTTGTCCATTTTTGAAACATTTGTAAGCACAAGTTAATTCTTGGTTTTAAAAATCTTGCAAGAATAAAATATACATTTTTGAAACTTTATTTGAGGAATATTAGCTAATTTTTTTTTTTTAAGCGTATCACCCCAAGCAAGGCTGGAGGCCACTATCACGCAAGGGGTTATAGAAGGGTTGGAGGAAGAGCAGATAGGAGTGATAAAGGAGAGGATGTGGAGAAAGAGAAAGGCAGTGGGTCGATCAAGGCAAGGGGGTTACAGAAGATTTGGAGCGAGAGCAGATAAGAATGAAAGATGAGAGGATGTGGAGAAGGGAAGTGGATAGATCAAGGCAACTGGAGATGTCGATTGACGCTACACTTAAACCGTTGGAGATTGTATTTGTCAGGGAGACAGTAATAGGGTAGGGTGTTCCATAGGCGAGATGTGCGAGACATGAAGCTATTGGAGTAGAAGAGACGTCTACATCTAACAGTTTCAACGGTGTAGGGGTGGGAACGGGATGCCAGCCTCGTAGGACGTTTAAATTCACGAGGCCTAGGGACAAGCGAAAGCAGCTCCTCGGAGCAATTACCGTGAAAGTACTTGTAAAAAAGGCAGAGCGAGGCAACATCGCGTCTGTGAGAGAGCGACTGCAGACGAGATGACAGATCAGGGCCAATCACATTGCATATCCGTCTCTGGATCTTATCAAGAACCCTGAGGCAAACAGCAGGGGCCCCAGGCCATATATGGCAGCAATACTCCATGCAAGGGCGAATGGTCGATTGATAGGATCGATTCCGGGGAGAAAAATTTCCTGGCTCGGCACAGGGAACCAACTTTCCTTGCGGTGGATGATGCAACTGACTCGATGTATTTGTTCCATCTCAGATCAGCAGACAGCGTGAGACCGAGCAGCCGCAGAGAGGAGCTCTCGAGAAGTTGGTCTTCAGAAATTCTAATGGGATGCAGGGATGGATCCTTGTGGTGGTTAATAGAGAGCAGTTTTGTTTTAGAGGCGTTAAAGTTAACCATCCATTTCTCGCCCCAGTTCACAACCGATTGGAGGTCCTTTTCAATTTGAGCTGCCAGGTTAACTTTGTCAGCATCACTAGATTTGTGTTTCAGGCAGGAGTAAATTGTGGTGTCGTCAGCGTAGATGCCGACTTGGGAGTCTATGGCGTCAGGAAGGTCGTTTATAAATATGAGGAACAGAGTAGGGCCTAGGATGGAGCCTTGAGGAACACCTGCGTTAGTGGGATGGGAGCTGGAGATGAATCCACTGAGAACGACCTTCAAATCCCGGTATTGTATTAGGTACAAACTGTGTATTAGGTCAAACAATCGACCTGTGATACCATAACCCTGGAGCTTGCGAAGAAGGCCGGCATGCCAAACTCTATCGAATGCTTTGGAGATGTCAAGGGCCACAGCACGAGCTTCACCGTTATTATGGATAGCTTGGTAGACAAATTCAGTGATGGCCGTAAGCACATCGGCAGTACATCGGGCAAAGTATAATTAATCTGATTTGAAACAAATATTATTTACTTTAAGTTTAAACTATAGCAGAAATGAATTTTTTAAGCGAACAGAAGCCGTACTTTTAATAGACAGTCGCCGCGTTTACCTGTTTGATGAGGTGATGATAGATTTAATGTTGTTCTGACGAGACTTTATCTGTAAAACATAATTGAAGAAACTTATTTGTGTAATTTTTAAGTAATCAATAATCTTTAAAATGGTAATTTAAAAAAAAATGTATTACTGGTATTTTCACTCGCTATTTACCCATAGCTGGGACCCTAACAGGTGCTACCACCCCGGGTGAGCGAGGACCTGGGAACAACAACAATTAAGAGGTGGTTCCCTGCTCTCCAAAACCTCCCAATCAGCGGCCTTGCTGCCGGATGTAATTTATTGACTTATGGTAGAGGGTTATAGTCGGAATGTTAATGATGAAGTGTGTGATATGATAGCAAAAGAAGGAATATGTATTATAAAGATGATAAAGATGAGAGGACTGATAACGATTGATACTTGAGTGGAAGACGTCAAGTTTGTAGAGCTTAGGGGAGAATCCATGTCTGTTCCATAAAGTAGAATTTCAGGAGAAGCTGTCTAACTTTCTTATTACATTTGGAATACGGGGGAAATGTGAGTGATTTGATTCTGTGGAAGTTGCATGCCGTATCCCGGATGGAAGAGTCGGAACTCCACTTTACACTCTATGTTACTAGAACATTTGGGTAACATATTTTATATGTAACAAAATCTCTTTCACTCTCGAACGTTTGGATAATGTTCTTTATATCAAGCAAGCATCTCTCTCTCTCTCTCTCGCTCTCTCATTTGAATATTTGGGTAACATTTTTTATATGAAACAAAATCTCTTTCTCTCTCAGTCGCGAAAATTTGGGGTAACATTTTTTATATGAAGGAAACATATCTCTCTCTCCCTTGCCCCCTCTCTCTCTCGAACATTAGGGTAACATCTTTATATGAAACAAACTCTCTCTCTCTCTATCTTTTGAAAATTTGGGCAACATTTTTATATGAAACAAAATCTGTCTCTCTCTCTCTCTCTTTTTCAAGTTTGGGTAACAGTTTTTACATGAAGGATGCTTCTCTTTCTCCCCCTCTCTATCCCTCTCTCGAATATTTAGGTAACGTTTTAATATGAAACAAAATCTCTCACTCACTCACTCACTCACTCTCTCACTCGAACATTTGAGTAACTTTTTTACATGAAACAAAATCTCTCTCCCGCAAGTGCGCACGCGCGAAAATTTGGAGTAAAACTTTTTACAAGAATCAAACATCTGTCACATCCTTTCTCTCTTCCCCTCTCTCTCTCTCTCTCTAACATTTGGGTAACATTTTTATATGAAAGAAAATCTCTCTCTTTTTCTCTCTCGAACATTTGGAATAACTTTTTTTATATCAGGAAAACATCTGTTTGTCTGTTTGTCTCGCTCTCTCAAAAATCCGATGCATTCTTCAGTTCACATATATAGATCGCAATATCTACGGAGTGTGGATCTTACGTTTGTCACGTTTAATACTACAATCCAATCGTAAGCAGACAGCCAAAATATGACACTTTGATCGTAAGCAGAGGACAGAGATACAATTTGGGATCTTGCCTCCTAATTGGTGTAATTTGGAATAACCTTGCCACTTTGTATAAATGACAATATGAAAATAAATCAGTTCTCTCTGGTCATTAATGAACGATTTTTGTACACTTTTTGTTTTCTCTGGAATAAAGTGTTTTACCTTATCTCATGTATTACACTGACGAGGGAGGGAGAACTGATTGGCTGAAACCTTGTCTTAATAAAACTCTCTAAACTTGAATAGAAATGTTGTAGTGGATTAAGAGTGAGTTGGAATTAGCGGGTGGTGGATTAAGAGTGAGTTGGAATTAGCGGGTGGTGGATTAAGAGTGAGTTGGAATTAGCGGGAGGTGGAATACGTGTAGGTTGGAATAAGTGGGGGTTGATTAAAAGAAGATTAGAATAAGCGGGGTAGAATAAGAGATGGTTTTAATAAGCGGTGGGTGGTATAAGAGTGGGTTAGAATAAGTGGGTGTATAGTAAGTACGGGTTGGAATAATCCGGGAATGGAATAAGAGTGAGTTGATGAAAGCGTGGGTGGGATAAATGAAATTAATGGTTTGGAATAATCGGGGTGTGGAATAAGTGGGTTGGAATAAACGGGGTTGAAATAAAAGTGATTTCGTATAAGTAGTGGGGAATAAGATTCATTTGGAAGAAGCGGGAGTGGAATAAAAGAGGGTTCAAATAAGCTGGGGTGAAATACGAGAGGGTGGAATAAGAATGGATTGCTATAAGCGGGGCATTGGCAAGTATGAGGACCAAGTAAAATTACTGTATAATTCAGTTCAGTTGAATTTATATAAACAAGTGCCACGTTTAGAATATAAACAGAGAAATACGACCTTTTTTTTAATTATTAAACGTGTTGTATTATTATTACTCGGTTGAGTAATGGATAGCGGCTCGTATTGAGGAATCGGAGAGCCGAGTTCGAGTTCTAGTCGAATCCATTACATTCACTTACGTGCTATATACCCACAGCTATGGTTATATAGCTGGACAGACCGGGTTCTATAGCCTTGGACGATAACTGGTCTACCGCAGAAAGAAATGGAAAACCGTGGAAAAAAATCTGCCTCGTGAGTCATGTATCGAAAGATACGTGATCGCCTAAGCGTGTATCACGCATGGACAATAACTGACTGATTATTATCATTATTATACCCGTGATTATAGGAATGAAAGAATTGAGTACCTAAACAATGATGGATATAGATACAATACGATTTTAAAAATATAATGGCAATAAATCCGATTTTAAAATAAAACAATGAAATGCACTGTCAACATTTCGACTATTGTCAAGATGACCCTAAGAAGATTATGGAAGGAAGAGAATTTTAAAATTAATATAACCACATATCAAAAAATAGTGAGAAGAACTAAGTAAACGCATAATTAAATCTTGAACTGGAATAAGACAAAATATCCTCACAGCAGGAAGAATGAAAAGGTGCAGATTTCAGACGGAGTAAATATATAACATCGATAAAGTCAGGCCGATTACAATCTCAAAATAGTCGAACTTTAGATAATTGTCTGAACTTCGTCACCTCACAAGATATTGTCTTACTATTTACCTTTCCTAAAGCTTTCTTCTTCTTTTCGCCGTTTCTCTTCAGGACGTAGGCGATCATGGCTCTCCATAACATCCTATCCGTTGTTGCTTTGTAGTAAGGTCTGACTTTTTCAAAAACCCTTCAACTTGTTCTGCCATCCATTTGCACGAGCTTGCTAGGCTTTTTCTCTCTGTTCCTCTTTACTTGTCATGTGTGACAAATTCTCCAAGCCTTCTTTCTTCATTCTGTCATAGAAATTTCAACTATCTCTTTTTGATTCGAAGTATAAACGTTCTTTCTCTTTCCATTTTCATTAAAATATTCTCGTTAGTCAATAACGAGAAGATTCTTGGAATTCTCAGCATCCTTCTGTAGAACCACATTTTTGTTGCTTCAGGTTTCTTCATCTGTGACGAGATTGTCCAGCATTCATTGCTATTTATATTGAATAACAGTTCAGCATATTTTTCTTTGTTTCTAATTTTCCTGTTTCTTAATATATTGTTTAGACTTTAGAAGGCATTTTCGCTATTCCAAAGCGCCCCCGGATCACGATTTCACATTTGCCATTTTCTGCCAAAGCACTTCTCAGCAATTTCAATTTTTGCACTTTATTGATTCTGGGGCCTCCAATTCGTGGTTCACATCTTGCGTCGTTCGTCTTGTTGCCAACCATACATCCTGTCTTTTTACGATTTATGTTTCGTCCTTTTATTCTGATATCTTTACTACATTCCGTAGCGTTTCCTGCAGTTTCCTTTCTGTGAATGTTTTCAACACATTTCGAAAAGTATTTTAGTTAGTTTTGTTCATTAACCTTCCGTTAGTGCTTTGGGAGATTAAGGTTCCGTTTGTGTTAAGATTACGTTAGTGTTGCGAGACATTAAGATTCCGTTAGTGTTACTGAACATTAAGTTTCTGTTGGTGTTAAAATTCCGTAAGTACGGTGGGACTTTAAGGCTCCGTTAGTGCTGTTGGACGTTAAGGTTCAGTTAGTGTTAAGGTTCCGTTAGTGTTGTGGGACTTTAAGGTTCCGTTAGTGTTGTGAAACATAAAGTTACGTTGGTGTTAAGGTTCTGTTAGTGTTGTGCAATATTAAGATTACGTTGGTGTTAAGATTCCGTTAGCTCTGTTGGACATTAAGGTCCCGTTAGTGCTGTTGAAATTTAAGGTTCAGTTAGTGTGAAGGTCCCATTAGTTCTGTGGAACATTAAGTTTCCGTTGGTGTTAAGATTTCGTTAGCACTGTCGGACATTAAGGTTCCGTTAGTGTTAAGGTTCCGTTAGTGCTGTGGGACATTAAGTTCCCGTTAGTATTAATGTTCTGTTAGTGCTGTGGGATATTCTCGCCTTATTATTACCGTAGGTTTTCAACTATCTCATCAGCAATTTGGTATAGCAATACTTGTCGATTGTTTGACATTGTCCAACCAATTTTTACGTTAGCGTCCTCTCCTTCGTCCACCTTCAACGGTGACTTGCATGATGGTCTTACACAGTCTGTTGTGTTTTCTAACGTGTCCAAACCCATGCCATTTTTCTCCATTTGATATTGGCGAGAAGAGGTTTCTGGTGGTCCACAAAACTTTCAAGCCTTTTCTGCACAAACTCATTGGTTTTATGTTTCGAATAGATGCCAAGGAGTTTTCTCATGCGTTTTTCCTCAAACAATTGGATCCTTCTCTCTGTTTCTGCCAACAGTGCCCATGTTTCACATCCATTTTGGAGAATGGAAACTACTAGCGATTTGTACAGTCTGTACTTCGTTTGAAAGCTGATTTTGTTCCTCCATATTCTTACCAGTTTTGCCATCGCTTATCGACAACAACTACGATAGGAAACAAAGATACTGCGCAAATAGAAGCAGTTCTAGATTTGCACTATGCGAATACTTCGTGGTCGAACCGATAGAAACATCAACCTATGGGGACGCAACTTTCATTAAATGCTGCTTCTTGAGTGCTACTGTAGACAGCTTAAAGTCGCGCTCGTAGGACTGAACGTCTTGAACGTTGTGGTAAAAAGCAACAATGAAGACGAATGAATTATCAGTGAATGTCAATTCCGCGTAATCAACTCAGTATGCGCATACCGAGGAGCGCATGTACTTAGGTGCATCAAAAAGTCCGTAGCCTAACAATGAAAGATAAAATATTGTTATTTCACGGAAATGTAGATCCTAAAACCAGTATTTTCATTTTTGGTCATAGAACTACTGATTTTGAGAAATGGTTGGATGCCAAACACTTTTAGCGCTCCTTACACGCGAAACACACACACACACACACACACACACACACACACACACACACACACACACACACACACATTTTACCGCATATCCCCTTCTTAGTAAAATTGCTTAATTAATAAATATATACATAAGATATGCTCAAATTCAAATGTACACATTTATAGAACACTGTCCCAATGTGCATTCATATAATATTTACTTGGCTTAGCCACTCTCTGGCGCATTTGTTTCTCGTAAAACTGTATATTACTAATAAAGAACGGCGCATACTGCCTTTAACGAAACTTGAACGCCGTAATTTTTCTTCTTGTCATTGCACTCAAATGTGAATATCAATCACATATATTGAACATTATACAGTGAAAATTTCAGATCAAAATTCAACTAATAAATAACAACCTTTGAACTTATTGAGCGAACCTCGTACAAATATACCCTGACGTGCCAAAAACCATGGAGTAGAAGTATGCAAAGTTAATGATAGGTGGCGCCAAAATAGCTTTATGTTATGGAAATACCCAGACCTATCTCAGCTGTGCTCAGGCATCTGGTAAGTCAGTGTTAACTCCGGTTAAGCTAATGACAGCGCGACCTGGGGTATTTATGAAATCGTGTGAACACTTGTCATCCAGCGATCTATGGTGCCACGTGTGTATCGGGAAAATTAATGGATGCATTGTCGCAAAAAGTGGACAGCGTAGGGGTTGACCACGTATTATTGATAATCGTTAGCAGAAGCCCCTGTCTTGAATTTTCTGTGGAAAAAAAACACTGACTTAAATTGCATTCACGTCCAATTCAGGAAATAGCAGCAGTTTAGTTCAAGGTTCCTTAGCTACCATTGGATATGGGAACAGAAGCACTCCAGAATGTCCTTGTTAACATCACGACATTGGATAAAGAATCTAATCTGAGCTCGTGACGTTACTAATTGTATCCTGGGAAACTAGCAAATTATAATACGTTCCAATTAGTTGCGGATCCAGTAGTTTCGGTGTGGTGTACACTCCATAAGGAGACAGACTCCCGTAGACAACAAAGCGCCATGCAAGTTGGTGACGGTTTAAAAATGGTATGGGGGCGTGTTTATCTTGGCATGGGTTGAATCTGTGGGTCCACTTAAGCACGTCACTGGCCGTTGAGCGCTACACGACATTAATCCGTAGCCATTTACTCCCATTCATGAATTCCATGTAACCTAAAAACAATGGTTTATTCCAGCAGGGTAACGTTCCACGTCATCGAGCTTAAATTAACCAGAATTAGTTTGAGGAACATCCTACAGTTTTCCGATACCTAGTGTATCCATTGTGTCTGCCCAACATGAACTCAATCGAATATTTATCGAGAGTTATAATCATACGCAAAACCCGCATCTACAAATACCAGAGCTGTGGGCATATAACGAGGAAAGAGGGCTCGGAAAATCTGATACTCACAGAGCAGATTGAAAGCAAGAGGGACAGAAGAAAACAAAGCAAAACCTTCTTAGTAAATGGATGACAGAACAAGGTTTAGGAGCAATAACAAAAACACAAAATTTATTAACAGCTACAAAGGAAATTGTGGTGAGCCGTGATCATCTACATCCTGACAGTACACGATGCATAAAGAAGAAAAGGACGTAGCTCTCGTCAGTGTAAGCGAATTTTGTATATGCTTTCGTGTTTGTCTATTTACTAATATATCTAGATTAGATTAAAAGTTTATCAGGCAACCACGGTACACACTTACATGTCGCTACGTATTTTTCTTTGGGTAGCCGATAGATTTTAAAGATCAGATTCATAACTATACCCACGACCGTAGACACGTAGACAATGGAACATAAAATGCATACGTGTAAGCAAAGGTGCACATGGAAACACCCCCACCTCATATATATATATATATATATATATATATATATATATAGAGAGAGAGAGAGAGAGAGATAGAGAGAGAGAGAAATGTATAAAGTACTAACTTTTTATCAATTTAAGTAGACACGTGGTTTGCACACTTTACCATCTCAAGATAATAAGATCTGTGTACATTTTCATTTCAACTCAAGGCTATGTGGCATGTTGTTTCAGCCAAATAAATGAACTCATTTTCACGTCGCTGTCGCTATCGATCTAAAACTGTAAGTCTGTAACACATGATGTGTTGTTTATTCGTGGTGCGTTAACGTCGCGGTGACCATGTGGAATTAGCGTGTCAGGTTCATGTCCCACCCGGGGGCTTGCGTTCGCTTTAGCGCAGCTGGTCATCTCTTCTTGCTGCCCCCTCCAAGCTAGGGATTAATAACAGAGCAGACGGCACGCTCTAGACTTGGATGGCATCCAGTCTAGGAGAAGAACATCTCCGAATTCAAACAGGTTGAACGTGGGGCTAGCAACTCTACCTTGTAAAATCCTATTTTCTAAAGAGACCATAGCTGTAATAAGAAGTGTCGTGAAGCTGTACCCCTATTCTCCATCGGTCAGTCATCAGGACTTAAATACAATAAATAGGACGCTCCACTCTGGAGTAATAGTTAAAAAGCTAGACTCACAAACTATAACTACTGTCGTGAGAGTGAGAGCCCCATACTTGTTGCCTTTAGACAGGCATAGTTCAATAGTTTTAGTCATAGTTTTTCACAATGATGTTCACCCTGTAGAAGGCTTGACAGCAACTCAGGGTAGAGGGATATAGATTAAGAGGGCCAGCTTATGCGGGTATGTGAAGAAAATAACGGTTAACACTAGACAGCTTGTAATGGTCGGGAAGCAGCCTATTAGGAGTCGGTTCCACAAGGCAGTGTTTCATGGTAAGAAGCTGCTTGAGTGGAACTTACACATCACCTGGTCAGTACTAAGGGAATGAAGGCTGCTCGCTACAATGTGCATGGCATGGCATGGCGGGTCTTAGACATGAAGGCTAGAACGGGTGGAACTAAGGAATATCGTCCATCTGAATACTCTCTATGGAAATAGCGACAGAGCAGCGAGAAACTTGCGCCGTCTCGTCTCTGAGATAGTAGGGTGGAAAATAATTCGTTACTTACCAGGATGCGGAGACGGTTTTGCCCATATATGGTAGTAATATTCCATATTTGGCCTAATATGGCTCTTGCAAAAGTAGAGGATAACAGGAGGAATGAGTAACTTGCTGGTGCGGTACAAGAAGCTGACCATTTTACCTGCACCAATGGATGGTATAAACGAGTGTCACTTGAGTTCTTGCCTGAGTTTATGTCCCAATAGGTACTCAAGGCATAGGGTTTACCCGAGGAAACATCCATTCGTGGTGATTGCTGAAAGTTCTGGGTCCAGTCGGCAAGATTGATAGTGTAGTGGTTAAGAATAAAGAACTGATTAGACGGCTTGAAACGTATAGGTCTTCAGGCTGTCATGCTGCTTACAGGCTCAATACATCGCATTCACAATATCAATCTGTAGAAAAAGATTTTTCTTGATTAAATCTCCTCTTCAGTTGTGAGGAAATTGGTCAGCATTCATTGGAGGATTAATATTACATCGCGGTAAAGCACTCTTGTCTTTGTTTCTAAAGAAATGTCCCATTTTGTCTGAGCCACTTGAAATAGCATTCAATACAACATTAGAAATGTTTACAACGGTGCAAGGTGAAAGCATGTCTGACTTTTTATTTTACAATAAAAATAATGTAAATCTTCGGTTAAATAAACTTTTCGAAGCCTTATTGCTGACTTTGGAAAGTCAGGTAGAAACCTTTTGCAAGTTGCAAAGAGCCGTTTCTTCTTGTAAAAAGAGGTACGTCTATTATCAACGTTGATCCAGATATTATTTCGACTAGAAATATGAATCCACTTAATGTGTTATTTAATACAGATAAAAACATCGTTAACAAGTCTGTATGGGAGACGGACAAGGCCATTACGCTTTCTTTCATGACCTTTTAGAATCATGTCCAACGCTAAATTCGCTAAAGATTTAACCTTTGCCCTTGGGCAAATCTCATTTGCTTGACTCACGCCCAGCCATATCTGCAGAGTCATGACCTTTTTTCTTTTACATTTCCGAAAAAAAAAAAAAACAAACAAAAAAACAATCCAATAGCTCATAAACTTTCTGTTTCGTCTTTTTCGCTTAAAATTTTTTAACAATCAAAGGTCACCATAATTTGGCAGTCTTAAAGTTTTGTATTCATTCAATGAAGTCAAACTGCATAATTTATTTAAAAATTCAATTAAATGGACAAAAAAGAATAATGAAATTTAAATTATAATAAATTAGCCGCACTCATAGAAATTCTATAATCCATTATCTCATGCCAACCTTTGCTAGTATCTTCTTATTTACTCCCTTATCCCTTCCAAACTTGTTTGCTCATAGATGTTTTCTTTCTTTTTATCTCAATACAAATTAATACAAATTATACAAATTAATTTCATATGGGAAAAAAGAGGAGAACTCCCAAACATTCTCGACTGTATTCTCTTTTTGTTTTTTCTCTATCTCCCCATGAACAATTCTAATGCCTTGATTTTGTATTCGGCTTCACATCCTTTTCCGCATGTCAATCTTTTGTTCATTGTCTCTCCATACTCAACCAGGAAGCCCGTCTCTGTATCCATTGTTAGTCGACTTTTCAAAATCTTCGCTAAAATATAAATATCTTGGCCGCAGCCACTTATCAAACTCTGATCAAATATCTGATATTTTTGAGGAAAAGGGCTTCTTTATCGAGTCGAAGATTTTCAGCAACCCTTATATATATATATATATATATATATATATATATATATATATATATATATATTAATCATTTCAAACCAAGCAATGCATGAGTTAATTCGTAAAACTTGTATCACTAAATCATCATTTCTTAAAAAGGAACTTTACAAAGGAAAAAGGAACCTTACAATTTAAAAATATTTTCTGGTTTTAAATCTCCTTTAAAGAGTTGGTAAGCTGTAGAAAAAGAATCAATAAAAATAACCCCAGGCATTCCAATAAAGATACTAAGACTCCAGGGGTTACTAATTGTTAGATACTATGATAAAAACACATTATTTAGGAGAGAGAACAATTTAAAAAAACAACAATTAAGAAGACAGAAGATAATGATTGATACTGCATTTAAACTTTTGAAGATCAAAGTTGACTGGAAGAGAAGAAGCCGGAAGCGATTTCCACCAATTTTAAGTTCAAAAAAAGAAACTGCTAGCATAGAACTTATGATTACATCTGTCCATTTCAAGTGTAAAATGATGAGACCTTGCCGCCAATATAGTACTGCGCTTAAATTCATAAAGTCTAGATACCATTAAAATATTTATATAAAAGGCACAGGGAAGTTAAGTTACAGCGGTGTGGAAGGGGCTGAAGCCGAGATGTCTGGTCAGGATGATCAACCTTCATCGAACCTTGTGAACTGGTGCTACAAAATCGCAAAGAAATTTACCAAAGAACTAAAATGGATAGCACTTGCAAATCAAAGAGAAAATGATGGCATAATAAAGATGTTAGCGCTTTATACAACTTTAAACACAAGGTTAGGAAAGAACTCCCTTATCAATCAGTGAAAAGGCAGTGTTGATGTACTTGAGAAACCTATTTTCCTGAAAAAAAAAGAAAGATTGTATAAATTTCATATCGACAGTAGCGTTGACTTCTAAGTTAATGAAAGCCGAATGTTTCCTCATAAAGGAAAGGCTAATATTACCATTGCCATTACGGATGAGGAGAACAGATACTCCACTTTGATCCCAGCCTGATGGCCAGTGAGTGAAGAAAAGTGTAACAAGCATAACACTGGCTGCTCCTTCAATGAGAGCCGAATATTTCCTTATAAGGAAACGGCTTATATTGACATTACAATTTTCACCTGATGTCTCGAATTAGAGCCAAAATGAAAAAGCCATTAAAAAGACAATCCAGGTCTTTTGAGGAGTGTGGAAGCATCTCTTATTACAGTCGTTCCCAGGTCCACTCTGGCCTGGGGTGGTAGCGTCTGTTATAGTCCAAGCTATGGACAAATAGTGAAACCCCAAACAAACCAACGAAAGGATAAAAATACATTTTTATAGTAAAAATACCTGCAATACATGTGATGTAAAAAATAGTAACAATACCTATTTATAGTATAATTAGTAGCAATACATTTTCAAAGCAACATCATCAGCAATATAGTTAATCTGTAGTACAATAGCGTTCAAAATATATTTAGTTGAAGCCATAAAATTGTTCAACTTATTTACGTTTCATTATTAAGTAAACCATAGAGGTAGATATACCGCTAAACAAAATCACCAACCCAATATGAAAGAACTCTTTCGTGACATTAAGCCATATAATATACTACAAGTTTAAAAAAACAAAAACAAACTATATTCCAAAATATACCTTCAACAAAACTACAGTATAAAACACATCATCACCTCTAATAACTATATTCCCACAAACATGTATATGCACAAAAGCTGAGTATCATCTACCATGTACTCAATTGTGAAAGCAGAATAACATATTTGTATTTCTCCAAAGCTCCCAAGAAAATTAAATTTCAGCATTAAATGACCCATAAGGAGTTGATGTGCCGTTAAACAAACAAATCAATCAATCTTTTGAACAGGTGTAGAGGTTTATTCCTTGTTTTCTGTTTAGGATTTGGTTGCCAGTTCCTTCTAAAGTCTACTTCCACACAATACTTCTAACGTCTCAGACTGAACTCTGAAATGTTATTTACTAATTAAATTTTGATCTCTTCTAGTCTAGAATTAGCTATTGTCTTTCTTGCATAGCCTCCAAGAACTTCTTGTCCTTTCTTACCCTAATACAACTCCACATAGTAACCCTCTATCCCGAGAGGCCCTTGGGTCTTGTATTGGGTTAACATTAGCAATAATAAAAAAAAATTAACTAGTAAATATCACTTAATATTGTAATTACAACCATAAATCTGTCCTTTACTACAAAAATATGTTTTAAGCATCATTGTCGATAATTTGGCAGCTCAAAAATGCATCACTCTATATAAAAACAATTTATTTCGGAAGAAAATATCTCCAATATTTCTACTAATACTACTATTATTACTACTAGTACTAATAATAATTATAATAATAATGTACTGAGAGCACGGTTGATTTACTTTTTTTGCTGTGTGGGAAAGCTAGTGAAAGTATGTTACACATTGTCAATGGCTGCGCACAGCCGGTACAAAAAGAGTGCGAAGAATTAAGATTGGGAACTATGCAGAAAGTATGTCCTCGTGGGGTGGGGGCAACAAAATGGTACGAGCAATTACCAAGGTCAGTCGCCGAAAATGCGAAGTGAAGCCCATGTGGAATACGACCGTCTTGACTGACAAGCGGTTGGGGAGTAATCGCCCTGACACAAAAGCAGCCATGAATGGACCCTGATTGTCAATTAGGCAGAGTAGGGGAAAATACAGAGGGACAAAAATCTGTCAGCGCATATCAGGGAAATATACCAAAGCCACAACTCAAGTTGCCCTCTTTTTTATGGTTGGCACAATATTGCCATGAATCTTTTTGCTTCGCAAGACACCTTTGGGATACCGGACATCCTAGGAAGTACGCAAGTGGCAGGCGCTGCTTGGATTAGCTCGTGTGCTGAGGAAATTGTTGCGTCTATATGCTGCAAGTAGAAGCTGGAATAAGACTATCATCTCCCAGCCGAAATATTTAAGAGTCGGTTGGTTGGTTGTTAAAAGAAAAATAAATGCTCTTTCCGGCATAGTTGGAACCTGCATCCAGCTGTGCAGAGGGGGGGGGACTGTCGTATCTTAACCGATTCGGCCACGGAGAAGCTTTGCTTGATCGAACAAGGTCCCTAATATTCAGACCGGTAGAAGAAAATAAAAATACTGTTTAATAAGTAAGTGAAACGTCTATTTAAATATGAGTATCCACTAAAAATAACGTTTAAAGTGATAAAAATTTGTCGGATTAGTAAATAAATATCCAATAATTCTTTAGAAAATTGCTTTTTTTCAAAAGTGAGAAGATATGAAAATTTCGAGGAATTTGATAGGAGAGGGATTTCGTTTAAGGACACTGTTCAGACCTTGCACGTCGGATCTTATGACGGTTTCCTTCTGCCTAGTGGAACGCTGGTTCGAACCCTGCCGAAGAGCACATGTTATTTCTTTAATGAGATTTCTCGAATATTCAGGCCGGTAGACGAGATTAACTAAATATGCTGTTTAATAAATAAGCGGCGAGTCTCCTCAAATACGAGTATCCAGTAAAAATAATGTTTAAAGTGATAATATATATATATATATATATATATATATATATATATATACAGAGAGAGAGAGAGAGAGAGAGAGAGAGAGTCATCCACAGACAGACTGTATCTCAGCTCCTCAGTGTACCTAGACATACGATCGCTTCAGGCCGGGACCGAAACCAGACCGATTTGGTATCAGTCAGAGATTCTAACCCATATATATATATATATATATATATATATATATATATATATATATATATATATATATATATATATATATATATATATATATATATATATATATATATTAAAAATCAGATCAGCTGAATCCACTACCTTGGTTTCAAACTTACGGTATCCTCAGGCGATTTTTATCAAAAAATGTTGGGATTTTTTTTATGGTGCGTGAAGTAGAACATCCCAAGGAAGATTTCCCTATTTCTGCAGAGAGTCGTGTGGTCTAGCGTTTTCATCGATTGCTGCCTTTTATTCTGTCCAACTGGGAAGCGTACTTGTTTGGATTCAACCTCTGAACATGCGTAAAATATCTCGTAATACGCAAAGTTCTTAACGATTCCACCAGATGAACAGAATCGTCTTCTTCGGATGAAAACCAGCTTTTGCAGTATTTAATAGCAGTTTATTTCGTTTCACCCGAGATATCTTTGGCTCTATATTGTCGTAAACAACCCAATTTTCATCGTCCGTTTTAGTCCCTTTTCCAAAATGGGCTGATTTTTTACAATTGAACAGAGAATGGTACATGGAAATGCGGTTCCTTAAATGCTTTCCCCGTTAATTCGTGAGGCACACAAACATCGTGTCAATCGACGTATCCGAGGGGTTTTTAATGGCTTACAGCGTCCATGCGTGGATTACCTCTACAATATTCCATAAAGTGTGAGCTCGATTATTTCTAACCAGCATTTCCATTTACTCTTCATACCTACCGTAACGCCTTTCATATAAAATTTTCCATTTCTGAACCTATCTTACAGATAACGATCGTTACTCTCAATCTATAGCACCATCAACATAAACGGTGCATATCTCTTTTGCTGTTTGTAAAGTGTTATTTACTTTCTAGAAATAAAATAGCATCAAATAAATTTTATTTTTCCCTTTCATTTTTGACAAAAAAAAAAAAATTACAAAATCCCAATCCACACACGAATCGTATAGAAAGAAGCGTTGAACTACCTCTTTTTAGAATGAATTTCAGTCACATGCGAGAAGAAATCATGTGTCCAAAGCCAGCTCTTTATTCAAACTGAATACGAATGATTAATTGTTGTTGCAATTAATATTTTATTTTCACTTCAAAGCTTGAATATACGCAAACACCGGGAGGTGAGGTGAGGTGGGGGGGGGGTATATGAAGAGCTCATAAAGTCACATGGGAGGAAGAGGTACACGCATTGACACATTTATGCATATGTGTTATTAACGCTAAAAGATGCAGTTGTTACTTTTTCTAATTGTAAACAACCCGGTATAAAACAAAACAACACAGAAAATGAAAAATAAGCGATTAAAATAAAAACTAAAAAGAAGAAAATTTAATTTAAAAAATTAATTTCTTTTTTCATCTGTATGCTCATGTAGTATAACTGATTTTAAGTTAAGAAATGAAAATCTCAGAGTTTCCACATTAATAGATGTTAACATTCCACACTACTTCAAATAGTTAGATAAAGCCCACATGGCACAGTGGACACATGGTACAGTGGATAAAGGCATAAAGGATACAATTAAAAGGTTACTCTGACCTGACAATTAAAAGGTTACTCTGACCTAACAAAAGGTTAATTTGACCTGCTCATTAACGCTTTTATCCATTTAAGAACACATGGCACAGTGGATAAAGGCGTTGGTTAAATCCAGTGACAGGACCCAAAGAGTTGTGAGTTCAATACCTGGTTAAGGCAGTGGAGAATTTGGAGATAGGAATTAACTGGAGATAACTGATAACTGACATTCATTAGGCATGGCACGTGGAACTAGAACAGTCTACCTTAGCGAGCGAAATAAAGGGTTCAGTTCGACATTCAAACCACCTGAAGAAGGTCGGAGCGTACAACTGCCGAAACGTTGTGATAAATGTGGTAACAAAGATGAGGACGATAGTCTAAATAATGTACATAATACCTCATCTCAGAAATATAAACAGATACCAATCACTATGTATATATATCCAATACGAACATTTCAGAGTGTTTGGGTGTCAATCAGTACGGAGGATTTGGAACGAGTTGGCTGAGTTTAACAATGATTATGACGGTACAGCAATCCGGAATACTCATGATCGTTCTGATAAGAAAATAACCCTAATTTGTCGGTGAGGGCGTCAAACTCAGCACAGAGACCTACATGAAATGGCTTGAGCAGGTCTGGCCTGGGTCAAGAGGCTGGTTGCTGGAAGACCCTATATCTAGCAACAGGACTCTGTACCATGCCACACAGGCAGGAGAAACTATCCGACAATTTCTGCGACCACATCACTTTTTACCTCATCCCACCTAACTCGCCAGACTGCAACCCCCTTGATTATTGTGTGGCACAGTTGGTCGAGACCAACAAAACCTCCTTCGAACACCAAAGATAAACTGAAGGCAAGGATTATTACAGCATTCACCAACTTAATCAAGGAAACTGTCCAGAAGAGATGCAGGAGATTCCGAAGTCGTCTGGAGGTCGTGTTTGAAGCTAATGGCGATTATATTGAATAAATTTACTCTTTAGTATTTCAAGATATTTTTGTGTAATTTTGGTAAATATATTTGCTAAAATTATATAGTCAGTGTTGTTTTCATTTTTACATAATTTAGACGACAATTTATCCATCGCATCCTGTATACACACACGCGCGTGCGCACATACATGTGTGCGTATCATTTATCTGACCAAAGTCCCATAAAAAAGGATGTAACTAATTTACAACAACCCATATAGAAGATTCTGGTTGATAACAATCATCCTTCACAGATTATTTAACCGAAGGTATTTCGCTGTGATAGAGGCACTTTACATAAAACATCTGGTATCCAGTATAAATCTCACTTTATTCATCAGCGGAAACGGTGTATTGAAGGTTTTTTTTTTAAAATAGAAAGACGCCAAATCGAATTCCAGCCACGTTCATTTTGTGCAGCTCGGAATAAACGCTACTACTATTTAGCTATCACAAAATAAACCACATCTCAAACAGACAAACATGAAAAGTAATTAACGACACTTTAATAACATATATATATATATATATATATATATATATATATATAATGTACACACACACACATATATATATATCCAAGGCTATAGAACCCAGTCTGTCCTGCTATTTACCCATAGTTGGAGGGCGAAGCAGAGGATTCACACCTTTCCCAAGGGTGTATATATATATATATATATATATATATATATATATATATATATATATATATATATATATATATATATATCAGAAATGATCGATCGAGAAAAATCGTCGGTGTAATTCGGACTTTGGTAACAAGGCGCCTTCTCTGGTTGAATGGTTAACAGCATGTCAGATCAAATGACTGTTCCCATCAGGGTTACTGGTTCGACTCCTCTCGGAGAGCGTATATTTTCTACGAAATTCCTTGAACATTCAGACCGATAAATGTAATTAATACTGTTTACAGAGCATTTACTTAAATAAATTATATCTAAAAAATAACGTATAAACATTATATATATATATATATATATATATATATATATATATATATTTAATCTTATATAATGCGACATACATAAAAGATGATGATGTGGTTTATTGGCGGAATGAGGTTTCATCGCCAATATGTGCGTGCGCGTGTGTATGTATGCATATATATACATCTATATATATTTGAGTATGCAAGTAGATCTGTACACGTGTATATAAGAAGTAATGTAAGTAAACAAAAACTCTTCTGCTCATATTTTTCTTCTTTTTGTTTATTAACTGAAGCTAATGTTCAAATGACCTCTTACCATTTAAAGGTCGCACTGATTATCTGACCTGCTGTTATTTTTAGAGCTTATCTCACTCGAAGACATTCATTAGCCTCCAGCCTTGTTCCGTCATATCACCAGTATTCACAGACCCCCCCCCCTGACTAGACATAGCGCTCGCTCAATAGGATAGGACTAGCATTTTTGTCTCATCTCGCACAAAAGATCTGACATTTCGTCTCGTCAGCTCCAGCCAATGGCAGTCACATTCTCTTCGATTGACTCTTGGACATTTATCGAATTTTATTAAAGTTTTATGCGGAGGTTGTGTAACGGTTATCGGGGTGTAAAAGTGGAATCGGCGTGCTAAGTTCAAATTCTCATCTAGTCTGTTGCTTTCACCTTTACACGTTTGCGTTCGGAAAAATTATAAATACGCCTCTTCTCTCCGATCACCAGATATGTGATAGCAGTAACATTGGATAGCAACACGCCTAGGAGAAGGACAATTCTGAATACAAATCCTTAAGGAAGGCAACAGGAAGCCAGTCTCCTATTTGTACCAAGAACACATTAACAATGAAAAGGAAGTTGTGGAGAGCAATGAATGCCTATGTCCTAGACGGACACGTGATTATAAAAAAATGACTATTTTTTCGCCTCATGTGATTGAATAAAAAAATATTTACGCATATTTTCTTTAAAAAAGCTTGTTAAACAGATTTTTCTGTTATGGAAATTCTTTCAATCAACAGGAAGTGATATTAGGACTATTTGTTAAGAGAATCAAATCGACGAAACAGGTTCGAATTCCAGTCGAGACATATTGTGTCCTTTTTCCTCTCATGTCCTTGGGAAAAAAAGCATGACTCCAACTCTCCATATACGCTGTTTTTACGTTATTTTACCCATCGTCTTATCACGGGAATGCCACAGTATAAGCTAATGTAATATTTGAAGTGGTACTTAAATAATTAAGCAATTCATTGATACATAAGTGTTTTTATGTATTCAATCAGCAGTACAAAAATAAGAATCAGCAATGTTATTGGTCTTGATCTTTCATCTCGGCTTCGGGCTTTTTGCCACCGCTGTGATGTAAGTTCTCTGTGTTTATCTATAAATACTTTCATGATATATGTTCGGATGAACTTTCCACTTAGACTTTATGAATTTAAGTACAGTACTAGATTCGCGGCAAGACCTCATCAATTTACGCTTGAAATGGCTAGATGTAACCATAAGTTCTATGCTAACTTTTTCTTTTATCGTACTTCATGCTTGTGGAACTCTCTTCAGGACCTTTCCTTTCCAGCTAACTTTGACCTTCAAAAATTTAAATGAATTGTCAATTGTTATCTACTTTCTTCCTGAATACTCTTCTATTGTTCTCACTCCTTAATAATTTCTCTTTTTTCTTATTCTTTCATACTCAGTAGCCCCCCCACCTTGTGTCTTAGCGGCTTTACTACCTTATTTGTTTATTTTCTTTTGTCAACTAGCTTCTTAATGACAATTTCTTTATTTTGGGTGATTATATAGAAACGAAGCTCACCTACCCGACATTTATCAAACCTTTGACGTCTTTGTCGCCTATCTGTTACTTGTTTGAACATTTTAAGACCTTGACTACCGCTTAACGGAACCTCGGTGCTGAAGAAACAGTTGACTAAAGTGAATTGAAAAATACGCATCTTCTTCATGTGTCGTGTCCCCTCAGGACGTAGGTGATCATGGCTCTCTACAACTTCCTCTCTCTTGTAGCTCTTAATAAACTTTTTGCAATTTCTCCTAAACTCTGTTCCGCGGTTCATTTACTCAAGCTCATTATTTTTTGTTTTCCTCTGTCCCTCTTACGCTCTATCTGTCCCGTGAGTATCAGATTTTCCACGCCCTCTTTCCTCATTATGTGCTCTAGAAACCTCAACTGTTTCTTCCTGATGCGAAGTATTAGTTTCCTTTTTGTTTCCATTTTCTCCAAAACTTCCCCGTTCCTCACATGTTCGGTCCATTGCATCCTTAATTACGGCAACGAGCAATGAATTCAAAGAAAACCTAAAAATAACAACCAATAATTTAAATAAGATAACTAAGCTTATTATTGTGCTAGATCCGCCCTCAATAAGTAATTCTATTCAACCGAATTGCAATGAACAGGAGTAACAATAGTTCAATTATGGTGATGCGATTGTTCAATAACACCTGAAGTGTACCTGTTAAAATAAACCGCCCTGGAGGTAGACATCGACTTGAATAATAAAGTAGACAAAATGTAATAATGTTGCATAGCCCCACCTCTTCTGGGGTTCCAATGAGAGACGGTCTCAATTAATACACTGTTGTATTGAAAATATACATTAAACCTGATTTCAGGTCTTTTATTTTAATCGAAATATAACCTCTGATATTCGGACTTTGTAACCAATTCCTCATATCCGGAAGGCCTTCTTAGTCCGGTTATCAGGGATTCTACTATATATATATATATATATATATATATATATATATATATATATATATATATATATATATATATATATATGTGTGTGTGTGTGTGTGTGTGTGTGTGTGTGTGTGTGCGTGTGCGTTTGCGTGTGTGTGCGCGCGCGTATTTCTCCTCCCCCCTTGTTTCTCTCAATTCTATTGCAAGCAGGTTTGTTTCTTTTCAGTAGTTTTTCCTAATTCCGTCGATTTTTCTTCTGACGGTGCGTCAGACGAAAGGTACCTTAAAATTTCTATTTTCAATCGAGATGATACTTTTGTATCGGACGTTTTGATTAATAAAAATGTTCCCTGTTTTAAGAATACTATTTAGTGTGTATGTATGTATATATATATATATATATATATATATATATATATATATATATATATATATATATATATAGGGTGCGATGGGTAAATTGTCGCTATTTTATATTGTAATTTTGTGCATGCACGTTGTTTTTTCTTTATTTATCTTACCAATATTTGGCGCTAATGTCTTCTTGTCTTCATGTCATTTCTTTCGTTTGGATCTCTCAAAGGGCTTAATACGTTACCTTTTTTCCGGTTTTGTATTTAGAGTTGGCCTCCTGAACTGGTGGCCACTCATAGCTAGAGAAAGCAGTTTATTTGGCACATAGCTTATAGTATGGAAAAAAAATGAATTAATAGCTTTCCGAAGGGCATAGTACGAACGTGATAGCCACAGACTAGATCAGAATTTGATGGATCCATTTTCGGCGATAATAACCGTTACTCTTGGGAAATAAACTCATTCGCTAAAACGTTATACCACCAAAAATGAGTACTTGTGATTTTCAGTCATTTACTAAACGTTGTCTAGTTTGAAACAAGGCCATAAGTACTGAACAGCCTATGAGAATGGAAAGTACTAACCAAGTATAATAATCTGTGAGAGAAGCCTGCAAGCCACTACACAAAAGAGGCATCCCTATTTATTGTTTTAATTATTCATCTAAATACCGTGTCTGTAAATCTCGGTTTAGTCCGGTGGCTGTCGGTTTTTTTTACCTATCACTTACTTTTGCGATTTCTGCAAGGGTAAAATTTCCGAACCACCTGCTAATATTTAGATGAAAGCAGTGTAAAACAAGTGGTTTTCAAGATGTCAAATTAGATCTGTGTCGTGAGTAAGGCTGATATAATATCCGACCTTGCGACCAATTAATCAGTCTAGTGACCACTTAAAAAGATTAAATCGCCCACAAGCAGCCGGTATCGACCAGCCTGGCAGCTACTGCATGAAGTCCTGCTAACTGACAATCATCTTTCACTCGATCCCAATACATTTCCTCAGTAAGATAACTTTCGGGGTTTACCCAGAAAAAACTTTATAATTGCATTTTCATTATATATATTTCTGACCATATATTCGATTTCTGACCATGAGACCCGAGTTCGAATCTCACCACGGTTGATTTGTTAGGAAGGAAACTTCTCGATGTTATCAGACTGAAGGGGGAAAGTGCCTGAAAACCATACCACGGGTTGACCCAAGCCTTGTGAGTGAAATTGGGTAGACGGAACATTTGGGTGCCGTCGATAGCTCGAAATCACAAGTCATCGTGACCGAGGGTTTGAGTGTGTTGTGGTAGGATCCACCTAATCTGCATAGGTGACTACCAACTATATAAATAGTGGTTGGTACCGGAAGACGAGGAGAAAGAATCACGAGATCCAACTAGAGACTCTGATCGACTGCGACTAGTCAACACATTCTCCAGGAACGTCTTCCCAGAAATATACAGAAATACTATATGTACTTATGGTGTACACTTTCTTGTTATAATACATTCTTGTTCTAAGTACATTTTGTGTTGCATTATTATTCCATGCATTAGGCGAGATTCAACAATGAGTCAAGACTCAACAGAGTGTGATGGCGTTGTTCAGATTGTTGATCACGCTAGATAACACGCTCTTTCCCAGAAACTGTAACTAAGGTCTGCTCAGCATAGTTGCAGTAAAATTGTGGGTGTTGAACAAACACAAATGTGCCTGGGCGTGGTTCTGCAATAGGGATTGGCTAGTCTCCCTAGTAGACGGGTATCCTCGAATACGAATGGCCAGCTATTAATATATATATATATATATATATATATATATATATATATATATATATATATATATATATATATATATATATATTGTGATCCACAGACAGTCTTTTTCGGTGTTTCACAGGCAGGTTATCAGTGTGGATAGACATCCGATTTCCTCAAGCCGGGATCGAAACTATATATATATCGTGCTCAATTCGTTCCCAACTTAGACCAATTCTGTCTCTGGTGGGGTCAGCTCAACAGAAGGTTGCCAAATGGATTGACACACTATTACAACCTGTATTAGAAGATTACAGTTGTCATTGCATAAAAGACTCTTTTTCTTTTGCAGGAGATATTCAAAACTAATTCGACTAATAAATTTATGTATTTGTTCGATATTAACAACTTATTTATTTGTGTTCCTATTTCAGAAACAATAGATATCTGCACAGATTTGCTATATCGTAGCCGGATATCTCCACCTGCCATTTCTGAAAACATTTTTGTTGAGTTGCTAAAATTTGCTGTGACGTCGGTTGAATTCATTTTCAATAACACAATGTACAAACAGATCTACAGGGTTTCTATGGGTTCAGTCCTGGGGCCTACATAGGCGAATATTTTTGTTGGTTTCTATGAAAATCGTTTATTTTCTGAAACTGCCAAACCACTAACGTACCATCGATATGTTGATGACACATTTTGCCTCTTTGAAAATATAATGGAGGCAAAAGTTTACTTTTCACTTTTTAATGGTATGCATCCGTTATTAAGGTACACTATGGAAATTGAAACTAATTCCACTATATCTTTTTGGATGTTTTAGTAACTAAAACACCATCCGGTTACATTACATCAATCTATCGTAAACCAACTTTTACCGGACTATACATTGGATTGGATGCATTTTGCCCTAACAAATGCAAAGAAAACCTTATTAGTACCATTACACATAGAGCTTTGATGATCTACTCAGAATCTAAACTCGATGAAGAGCTGAAAGCAATTTCTAAGGCTCTAGCTAATAATGGGTACCCTTTAGATATTATTAAGTCGGTCATGAAAAAGAAAATCTTAAATTTCTCTAAAACCAGACCGAGTATGACTTCTAAATGCCAAGTGTATTTGCGTTTGCCCTGGTTGGGTTCAATAAGTGGTAAATTTGTCAAACAAATCAAGTCAACGAATAAAATTGCTATTTTTCCGCCAATGGGCGTGTTATTTTTTCTGCCAGGTCTCCTTGGGTGTCTGCTCGGAAGGACGTTCTACCTCCCCACCATATCAATAATGTAGTTTGGGATGTAGTTTTGGAGCCGACTACATAGCTAGAACTACCTTACGATTAGACGCACGGATTAACCAGCACGTACCCGGAAGAATTTGGAATGGTACGTTCCAATCTGGTGACAAGATCAGGAACACATACGGTTCCGCCATTGCTGAGCACTTTATAAACAATCCAAGTTGTGCCACAAATTTCAGCATTGACTCATTTTTCATCCTTAGCCATGCTCTTTCTTTGTTAAACTTGAAGGTATTGGAAACGATTTATCTCAGGTCCAGGCAGCCCTCCCTCTGTAAACAGAGGGAATGCCTGTTAGGGCTTGACATGATTTCCATCTGATCTTTCCACCTTTATTTGATTACATGCTTCTCATGTTTTTATATTTTATATTGCAATATTTAGTCTTCCCTTGATTGCATCTCTGTTCAGTGAGGGCGAAACCGGTCGGCTGGGCTAATTTTTCCTTTTTTTTAAATCGTGAATGGTAAAGCTCGTCTTGCCGTTTTTATTTCAATAATAAAATTTTGTAACCGAAGAAAATAATGATATATATATATATATATATATATATATATATATATATATATATATATATATATATATATATAATAGGAGTGGATAGGTTCGCTTACCGTCCGCTTCTATTTAACATACTTTATTTATACTTTATTTTCTATTTAGGATCGGGTTTCAGGTTCTTTTAAAGTATTCTTATTCTCTTCTTCTCCCAGTGACCTCTTGTGTCTTAGTGGCATTATCGCCTTCCTTTGGGTGAATTGATAAAAAAATAGTCCTATTTTGTCAAAGCTAGCATTAATTCCAGACCATTGACAATCCCTTTTTCATTTTTCTTCATTGTATAACCTACGTTATGCCAAAATAGATTCTGAGCAAAACAAATGGCAAAATGACAATGATGTGAATAACCATTTCCATACAGGAAATATTAGCTACTTATTGACCGTACAGTTAATGCTACTGCCAGTAGAAATCATTGTATGAAAACTATTCTCAAGAAAATAAGCTTCTCAAGAAAACTGTTATTGCTCTTTTTTAGCAATGATGCGAGCTTTCTTCCGGGCATTTTGTTTGAAGTAATGTGGAAAGCAAACATTTTGGTGTTATTATTTTCCTATCTGGTTACAGGTACTATCCATTTCAGTTGTTGCTATTGTTGGACATTTTCAAATGATGCGGTTTCTGTTACTTTGATAAAGCTGTTTGTGATTGTGTAGCGCCATTCTCTAGGATTTGATAAAGCATGGTTTTCCCTAGGACCTAAATGATTTATTCGTTTGCAGCTATTTTTAATCATTGATCTGAGGAAATGGTTATATATAGCTGACAGTTTGGACATTTCTGAACGAGTTGAACGCTATGTATGACAACAGAGGCTTACCTATCAATGTTTTCCTTACAGTGAAAGATATACATTCTTCGTTGAAAAAGATATTAAGACTTGGTATTGGAGTAGTGGTAAGGACTGTGGGTAGCAATAAGGAACTCTCAAAACTTGCCTAAGCATACCAATCGCCGCTAAACTACAATCGTGTGAATCTTTCATTTTGCCTCAAATTTACTGTATATTTAAATTCACAAACTAAATTTAAATTTAATATCTTCCTTCCTGGTATTTATTATCCGTTTTCTGTTAATGTAACATTACAAGGCAAAGTATTTGAAATGCTATCTTGTAACGTTTTCTGTTAATGTAACGTTACATGGAAAGAGTATTTGGAATGTTACCTTGTAACGTTTTCTGTTAATGTAACGTTACAGGGCAAAGTATTTTCAATGTTACCTTGTATCGTTTTCTGTTATTGTAATGCTACACGGTAAGTTAATTGCAATGTTACGTCGTTACGTTTTCTGTTAATGAAACGTTATAACATATTTGCAATGTTATTTTGTAACGTTTTCTGCTAATGTAACGTTACAAGGTAACGCATTTGCAACGTTACCTTGTAACGTTGCGGGTATTTTTACAGGGAAGACAAAACAAAATTTTCTGTCCTTCCTATGTTACAAAAATGTGGCAGTAATGTCATTTTGTTAGCGAGTAATATTGAAAAAATATGGTCCACTACTAATAAGTAACATTTTCATTTAAGACAGGGCCACTTATCAAAGAAGGTTAATAAATGGGGATGTTGTAATGGCGTAAAGGGTTGGTAGTAAGGATTGTGTATTATGAGGATATGTAGGATAGATATCGGTTCGTTCCATATTGCAACAGTTCTAGAGAATTTTTCTTTAGTAGGTCTTCTTAATTCAGACGGGTTATTAATTTCCTTGTTAATAAAAGGCACGGATAGTATCTTAAACCCGTGTACCCCCTAAAAATAGCATTTATTTTAATAAGAAATTATGTCGCCTTTAAAAATTTACTGTTTACGCGTCAGGTACGAAACAAAAGTTAATAGAAGTATCAAAGAGAAAAGCGTGCCTCCCCTTGCTCTGTTAAGTGGGATCCGTGACCGAATTGGTAGGGGTGTGGGGCGTTCACTCACATCATAGCAGCAGAAAATGACCTTGAGTTCACGAAGATAAAAGCATACTTGACAGAAAATAAAACGTACACAAGTAACAGGAAAAGCATGGTAAATTTATATTCATTTCATGCAATTTATTATTTGTTTGTATTGGTGTGTGTACTTTTTAGGTTACAATTGTGTTATGGTACATGTGTTAAAAGGGAGAATTTACTCCGTAGTATTACAAACCATATCACAGTGAGAAGTTGGACGCGTGTTACCCGTACCAAGGTTCGTGGTGAAGACATTGAATGCAACGTCTTTTGGGGGATGTCCGTATTTCCGGCAGGAATAAATTTTGGTGCATGATGGGAGTATTTGTATTATTGTAGTCAAGTGTTCCGTCTACCCAAGGCTTGTGTCAAACTGTCGTATGGTTTTCAGACACTTTCCAAAGGTGCCGCACGCTGAGATCGACCTCGATCCATTCCGATAATATCAGGAAGGGTCCTTTTTGACAAATCGACCATGGTAAGATTCGAACCCGGGCCTCATGGTCAGAAAGTGAACGTTCTAACGCGCCCATGATACATACATATATAGATACATACACAGATACATAGATAGATAGATGCATTTTGAAGTTTATACCTGAGGATGAAATTTTATATTATAAGTGTTGAAACTTTTAAAAATAGATATTTGTTCAACTTTAACACA
The DNA here is from genome assembly GCA_964036315.1 of Acanthosepion esculentum. NCBI lineage: Eukaryota > Metazoa > Mollusca > Cephalopoda > Sepiida > Sepiidae > Acanthosepion > Acanthosepion esculentum. The sequence continues at coordinate 6,717,288 of OZ038488.1, forward strand.
GCAATGGAACGCCCCACCCACCCTATGAGAATCGCACACATAAAAATAGCTACGGCCTGCGAGATCAACTATTTTTATAGCAGGCATCCAACCTTTTAAAGTAAACACACGTGATTCAATACGAGAGAGTGCGAAGGAAAGCGAGAAAAAGAAAGTGAAAGAGAGGAAGTGAAAGAGAGAGGAAGTGAAAGAGAGAGAGAAAGTGAAAGAGAGAGATAAAGTGAAAAAGAGAGTGAGACGAAAAGAAAGAATTCAGCATAACAAAGGCTGTCATCATCTTTTGAGTAGAAATCACTTGACGACCAAAAAAAAAAAAAAAAAAACCCAAAAAACTCCGCTCAGTTCAACTTGTACTAGCTAAATCCGTGCCCTAACAGGTTATTCACCCTCCATAAACGAAATAGCATTTTACTTCGCTGTTTTCGCTGTGTAAATTTGATGCGTATGGCGAGGTGGGGAAGCAGACAGACATTAATAGGTAAACAGTCAGGCATGTAGGCAGACGAAGATACTTCAGAGAGAATGCCAGATAAATATATATACAGCCCGTCTGAAGTTATTATGCAAATTACATGAACTTCAATAACCGAATTTGCCAAATTTTAAACGCTGAGGTGTCAAAAAGAGCTTGAGATAATTTGTCAACGTGCTTCATTAAAGTTATTGGATTTATTATAAAATCTACAATCTGAAGTTATTATGAAGATTAAACTATTAGTTGTTTAAGGCCGCTGAAATCAAGTAAAAACTTTTTTTTCTCCTTTTTTTTCTCCATAATATATGGGTAATGGTTTGGATCTAACAAATGCTGAAAATCAGAATATAACAAATTCATTGAGTGAGAAAATGTCCACATCGGAGATATCAAAAGATCTTCACAGAGATCATCAAACGATGAAGAGGGCTGTTGAAAATATAACTAAATTGAGAATTAGAGGCAAAGGAAAAGGCTTTAAGAACTTGTCTCCTCGAGGGGAACGCAAACGAAAGCGAGTTATAGCGAAACAATCCCTCTTGACTTGAGACCAGATCTTTGAACAGTCTGGAATTAAGGGAGTTAAGAAGGACAAAAAGTGTAGAATGCTTCGCACGTTGGGGTCTGTGAAGAAACCCTTAAGCAAACTGCTCTCAATAAACCAAATACTTTAAGGCGTCAACATTGAGCCAAGAAATGCATGAAAATTGACTTTTCTGAAGTAATTTTCCCGGACGAAAGCCCGGTGACACTCGATGAACCTGATGAATGTGCAAAAGGATGGATCCTGTCCAATGCAGATGTGTCTGTGGCTAAAATAAGGCAGTAAGGAGGTGGCTCTATGATGATTTCGGTGGGAATAGTCGACCAACTATTATTGAACAATTTAAAGTCGATGAAGAAGTGCTAACTATTGCGATTTCATCGATAAGAATTTCTTTGAAGTTCCAGCTCGCAGTTTCAAAGTCAAGGGTGTTTTTATTCTTCTTCTCGTGTCTCTATGGTTACCAGTGAATTTTTAGAGTAAAAGGTTTACAGGAGAGAAGATAAGGGAATGTCCACCCTCAAGTCCTGATATGAATACGATAAAACATCTATGGCCAATTATGAAGTTGAAATTATTTGAAGGTAGCAAACAATATCACACCAAAGTAGACTTATGGGAAGAAGTAAAAAGAATTAATAAAATCAATAAATAATAGATTGCTGAAAATAATTGGGAAAAAAGGGTCACTATATTAAGATGTAAATGATCTAAAAACATATCATATATCTTTGTTAATTGTTTTATTATAGGTGTTGAAAAATTATTGATGATTTTATTATCTTGCAATAATTTCTCATAAATTATAATAATATTTATAAGAAAAAAGTGATTTCCTGTTTTTGCATAACATTTGCTGTTTTTATAATAAATCCAATAATTTTAGTAAAACACGTTAAAACTCCCCAAGAATTTAACTTATGGCTTGTTTCGACGACTAAATTAATTGTTTAAAATTTCAAAAAATTTTGTAAACGCAAATTTGAGTTATAGAAGTTTATGTAATTTGAATAATAACTTCAGACAGACTAGATAGTAACCTGAGCTACGATGTATGCATACAGAAATATTGGTCAGGCTTGACGTAGGTATAATTTTACTTACGTTACGCCCATATGTCTCTCTTTATATATATATATATATATATATATATATATATATATATATATATATATATACACACAGTGGGGGCAACAAATATTCGTACACATACGAATTTTTAATTTATTGTATTTCCAACTAATGAATAAACATAATTTTCATAGAATTAACTGTACACAGATGCATAATAACTAAATACACAGAGAAAACAGTATTTTTTGATTTAATAGAAATAAATCATATTTATCCATTTTAATGGGTGAAAAAAGTATTTGTGCAATACAAAAAAGAATACATAATCTACATTTAATACTTTGTAGAATAGCCATTATTCACTTCTAAAGCAACCAACCTCTTCTTGTAGTTCTCAATTAATTATTTGCAAATTTTAGTTGGTATTTTGTTCCCTTCTTCTTCGCATATGATCTTCAGACCCGGAATGTTTGTTGGAGCTCTCCATTGGATTTGAATTTTCACATAATGCCACGCATTTTTGATTTGGTTTAAATCTGGGGACTGACTTGGCCATTTTAGGATATTTATATGATATTCAGCAAGCCATTTCATTTATATTATATTCAGCAAGGGCACCTCGAGGTGGTGTAATGGCTAGCAAGCTTGTCTCGCTAGTGCAATTACGGCTGAGTAGTGAGTTCGATCCTCACTGGGTGCCCCATACTTTCGTCCTTGTGCCACATCTGAGCTACCCTTGGAAAATTGCTACTACTAGATTGGCAACTAGGTCTCATCGTTTTAGTGTTGAACTATCTAGATGTAACCGGAAGTTAAATGCTTACAGTTTCTTTTTCGCATTTCTCGCTTGTGGAGATCTTCAAAAATCTTAATGCAGCCTCAATCGTCAGCTGTCTTTCAAAATTCTGTTTTTTTTTTTGTCTTTTTTTACTCATTGTCCTTTTTTTTTCTCACTAAGGTTTCTTGTTCTCTTTCAGTCGCAGTAACCCTTTGCACCTTAGTAGTATTTTCGCCTTGCTTGGAAAGAAATGATTGAAAAAATCCCGATAGCAATGTAATCGGTGTTCTTCTTTTTGTCTGATAAACGAGGATAACGGTTTGGAAATTCTAGTTGCTCTTGGTTCTGCCCATAGTAATCTCAGCATCCTCCTGTAGAACCATATCTTTGTCGCTTCTAGGATATTATGTGCTCTTGTCTTCGCAGATCCGGCGGGAAGGCTTTGCATGCTGGATGTTGCCATAAAGGATAAGGCTCTTCGTCTCATTGGGCTTTATGCGCCCGATGAAGATTCTGAGCGGCCTGCTTTGTTTCGGCAAATCGAGCCGTTTTTGACGACATCTCGTCGGATAGTTTTAGCGGGGGACTGGAATGCCGTTCTTGACCCCGACATAGATCGTATAGGGTCAAAAGGGTCAAATTCGGGTACTAACAACCAGGACGTGAAACTATATTGGAACTTTATCGATAAGTTCGATCTTGTCGATAAATACCGGAATGAGCAACCTCGGGAGGTAGTATGAACTTGGACAAATAGTGACGTTCTAGCTACTTTGACCGTGTCTTAGTCAGGAGAGTCGATGTAGGGCTCTTATGGTGTCCAAGTTTCCATAGTTTATTTGGATCATCGGCTTGTTCGGGTCTGTGTAAACTTAGATAAGCCTAAGGTTAGGACGGCTGGCTACTGGAAATTAAACTCATCATTATTTGGTGAGCAAGATTTCTGGGACCAGCTGCTACTAATGATACAAAGGGAACTGACGGGGTCTGTGGTTGGGAATGCCTGGTGGGATAATTTAAAATATAAAATTAGAACGTTTGCTACTGATTTTAGTCGTCGGCTCAATCTAGATATATTAGCGGCGCAAACGGCTTGTGAGAAATAAGTAGATCGGGCAATTAAATCCCGTGATAGTGGGGACGTAGCCTTAGCTAAGGCAATGTTGTCTTCCTTGCTTATCAAGAAGGATCAAATTCTGGTAGTTAGAGCTAGGTTAAAAAGAATGTCCTCTGAGGCGACGAATATGGCCGCTGAGTTACCTGCAGAGGAGTCTCGGAATATGTCTCGGCGACATATCGCGTGCGTTACATTGACGGTGTGAGCCCGGCTCAGTTCGACGCCTATTTAGCCGACTTCCTCTGCCTTGAGGCAACTGAAGCAGCTAGGTGCAAGGGTATCATCACAGTCGAAAATCTGGGAAGCGCTGAATGATAAATCTCCGGGATTAGATGGTCTTCCCTACGAAGTTTACTTGAGCCAGTTGCCCGTTTTCGTTCCTTTGCTGGAACTGATTTGCAACAACTGGATGAAGCAGGGGTCTATACCTCAGCGCTTCACCAAGGGTGTGATCAAGTTGCTATGCAAGGATAAAAACGGTGGGGATAGGTTAGGTAACTTTCTCCCTTTAATCATGTTAAATACAGAGTTAAAGATTTTGGCAAAGATCTTAGCCAACCGTTTGCATGTTGTCGTCTCTAGTCTGAATAACTCCGAACAGACTTGTGTTGTGAAGGGCAGGACTATTCAGGACAACTTATATATGGTCCGTTTGATCATAGAGGAAGTCAACAGTGAAGCCGAGCTGAGCAATTTAGATCAGTTCAAGGCCTTCGATAGAGTTGATCATCGATTCCTGGAGGCTGTTCTTTCAGCGGCCGGTTTTGGGCCGTACTTTGGCACCTGGATCCGACTTCTGTATGTGACTCCCGATGCGCTGGTGGAGGTGAATGGGGTTCGATCGGAACCTTTCGTATTGTCTCATTGCATTCATCAAGGTTCTCCGCTTTCGATTTTGCTTTACGTTCTTGCTTTGGAAACTTTCCTTCGCAAGTTAAAGGCGAATCCGGTCCTACGCGGAATTTCCCTACCTGGTGTTACCACATTTAGGGACTGTGGGGGGGGGGGTTATTACTAACATTATTTTGCTTAGTTTCTTGTAAATAGTTTTGTACATCTTCGTAAATAATCATTGGGCCAAAATTTTAACTTTGTTGTTATATTCCTCTACCGACACAGAGAATAAATTGTACATAGGAGGTCTACTTATGACTTTCATAGCGACATTAGGTATTATGGCGGATGTAGTAAGAAAGGTACGTAAGAACGTGTTGTTTTGGTGTAAGGAATACTGTTGTCTGTTTGGGTTAGTATTTATGGCTAGCTAAGTATAACGTTAAGACAGATGATAACCGTCCCTTTTCCCCATTCACCTTTTTGGCCTTCTGCCACATTTTGTATAATTTATACAGATAAATATCGTATTGTTCAAAGACGTTACTATTATTGTATCTGTGAATTACAAAGTCTCTCTTACAAACGGGCATTACAAAACATTTACAAGGAGTTTGTTCAGCATTCAATGTCATACATATTTTCCTGTTTTAATACTTTGCTTATTTTCTGAAATGAGCCTTTTTCCTTTTTCGATAGGCCTTCGAATATTTCGTTCACATTTTCCATCGTCTGTTCCTAGACGACCCAGACAGTTAGATTCTCGTACTGCTCAAATCTCCAACTCGAAGTTCAAATCTTTGGCTGTTGGTCGTACATTGTCTCTTATTGTTTACTGTTAGTCCTTTCTTTTTGCTTTTGTTTACTACCTAATCTAAGGGTTTTTGCAGTCCGCTGTCTCAAATATCATCACACAGCGAACTGACACTTACCATAGTTTGAACAGGATTTTATATATGAACAAATACTGTGCTTAAATATGTTTTTCTTCACACTATTAGCGATGCCACGGGGTAGGTTATCTTAATTATCTGTTATTGTATATTTTTTCTTGAAATTATTGTTATCCAATTTATTTTAGAATTATTTGATGGGAATAATATTTTATTCAAATAATATTAATCTTTTTTTTTAATATCTGGCTGATCTGGTGTATGAAGCGAAGGAAGTGTAATATCACCTTCCAAGTCAAATGTCTGTGTACTACTGGGTTTCGTCTGTCCAATTGAAATGCCACTGTAGTGAACTCGTTGGAAAGTGAGAATAACTCTTCGTTTGATATTGAGCCATGTCAGCGATATCTGGTTGGGGAAGCCAGACTAATTGAAGTCTAGTACACACCTGAAACAGCCCTTGGTCAGCCATCCTCTATTCAAATTTATTGCACAACAGAATATAATTTCGTTTTTTAAACGATGATGTCATTATTAAATAATAAAATGCTTTTATCATAGAAATAAGGCGACATGGGAACAGCCGACTTCTTCCTGGTGGAGAGTTACAAAAATCCCATAGGTAGATTCTTTGTTAAAGAAGATCATGTTTTCGATTCAGCAAACGCGTACGAATACCTGTTCAACGAAATATTGTCCACATCTCCGTAAGTTTGTCACATAAACTTAAAACTTTAACTATTTGAGCCCTGCGTTCCTGAGCAATTTTTTCCCTTCTGCCTGAGACCCTGAGTCAAAATTCGCAAATAATTGGTATGTAATTTTTCATGGTAGATACAAAAATAGTTACAAGTGTTTACACACTGTTCAACCAGTGGCTGGACATTACGTCATTTTTCTGTACCACCGGTAGAGCGGTAGTCAGGGTTCAAAGGGTTAATCCACCATGAGTTAAGGAAAGTCTTTGGTTCTAGATCTATTGTTCAACTGATGCACCAGACGGTGTAAAGATTCATAGGATCTGATTTATTCTTATTTATAACGTTAATCTCCACCGTTTAAAGTTTGAGCCGATTGCGGATTCCCTAATAACTGGAATAAATAATTAATACGCTGTCGACGTTCCCTATGGCGTTTGTTGTTTTGGGGCATTTTGGCAGAAAGAGAGAAAAAACATTTTTGTATCCGTCAAACTATTTTTATCCCTTGGGCATTTTTGTATCCCTAAGATATTTTTATCCTTAGAACATTTTTATATCCATAGGACATTTTTTTTTTTTTATCTCTAGGTCATTTTTGTATCCCGAGGACACTTTTGTATCCCTAGAGCATTTTTGCAAGCTTCAGACATTTTTTTTATCCCTAGGATTTTTTTTATCTTTTGAACATTTTTGGATCACGACGACACTTTTGTATCCTGAGAATATTTTTGCAACCATCGGACATATTTTTTTTTATCTCTAGGATTTCTTTTTTCTTTAGGACATTTTTGTATCCCGCGGACTTTTTTTTTTTTTTTATCCTGATGACATTTTTTTCATCCCTAGAATATATTTTATCTGTGAGATATTTTTTTTTTATCGCTATGACATTTTTGTATCCCGAGGACATTTTTGTATTTCGGGGATATTTTCCCCATCCGCACTGGAACGAAATCACAATTTTTGCTTCATGAACAAAAATTGAAAATTTAAGCACTAACCCTGTTCATCCGTAAACCCTTTTGTGCTCTATACACCATCAGGATGTGGGCGATAACGTTCGCTCCACAACTTCATGTATTTTATTGATTTAAATAATTGTCAACTATCTTTTATATGTCGCGCGCTTTAGGATCTGATGGTAATTTCATAACCTTCGATTGTGGAAAGATATTACTGCAAATTGAATTTTGCGCATCCGTATTTTATGTGAGGTTACTTTGCAACTGTTACGAGTCAAATTTAATCCAGTACTACTTACCACATGTTTAGATCAACAGTGACTAAGCCATTTTTTGTGAGGAGGGTGGCTCGACATCAAGTAAGATTTAAAACAAGGCCTATCAAAGGGCGGATGAATTTTCTTGTTAGGCTAACAGCCATGCTACACAGTGTAGTAGACTGAAATCCATAAATACGTATGCATCCACTTGAGGATCGTCAGGAGGAGCCCTTCCAGACTGAAGTCAATAACCAGGGTAGAGTGATCCCTCAATAGAATCAATGGTTACGTGTCTGTAACCAAGGCAAGCCATCATATTAGAACGTACAGGCTGTGATATGATATGTAAAGGGATGAGCTCCGTCAGGTCTACATATTACGCTATGTATGAATGAATAGTTCCCCGACTTTCAGTCCAGATTTTCGGAGGTTACTGGTTGGTTGCTCAGCTACTCAGCGACGCTACGGTCATACCAGGTCATAGCACTAATGACAATGATGATGATATATCAGCAGTACAAAGGGTAATTATATGCTTACAATTTTCAAGTGTTTCATACAATATGTTTAAATTCATCGAGTCCCACTAATGTGGTGTGGTGTGTGAAATACAACAGAAACAATGGATTAAAACGAATAAAGTTATTTTAAAATACTCTACGGAATCATTTTTATGGAGTGTACCTTGCTTCTTCCGAATACACGTCAATTACCTTCTAAACTTCTCAATGAAATCACCTGATACGTCGTCGGTGAAATTGCTGTCATATTAAGACCAGTGATTACTATTGATAGATCTAGGAAGTTGGTAAACAAGAGTTACCGAGGTATCTTTTAAGAGCCGTAGAATGCGTTATGCAGGCAGTTTTAAGCAAACAGACAGAAGTTCGCAAGAGAAATTGGAATAATACTAAATTACACTTCCCTTAACACACGTTAGGCGGTGTTGCATAAAGCAGTATAAAAGACAAGAATTCAAATCCACTTAATCTTTTATATATCTCTTCAACCACAGGATAGAAAATTAACATGGCGTGTCTTGTTTTCCCTACAAAGGAATTTAGTTCCCTGCAGAAACGTCATTATAGTCTTCACGGAACCACATGGCGCATCAATATCTCTCTCTCTCCCTCACACACACACACACACACTACTAATACTGCTAATAACATACATATATATGTTTCTGTATTGTTATTATCATGACACTCCGGCCTTCATCAGATGCTTGAAGAACAGAGAAATCTTCAAGGGATTTTGAGTTTAAACCTTTTATTTAATCTACGTTCTATTGATCATGTCTAGAGTTATATTGTCTAGGTCTTATATAGTACTGCACATTTATTTTTTGTCCCGTTTCAACTGAGTCCATGTCTGCACTGCCCGGCCCAGGGATTGAACTGACAATTACTATGTCACAAAATTCACTAAGCAATGTTTGATACTTCGTCCTTTCTTCTCGCTTTCTTCCTAAGGAGTTCCTGCAGTTACAATACTGTGTCATCTGCATGTCATCTTAAAATCGAGTCCATAAATAATAAATCCTGTTAGGACATCCAGTCATCTCAGGATTACATCACTGTAAAGGCTGAATAAGTGTAAGGAGAAGTCACATCCTTCTCAGACGCCATTTTCTATTTTTGTTTATTAACTGAATTAATTTTCCATCCGCATGCAGGCGGTTTGCTTCCAATATAAGGTCTGGATTATTCTAATATTCAAATATTAAGTCTACCTAACAATTGAAAAGTTCTTTGTGTCGTACCTTATCAAAAGTCTTTGCATCATCTATAAAACATAGATAGACACCCTTCCACATTTTTGGGCGTAAATATTACATTCCTTGTTCCAGTGTCTTTAACGAAACCGCATTTTTCTTGTCCTATTTCCGCTCTTTTCATCAGAATTCGGATGATAAGTTTCGTTATGTTGTTCATTAAGTTTGATTGTCCGATGGAACTCGCATTCTTATTCACCTGGCTTCTGAGGTACGCTGTGAAATTTTTCGCTACTTAGATCTTCCGATATATCACCACTGTTGTATATTGAATTTATTTTTTTATCGTAATCTTGACAATGCCGAACTTATATGAGGCTGCTAGCATCTCCATTACAATCGCATTTGGTCCTGCAGTTGATTTTTTGGTGTAACTCTGATTTCAGACTTTGACATTTCAGGTTCTTGCATATTTTTGTGCCTTCAAGGTTTCCCACTTTGATATCGGTTAAAATGTATAAATGCCGCCAATACTAGTGAGAAGATATTTTTAAAAAATGACGGTTAAAACTGATGCCCTTCTTAATATTTTTTTTGATTGCGACGACCTAACGATCCCACTTCCAACTCTAGATAATCAGTTTTAGAAGGGTCAGTATGTGAAAAGGTGGAAATGTGTGGTCGACTCCTGTCAGAATAAAGAAAATTGACTGCCTTATTATTTTATTCCCTTACATTACCTGAGAAGAGAATTGAATCTAATTAAAGAATATGAGGGTTTGTGTATATATTAAAAACATCTACGTTGGCTCTGTGACTCCCTAAACCCCCCTGAAAATTCTGCTTCAGTATTGGGTTTTTTTCTGGATTTTGAGCCAGTTACAGATTTTAGTTGTTGTAACCTAGGAAAGGTTACTGAATGAGGAATAACCAAAACGGAGGTTGGAAATGAAATGGTAATCTTTAACATCAACAAAATACTCACCAGCGGCATGAAGTAGGTAAACCACTGTTAGTGATGGACTACTTAGACAACATATTACCTCCACGTATTTATGAGGTTGGAACATGCCCATTAGTGTGTATAGGTGCGTTATATAACAATATTTTATCAGACGAAACGTTTGTTGTTGTGTGTCCGAATGATAGCCCCTTCCCTCGATTCGCACCCAAAGAAACACATTTCCTGTACATTAGGCAAAGACACAGAACAACATAACTTCGATTGGAAGGTATTCATCTTACAATGACTTCTGTTTGAATTTCTGGGATGAGGAGTTATCATTATTTATACGCCTACTATTATCCTCATCTATGTTGTCGTTGTCACAACGTTTCGACCATTATGTCCTCCGACCTCTGTCTGGGTTGTTGTCGATCCGGGCAACATTCAGGGAATTTCAAACTGAACACTTTATTTAATCTAGAGGGTTAGACTGTTCTATTTTATTTATTTATTTATTTGAATTGATTACTTGTTTTTACTTATTTATTTTTATTTTTATTTATTCTAACGGTTATTTTGGCAGGAGCGGTTTGTTAATTCGTTTGTTTATTTGGATTAATTTATTTTACTTGTTTTTTCTTATTTATTTTTATTTTATATATTTTTATTTATTCTTTTCTGTTTTCGATTTTTAGTAACATAGTAAAACTTTTACGAGATAAGTAGTGATCGATTATATAGTGTTATGGTCTGGGAGGGTAATTATAGCTATTTTTCATCGAGTTTTTGGATTGATTGTTATAGTCTATTCTAACAGTTATTTTGGCGAAAGTAGTTTGTTAATTTGTTTATTATTTATTTTCTTCCTTTGATTAATTGCTTATAAAACAACGTAATATACCAAGCCACCAGGTAATGAAGAAAAATATACATAAGAGTAACTGAGGTACCCTCGAAACAAAGAAACTATGCACACAAAACATATTTCACAAATAGTAAATACGCGAACAGCATAATGCTTTCTAAATATATCTGGGAAATTAAAAACAAAACAAAAATCACACCAAAACCTGAAAACTTTGCTTGGAGGAAAAAAATAGCTATTATTACCTTTCCAGACCAATACAAACTGCTAAAAAACGATCTGAACTCATCTAAAAATGCAGACATAAAAACAAATTTCTACTACGTTACTTAAAAATCGGAAACTGAAATGAATAAATAAAAATATACAAAATAAAAATAAAAAACAAGTAAAATAAATTAATGCAAGCAAATAATAAACAAATTAACAAACTACTCACGCCATAACAACCATTGGAATAGACGAAAAAGAACAAATAAAAATAAAAATAAATAAGAAAAAACAACTAAAAATAATCAATCTAAATGTTATGGGACCTACCTTTATGGACTAAATGGACTCGTCCTATAACTATATATACGGGGAGATTATGCCTCTCAGGAGAGCTGTCCACAGTTGACACCTTTGCTGTGACTTGTTCTGAGCAGAGAGGAACCCGGAGGAGGCTCCGCCGAAGGGCAGAGTCTCGTTCGGGGAGGTTGACCAACCCGATTCTGTTTTTACAGTTTCTACGGGTATTTTTTGGCCGAGCCTACGGGCTCGGGATTACCCACGTTAAACTCGTTCTTGTGCCACATCTATCCCTCGTGGGGGGAGCAAGTAAATATCGCTTTCTACAGTTGACGATTTGACTACTGTACTTTGCCGGCAGTCAGACGTGAAACACTTTTGTATTCGTTCTTTTGTTTAATAATATGTTTTCTCTAAATTGCTGAGTTCGAGTTTTCTTTCGGACCTATTCTGGGTCCACAACACTGGCGACGAGGATTCAAAGAACTCTATGGGGGAGCCACAAAAGAATTTTTTTTGTTCTCAGTGTCTACAACACTGGCGACGAGGATTCAAAGAAATCCACGGGAGAGCCATAAAAGAATTTTTTTTTGTTCCCAGTGTCTACAACACTGGCGACGAGGATTCTAAGAACTCCACGGGAGAGCCATAAAAGAATATCTTTGTTCCCAGTGTCTACAACACTGGCGACGAGGATTCAAAGAACTCCATGGGAGAGCCATAAAAGACATTTTTTTAATTCCCAGTGTCTACAACACTGGCAATGAGGACTTGAACGAACTTCACGTAAAATCATAAAAGAACAAATTTGTTTACCAGTGACCACAACACTGGCGACGAAGAACAATTAAGGATTTTTTTTCTTCAGTTGAGAACTTTTCTTTTTTTTCTTTAAAAAAATAAATAAAAATAAAACAAAAGCGGTGGAACTAACGTCGGGATTACATGACAGTATTTAGTGTCCTCCCCACGAGGGACAGATGTGGCACAAGGCCGGGTTTAAAGTGGGGTACCCGAGCCCGTAGGCTCGGCCAAAAATAGCCCGTAGATCCCGTATAAACGGGATCGGGGTGGTCAACCACCTCGAACGAGGCTCTGCCGTTCGGCGGAGCCTCGTCCGAGTTCCTCTCTGCCCAAAGGCAGAGAGTTCCCCTCTGCCTCAGAGGCAGAGAGTTCGACCGTCTAGCCGAGTCGTCCATAAAGGACTGAACTCTGTGACTACATGACAACCTAAAAAATACGGGATTACATGACAACCTAAAAAATAAATAAATAAATAAAAGTCTAAAAAAACAGGCTTATCGGCGTAAAAAAAGGAAAAATTGCGCCGAAGTTATAAGCTTTACGTTTCGCGGTTGTCCAAAAAACTACTGTGTATGTGAATAACACATTTAAAGAGAAAAAAAGTGATTTGTTTTTTTTTCCTTCTCGTCCTACTCTCCGAGTAACACAAAGGTTTGGTACAATTAAAATTACGTTAGAAGCGTAATATTGAAAATTAAAACATGGAAGAGTTTAAAGCTACTATGTTAGAACTGGTTAGAGTCCAGTTTGAACAACAACGAAGAAACGAAGAAAAACAATTAGAATTACAGCGACAAATGATAGAACAACAGAAAAGGTTTGAAGAATTGCTTCTACAAACAGGGTCGAATGAGGGTCAAAATACCGAGAGCAAAACTACTTTTTCACAAAACGCGATTTGGATTGCAATTGACAATTTCACTTATTCGCCAGACGAAGATAAAACCTTCGCTTCGTATTTCAAAAGGTATGAGGATCTATTCGAAATACATTGTGGAAAATGGTCAGATGCTAAAAAGCTACGCCTACTGATCCGGAAATTAGGGACTACTGAACATAGCAAATTCGTGGACTACATACTACCTCGAAAAACTAGTGATTTAACTTTCGTTGACGCTGTAAATCTCCTTACAGAATTATTCAGCCCAAAAACGTCGTTATTCCACAAAGGGTAGAAATGCTTAAACCTAACCAAGAAAGACAGCGAAGATTACTTGACGTTCGCATCGGTAGTTAACAAACATTGTGACGATTTTAAATTGGCCAAACTTACCGCAGACAGTTTAAAATGCCTAATATTCGTACAAGGACTTGTGTCAACGAAAGATGCAGAAATTAGACGTAGAGTCCTAACGAGGTTAGAGGAAGTACCAAATATAACCTTACAAAATATAGCCGCGACTGCCAAAAATATATAAGTGTAAAAAATGATTCTAGAGACATTGAAAAGTCAGGCGTTGCACACATAAGAAAAATACATCGAAAACCATAGTTTTCTTCCCTTCAAAAACAAGTCAAACCAAAAAAGATTATTTTTACTCTCCTAAGAAAAACAGAAAAATTTACCGCCTTGTCCATGTTATCTTTGTGGAGCACTTCATTAGTTTAAAGATTGCCAATATCGGTTTAAAACCTGTCTAACTTGTAATAAAGTTGGGCACAAGAGTTCACATTGCAGAGCAAATAAAGAATAAAAGGGGGGTTAGAACCACAAAAATAAACAAACTGGACGTCAAAAGAATATAAGAAAGTATGTGCAGGTAGAAATACTGAATAAAAAAGTCAGGTTACAATTAGACTCCGGGTCTGATTTAATCAACCTATATACTTGTAAAAGGTTAAATAAACCAACCATGCTAAAAACCGGCAAAATAGATAGGTCGGTGACAGGTAAAAAAATAAGGTTTGGTGGTGAAATTATCGCAAACGTTACTTTGAACGGAACAACCAAAAAATTGAAAATGTTCGTGTTAAAAAACACAATCTATTTGGCACAGATTGGATGCAGCAGTTCAATCTGTGGGATTTGCCAATTAATACTTTTTGTCAGAAAATAGAAAATCTGACGACCAAGTAAGATAAACTAAAAAATGAATTAAAAGAAACATTCCCCGAGGTCTTTTCGGCTGGCCTTAGTAGATACAAAAAGATGTCAGCAAAATTTGAGCTACAAGAGAACACTCAACCAATATTTAAGAAAAAAAGAAATGTGTCTTTCGCCTCGTTAGAGGAAATAGACAAGGAATTAGACAGACTTGTAGAGACTGGCATTTTATCTAAAGTGGAATATAGCCAGTGGACAGCACCAGTAGTGTATGTGAAGAAAAAGTCTAAGGAAATCCGCGGGTGCGCCGATTTTTCTACTGGACTAAACGCAGCACTAAAAGATTATCACTACACACTTCCAAGCCCGGAAGAAGTTTTTGCAAAACTTAATGGAGGCAAGTTCTTTTCAAAAATCAATCTCAACGAAGCCTATCTCCAGATACCCGTTGAGGAAGAAAGCTCAAAATTACTATGTATAAATACACATAGAGACTTATACAAATTTGAAAGGCTTGCATTTGGAGTCAAGGTCGCACCAGCCATTTCTCAGCAAGTTATGGACACCATGCTGGGTGGACTTGACTTTTCAATGGCTTACCTAGACGACATCTTGATAAACAGTAAAAGCTTGGAACAACACCGGGAACATATCCACAAAGTATTTTCACGAATACAACACTTCAAAATAAAGGAAGGCAAATGTGACTTCTTCATGAAAGAAATCAAATATTTGTGTCACATCATAGACAAAGACGGTAGGAGACCGGACCCAGAAAGGGCCATTGCAATTAAGGACATGCCGGCTCCTGAAAACGGCACAGCACTACAGAGCTTTTTGGGGTTAGCGAACTACTACCAAGCGTTTATCCCAAACATGCATAACCTCCGTGCCCCGCTGAACGAGCTTTTAAGAAAAGATAAGGTTTGGGAATTGACACCTGAATGCCAGGAGGCATTCGAGAAAACTATCAAAGTCCTAACATCGGATTTATTCCTTACGCACTACGACCCGAACCTCGATATCATAGTTGCTAGCGACGCAAGCTCGTATGGAATAGGAGCGTGCATCCTTCATAAAATGACAGATGGAACGCAAAAGCCCATCGCTCATGCATCAAGGACTCTGCGCCCAGCGGGAAAAAAATATTCCCAAATAGAAAAAGAAGGATTAGCAATCATTTTTGCAGTCACAAAATTTCACCGTAACATACACGGAAGATTTTTCACATTACAAACAGACCATAAACCGCTACTCAGTATTTTCGGGTCAAAACAGGATTACCCGGTTATACGGCAAACAGACTGCTGATGTGGGGGATAATTCTCCGAAATTACAATTTCAAGTTGGTATATCTCACCTAGGAAAAAATCTGTCACCCTCACGGACTTTCTAGACTGGTTCCAAAACATATGGAACCCTTAGAAGATTCTGTGATCGCTTCACTACGAACGGAGGGTGAAATAAAAACTTTATTGTGTAGCACTATAAGAGGACTTCCTGTGACGCTACAAGAAATAAAACATGAAGCCCGCAATGATGAATTCATTAGCACAACAAAAACAAAAATTTCAGAGAAGGACCAACACATATCAGACAGTTTTTCCTTATATGACGAGGTACTCCTATACAGCGAGAGAGTCGTCATTCCAAAAAACCTACAGAAGAGAATCCTGAAGGATTTTCACATTGGGCATCCGGGGAAAAATCGGATTAAAAGTCTAATGCGCAGCTACGCATACTGGCCTAAAATGGACCAGGACATCGAAAATATGGTCAACACATGCAAGGGCTGTGCATTGGCGGCAAAAGCACCACCTATCATACATAAACCGTTGCCAAAGAAGGACCGACCTTGGTCAAGGATCTACGTGGACTTTGCGGGACCGCTAGAGGGATTCTACTATCTAATTGTAGTAGATAGTTATTCAAAATGGCCAGAAGTGTTCCGATGTAAAAATCCCATTACGGAGGCAACGATAAGCTACCTTCATGAATTATTCACTCGTTTTGGGGTATATGAATGCTTGGTCAGTGACAACTGAACTCAATTTACTTCAACCAACTTTAAAGAGTTCTGCGAGAGTTTTCAGATAAAACACATTACGACCACCCATATCACCCGAATATAGTCGAATGGTCAGGTAGAACGCTTCGTAGACACCCTAAAAAGAGCCCTGAAAAAAGCTTGCGGCACCCCAAAAGAAAAGGCCCTGCAGCAGTTTTTACAAGTTTACAGGATCACGCCAAATGTTAACGCGCCAGCTTCACTATCTCCAGCAGAAATAATGTTTGCGTGTAAAGCAAGATCCGTTTTTGATAAGTTGCTGCCAAAACAAACAAAATAAGGTCCGACCTCTATTGTACCAAGGAAAAAATACATCCCAGGGGAAAAAGTATTCTTCAAGATGTTTAAAAATAACACATCTTTCTGGGAACCTGGTACGATAGAAAAGAGGATTGGAAATATGGTCTACATAATCCAAGGCCCTCGTTTCTCTCATAAGAGACACCTGAATCAAATCAGGAAACGACTGTTGGATGACTGCAACAGTACTCACCAGGAAGAAGAAGAAGTTATGGATACCATTTACGACACCTTCAACATTCAACTACCACAAGCAGCGCCAGAACCGCGACGATCTAAAAGAAAGCGGAAGTCCACGGACCCTCTCGTCATCAATCCAAAAAGGAGACGATATTGAGACTCCTGCGGAGGTAAAGGTTTGTGAGGGGGTGTTATGGGACCTACCTTTATGGACTAAATGGACTCGTCCTATTACTATATATACGGGGAGATTATGCCTCTCAGGAGAGCTGTCCACAGTTGACAGCCTTGCTGCGACTTGTTCCAGCAAGACGGTCGAACTCTCTGTCTCTGAGCAGAGAGGGACCCGCACGAGGCTTCGCCAAAGGGCAGAGTCTCGTTCGGGGCGGTTGACCAACCCGATTCTGTTTTTACAGTTTCTACGGGCATTTTTTTAGCCGGGCCTACGGCCTCGGGAATGCCCACGTTAAACTCGGTCTTGTGCCACATCTATCCCTCGTGGGGGGGGGAGGACAGTAAATATTGCTGTCTACAGTTGACGAGTTGACTACTGTACTTTGCCGTCAGTCGGACGTGAAACACTTATGTATTCGTTCTTTTGTTTAATAATACGTTTTCACTAAATTGCTGAGTTCGAGTTTTCTTTCGGACCTATTCTGGGTCCACAGCACTAAATAAATAAATAAATAAAGTAAATAATAAACAAATTAACAAACCATATATATATATAAATATAAATGTGGACATTGAAGTCAACATCCAGAGGCGACAGATTGCTTCATGCTAGATGCAATCGTCAGGCGACATGTGTTGGGGTTTTCTCGACTATTTATATATACGGGTCAGTGGTGCATTGACTTCAATGTCTACTTTTATATTTACATACCCTCTATCCCAGATATTGAGCACTTTATCCCATAAATATAGCACACCTTAAAACTATATATATATATATATATATATATATATATATATATATATATATATATATATATATATATATATATATATATACATGGCGTTTATAAATAGCTCTAGTTATTGTAATAGTCAAGCACTTTCTGTTTGAAGCATTTCTGCTTGCTTCCAAAGTTCATTTTTTTCTCCGAGTACTTTCGACTACAGTCGTTATCAAGAATGGCATGATTTGTCTGTTTATCAAAATATGCTCCGCTAATATATATATATATATATATATATATATATATATATATATATATATATATATATATATATATATATAGAGAGAGAGAGAGAGAGAGAGAGAGAGAGAGAGAGAGATAGATAGATAGATAGATAGATAGACAGATAGATAGATAAGAAAAAGAGTCTTTAAGCATATGTACTTAGAGTAACTTTAGAGGTTTCATTGTTCTGTGATTTTCAAAAGTTACTTTGAGATAGAGATATACCTGTAATATTTTCTTATAATTTTCCAAAGAATACCAGCATGTAGAGAAAATAATTCTACCTACCACACTGATACCACATTGGTTCTTGAAAATAACTGAGGCAGTCGAATGTAATTGAAAAAAAAATAACACAATTTGAACAATTAATGTGACCTGAGTTCGTCCTACACTGTTGTAGACGATTTCTAAAGTTTTCCATTATCCGAAGAGTCATTTCCGGCTGTATTTCTGCCACGTTTTGGCGAATAGCATCTTTTAACTCTTCAACGGTTACTAGTCGATATTTGTAGATCTTTCAAGTAACCCTAGAGAAAGTAATCGCAGAGTGACATCGGGCGAGCGTGCAGGCCTTCCAATGTCGTCGCGTAAGGAAATCAAATGTCCTGGAAACATTTTTCTCAAAGCTTCCATTGATCTTTCACTGTGTGTGAGATGGCTTCATCCTGTTGAAACCAGACATCTGGACTCCCAAGGAGTTTTGGACCCAGAAAAGTTCGCAGCATCTCTATATATTGGTCAGATCTTACTGTAACCAAATTGTCACCCTCCTCAAAAAAGTAAGGGCCCCAAATACCTGATCTCGCAACTTTGCACCATACAGTCACTTATGCGCCGTGTAGAGGTCTTTCATGAATCTGTCAAGGGTTATTTTCGGCCCAGTTGCGAAAATACTGCTTATTGATGCAGCCGCAGAGATGAAAGTGAGTTTCATCACTTGCGAAAAGAACAAGATTTGCAGGGGAATTTTGAAGGATATCGTCTTAGGTGCGTTCTTGCAGTTCCTGAACAATCATTAATTTATATAGATGGAACGGTATGTAAAATTCTTCTATCTGCTCAATAAGACAGTCCCAAAAGCAGGGCTACGAACTGAACATGTAGCAGATTGCAGAACAGACTATCTCACAATCTGAAAATTTTCCCGAGTTCGAGTGCTTCGAGGTCTTCTAGGTAGCTTTCTTTTAAGCGCTGAATCTGTGGCTCTATAGCAGTATAGATTTTCTATTCGGAACTGCATTATTTTGACGTAACATGAAATGAACACGAAAATCACTCAATGTTGCAACTACAGGTTTATCAGTCTTTAAAAAAATGTTTCAACAGCTGAAGGTGTGCACTGGTCCAAGTCATGATGGTAACTGTTGGTATGTGAAAAAATGGTAAAATATTAGCTAGATTCAGACATTATTGTCACTTGCCTAAGTTCACTAGCACTATATATGTGACAATTTAAAATGTGGGAGGTATTTCTGCAGCACCCTGTATTATATATTTAAACTGATTTGAAGGGAAGTAAAATATAAATGTCTTCCTGTAGGTAAAAATAGTTTTTTTTTTCATGTTTTTTTTATCTTTTTTTCTTTTTGCTGCTGATTATCTGCGGTTGTAGGCTGAAGTGATGATACCCGGAAGAAATAAATAAAAACAAACTTTGTAACTCTGAAAGATTATAAGGTCAGTCTATCAGATTAAAAGTGAAAAATTAATATACGAATGCCGTGTCCACAAATACATCATAACGCGAAGAAACTTTTTTTTTCTCTTTTTTTGCATAGGCGAAAAGGAAAACCAGGTTGAAATAATCATATTTTATATACACATTAACATTTGTTTTTATATGGTAAGCTTTGTGTTTATTTTAGTCGTAAAAATCAAAGTTCACATGTTCGACAAATTTTTTTCGTTTGTGAAAGGGTAGTTCGTAAAGTCGTATGCTTTGGTCAATATAAAATGTGTATGTGTATGTACGTGTGTCTGAAGCACATTTTACCGGAGTGTATGCGTGGCTGCTGACTGAATGTGTGTGTGAAGCACATTAGTAGAAACGTTGATCTGGTTACGGTAGTTCCAAAAGAAAATGGACATACAGATAGATGATCAGACTGACTTTTTTCACTGCTATGAATATTTCTTTGAGTTGCGTGAATATTCTTTTGAATGGTGTGTAGTCGTCGCTGACTGGAGTGTTGCCATGGTAACGAGAGAATTCTGGTCGGATATTTGCAGATTCCACCGCTTGTCATTGACGTGTGATCCACGTCCAGATGCTGACTGTGTGTTTTATTACTCCCGAAATCGGTGTATATATAGTTATCCTGATCACGTGATTGACTCCAAACAAAAGCTTTTCGTTTTACGCAGGATAGCACCCAACGACAAGTTCATTTGGTGTTCAATTCAAACGTACGGACGTAGTCGGAAACACAACACGTGACTGTACATTTTTTTTTTTTACTGATTTATCCAGAAGTTTTTGTTTTAGTGATTCTTGATCCTATTCATGTGTGGGCATTTCTTACTTATTTGTGCTTCACCTATTGGTTGTAAAATATAGGATTTTATATCCTATAAGATAAAGCTGTTGACGTATAATATAACTTTAGATATCTATATAAAATCACGCAGACTCACTAAGTACACAGTTATATATATATACTGACACGATCATTTAATATTTATGCAAGTATTCTAAAAAAGAATGCATTCTGAAAAAAGAAGAAGAAAGCTGTTTATTTGCTATGGCAAAGTTACCGAACGGGTATCTCTTAGTATTTTCCATAGTTGATGGTGAGAAGGCTGTTGGGGAGCTTGGAAACGTTCCTCATCTATGACTTCCCGAACGCCTTCTACTTTTTCAGTCATTTTGCTGGTGATTGTTCGCCCCGAACGTTTGTAATCTTGAACGGACACTCGACCGGCCTAGAAACGCACACGTCACACAAACACTTTCATTCTACTTCAAGAACGCTCGCCAAAAGCCTGGTGAAGAATTTAGAGGATCTCTATAGTAGATTTGCCAAACTGCAGCAAAAAAATGATTTAGATATATTTGTTTTCAGCCAGTTTTAAGTTCTCAGAACTGTTTCAACGCAACGTCTTAAAACGTATAATAACTGAACACAGGTAGATTTTGGCACTTACTCAGTAGGATGGGTAGCATTAGCTTTAATGTAAATACTGTACACTAGCTTTCTGTTGAATAGTACAATCACCGCATATTTACTCCGGATAATGTCAGTAACTGCCTTACATATATATATATATATATATATATATATATATATATATATATATATATATATATATATATATAACCATTTCACCCCAAGCAAGGCGGGAGTATCACTAACACGCAAGGGGTTACAAAGAGTAGAGAACAAGAGTAAAGAGACGTGTTTGGAGAGATGATACAGAAAAGGATGGGGAACAAGATCAAGATATCAGAAAATGTCGATCGACATTACACTTGAATATTTAAAGATTATAGTTATCAGGGAAGCAAGTAAGAGGAAGAGAATTCCACAGACAGGAAGTGCGAGAGAAGAAGCTGTTTGAGTAGAAGAGACGGTTACATTTAACCGTTTCGACAGTGAAAGGGTGGGACCGAGATGCCAACCTAGTAGCATGCTTAAATTTATGCGGTCTGGGAACCAGAGAAACCAACTCGTCGGAACAGTTGCCATGAAAATACTTATAGAAAAGACAGAGGGAAGCCACGGCATGTATGTCAGAAAGCAACTGAAGTTTACAAGCCATTTCCTGCCCCACTCAACCACAGGAATCGGAGAGTCTTCTATAAAAGTTTACACAGGCAAATTGTTTTAACTCACCCCACCACTACCACCACTGTTCGACCGATCATGCCAGCCAATGTTTTCACAATAAAATTGATATGGACTAATTTAGACATTAGAATTAGAAACGAGTGATTCATTCCGCTTTCTCGGACAAAGGTTTTCAAATGACATGAAGTGGAAAGGGTATACTGAAGCAGTTGTTAAGTCTGCAGCTAAGAAAGTTGGATCACTGTGTCAAGGATGGACAGTTTTTCTCTCCAGAATCTATCTTACATATTTATAAGTCTACCATTCATTCTTGTTTTGAATATTGCTGCCACATCTGGTCTGGTGCTCCTGCTATATATTTAAAGATTCTTGATACAATCCAAACAAGAATCTGCAATGTTATTGGTCCTTACATGGCATCTCCACTTCACTCACTTTCCCACTGCTGTAATGTAGCTTCCTGTACATTTTCTATAAATACTTCCATGGTAATTGCTCGGATGACCTCTTCGCTATAGTACCTAGAATAGACTCTATGAATGTAAGCGTAGTGCTAGATTAGCGGCAAGGTCTCATCTTTTTACTGTTGAATTGGATAGATGTAAGCATCGGTTCTATGCTTACAGTTTCTTTTGTCGCATTTCTCGCTTGTGGAACTCGATTCCGGCTTCTTGCTTACCAGTCAAATTTGATCTTCAAAAATTTAAATGCAATCTCAATCGTTATCTTTTGTCTTCTTAATTCTGGTTCTTTTCTTGTCATTTCACACACAGCACAATTTTTATAACACTCAGTAACCTCTTAAGTCTTAGTGGCTTTATTCCCTTGCTTGGAATGAAATGATCAAGAACGTATTTTCAAGACATGATAAATATTTTTCTCCATTCATATGTCGTGGTTTTTCAGGACAAGGACGATCATAGCTCTCCCCAACTTCCTGCCATTTGTACCTCTAAATAATTTTTGTCTCTTTATAATCCTTCTCTTTCCCTGTTCTGCTACCCATTCATACAAGGTCGTTAAATAAATTACGTTTTCCTCTGTCCCTCTTAGCTTCCTGTGAGTGTCAAATTATCTCTTTTCTTGCTATATATATATATATATATATATATATATATATATATATATATATTACCAACAATACAATTTTGAAAAAGAAATATTACCAGCAATACATTTGACACTCGACAAAAACTCTCTTTATAAACATCCGTCAATCAAGCCTGATCTACAAACTAATTTCGTACAAAGAATACATATTCTATTCGTACGAGGACATCTCGGTGCGTGGTAATGGTTAGCACGCTTGTCTAGCGAGATTAGTTACGACTGAAAAGTGAGTTCTCTCCACGCTAGATGCCCTATGTTATTGGCTTTGTGCCATGTCTAAGCTACGCTTAGAAAATAACCATGTTCTATTCATACAAACCTGTCCTAAAAATATTGTCATCATTAAATATCCTATTGAGGTCGATACGCCGTAAAACAAAATAAACCAAACCAGCCGAGAAATTTCAATTGTCTCTTTCTTAGTCTGTGTACAAGTTGTCTTTTTTGTTTACATTTTCCTTAAAGCTTCCTCGCTGATCACATGGTATCCTCAGCATCCTTCTGTATAACCTGATCTTCGTGTAAATCGCGACTGTTCCGTTTTTAAAAGAAATATTACAGTAAATTAGTAGAGTCAGATTTTATTAAGCAATTGAAAACATATTGTAAATAAATATATACACAATAGTATAATTATTGATATTTACTTTTAAGTTTCAGATATTTAAAAATTGTCACGGACCGTGTGAAATATATAACTTTAAAACAAAGAGAATATATTTAATATAGTTATTCAGTAATGAAAATTAAAATAAAAAATGTTCGAAAGATTTGAACAGAGTTCATAGAATAATCGAGAAATAAATTGCAAAAGTTGGCAAGATATGAACAAGTAGAAAAAAATTTGAGACAAATTAAAAGATTTTTTTTTCTTCTTCTAGATGCTGTGTCTCTTCAAAACGTGGGTGACCATGGCTTTCCACAACTTCCAGTTTGTTGTAGCTCTTAGTAACAATTGTCTTTGCTATCCACCCATTCCCTGTTCTGCCAACCATTTGCACAATTTGTTAGGTAGATTCGTTACTTTTCACTTGCCTTCAATATATCCTGTGAGTATCAAATTCTCTAAGCCCTCTTTCCTCATTATGGGCACAAACAATTTAAATTGTCTCCTTCTGATTCTAAGTTGAAGTGTCCTTTTTGTTTAAATATTCATTAAAACATCGTCTTTGTCTCCATATTCAATGCATGATATTCTCAGGATTGTCCATCATTAGACCAACATATGGAGGACCAACATTACAAAATTGTTCACTATTCTTTTCTTTGTTTCTAATGAAATGTTACTGTTTCTTCATATTTTTCTTAATATTTTTAGCCTTTGGAAAGCTTCGTTTTCTATTCCAATACGCCTTTTAGTGTTATATTTTCCGTGCGCTGTTAAAAACACTAGACTGATATTTCATTTTTCGATTTTTTAAAATCATTTCACCCCAAGCAAGGCGATAATGTTACTAGGACGCAAGGGTTTATGCGAGTGTAAGAGAATGAGAATATTTTAGTGATGAGATAGGACAATAAAAGAAACGGGATTCAGAAGATGGCGACTGGCGTTACATTTGAAGTTTTGAAAATTTTAGGTGGCAGGGAAGCAAAATTTAACCATAGGGTTGCATCTAGCTAGTTCAAGAGTAGAACTGTGAGACATTGTTGCCAATCTAGTAGCAAGCACTTCATGCAGTCGATATACTAAGTATTGTTCATCAGAACAATTGAGACGAAAATATTTATAGAAAAGACAGAGAGAAGACACGTTACGTCGTTGAGGAAGTGACTGAAGCCGAGATGCCAGGTCAGGATTGATTACATTACAGATCCTTCTTTGAATTTTGTTAAGAATCTTGAGATACGTAGTAGGCGTACCAGGCCAGAAATGGCAGCAATATTCAATGCACAATGCACATGTTTGCTTCATTTTAAAATAAGAGTATTTAAAAAAACGGAGAACTGAGCAGCAAACAGCTTTTGAGAAAGTTGGTGTTGCGAACGTAAACAGAGAAAAGATATGAAAACAAGGTAGCTACGAACTTTAAGTAAATTAAGCGAATAAATACATGGTAACTGTTTACTCAATCTTAATTATCACTGTCGAATGAAGAGCTACATTGGATGAACCTGTGGGCTGGGCTAGAGGTTGCGTCATTTGCTGAAACAATCAGGCAACACATTTTTGAATGCAGATTTGGGTTTGTATTGTAGGCACTAAAAATAGAGGTCTAGTCAGAGTTGATGATGATATCAAAATAAAGTCAGAGAATCATTCTGAATTTTTGAGAAATTTGTCTCGTCAGAATCCATCTTGCACATTTATAAGACTAGCATTCGTCTTTGCATTGAATTTTGCCCCCATATCTGGTCTGGTGCTATATTATATATCTTTGGATTATCGATATCATCCAAAGAAGTATTTGCAATGTTATTAGCCATGACCTGGCATTTCGACTTCACTTACTTTCCCGTCCATCACCGTGACGCGGTTTCTCCATAACTTCTCTAGAAATATTTTCATAGCAATTGTTTTAATCAGCTTTCCTCCTTGCTAACTAGACGGCATTGAGATTAAGCGTACTTCTCAATTGGAAACTAGATCTCATCGTTTTACTGTTGCATTGGCTAAATGTAACCGTAAGTTCAAGTTCGTTTCTTTTCTCGCACTTTTTACCTGTGGAACTCTATGCCGATCTCTAGCTTCACTGCCACCTACAACATTCAGAAAATTAAATGTAACGCTAATCACCATCTTCTGTCTCCCGGAATTCTGCTCTTTTGTTGTTCTTTCTTCTCACTAAAGTCTTCTCGTTCTCTTTCACTCTCAGAAATGTTTTGCTTCTTAGGGGTATTATCGCCTTGTTTGGGATGAAAGCTAAAAAGAGAAACTTACCAATTCCTCAAATTATGGTTAAGTCTAAGGTAAATCTTAATGTGAACGTGCAAGTAGCATTAAAAATATTGGCACGAAAGCCAAACCGAATTCAAATTCCGGTCAGTTCTGAATCGTTCACTTTGTCCTTGGAAAAGGCATGAAGCTATCTTCGCTGAGCTGTCGTTTAAATGGCAAGGTATCCTGAGCTCTCTTTTCTTGTGTCCTTAATGTGGATGTGATAGTAGCAGAACGCTGAAAACGGAATCGGCATGCCGAGTTCAGCTCCAGCCGACTTTTCTTCGTTCACTTATGAACTTGTAACTTTGGGGAAGGCATGAATCCGACCCTTCCCTACACAGGGTTGAGTTAAATATGCAGAGTTGAGTTAGCTAAATGTAACCGTAAGTTCTATTCTGTTTCTTTTCTCGCACTATCACTTGTGGAACTATCTTCCGATGTCTTGCTTCCCTGTCACCTACAACTTTCAAAAATTCAAATATAACGCCAATCATCATCTGTTTTCCTGAACTCTGTTCTTTTATTGTCCTTTCTCCTCACTAATGTCTTCTCATTCTCTTTCACTACTAGTAACCCCCTTGCATCTTAGTGGCATTATCGCCTTGCATGAGATGAAATGATAAAAAAAACATGAAAAAAAAATCGTAACCGATGTAATCTCAACTAATGGCTAAGTCTAAGGTTAGTCTTAACGTGAACGTGCAAGTAGCGTAAAAGACATTGGCACGAAAGCCAATCCGAATTCAAAGTCCGCTCGGTTCTGAATCGCTAACGAAAAGGCATGAATCTATTTTCCTTGAGCTCTCCTTTAAATAGCAAAGCATACTGAGTTTTCTTCTATTGCATCCTTAATGTGGATGTGCTAGTAGCAGAACGGCTATCAACGTTGAAAACGAAATCGGCATGCCGAGTTTGAATTTCCAGCCGAATTTTCTGTGTTCACTTTTGAACCTGCAACTTTGGAGAAGGCATGAATCCGCCCCTTCCTCATGCAGGTATGGGTTAAATAGTAGAGTAGTGTGGCTTCTGTAGCCTCGGGTGACAGCCAATTTAAGAGGATAACCACGAAACTACTTCAGTATATTTCCATAGAAGTTAACGTAATTCACAGATAATAAAGAAAAGGAAGCAGTAGAGAGCCATGATCAACGACGACCAAAGGAAACACAGCATTTTAAAAAAATCTGTGGAGGAGAGATATCATCCTGAAGGACCATAGCCTTTTTTAATCGATGGAGAGGTAATGATTCACAGGTAATGGTAACTGTAATGGTAATTCACCACAAGGGAACATTTGGTATCCATTAATTGAGCAGCCAGTACCACTGTCAGGTGAAATTTATAAAATCTTTCTCTTAAACAATTCTTCAGGAAAATGGGTTTCTCAAGTCCAGTAGCTGTTATTGCTCTTTCTAGTAATCACGCGGGTTTCCTTCCTAACTTTTTATTTGAAGTAATGTGGATAACAACATCTTGATTATGTCATTATTTTCTCTTCGCATTATATGTGCTATACATTTTAGTTGTTGTTGTTAATAATCATCAAGTGATGTGGTTTCTGTTATTTGGTAGTTTTTGTTTGTGATTATGTAGCGCCAATCTGCAATGTTTTAAGGGGTGGATGATATTTGCCAAGAACCTCAAGCTTCACTCGCTACATGGTATATTTCTGTAGATCTGTGGAGAGCCATGATAACCTACGTGTTGAAGAAACACATCATTTTAAAAATAAAATCTATAGAGTCATGATGACCTTTATCCTGAAGGGATATTAAAAGAAAAGGAAGCTGTGGAGAGTCATAATCACCTAAGTTTTGAAGGAAAATTAAAAGAAAAGTAAGTTTTGGAGAGTCGTGATCTTTAATGCGCTCCGAAAGATTGCTAAAATTTTACTATGATTATTATTGAAAATACTTGGCTGCATCTAGAAGGCCGTCCATGTGAAAGTCTAGCTCGCCACGAAGTGGTTTTTAAAAGTCGTTTATTATATTCCAATTTCTATTTAGGTACGACAATTAACGGCATGAAAATGGATTCAGTGTTTGGGTGCGAAATTTAAATATCTGGGCAGTGTTTTGATGGAGGACGGTAAGTGTGACACTGAGAGCCGAAGCCAAAGATGCATTCCAAAAGCTGGGCAGAGTATTGCGAGACTGGAGTAACAAAGAAAAGAGTACTGAGCTTCTACGTGACATCTTTCCTCCTTTACGGCAGAGAATGTTGGACGTTCTCCTCAAGGATGAAGGAGAGACTCGAGACAATGGAGATGTGGTTCTGCAAAAGGATGCTGAGGATGTCATGGACCGAGCGTGTGAGCAACGTTAAGGTTTCAGAGAGGATTCAAACAAGGAGGAGGCTTATACTTAACATCAGGAAGAGGTAGCTGAAGTTTCTGGGACACGTAATGAGAAAGGGGGGCCTGGAGAATTTGATACTCACAGGTCGAATAGAGAGAAAGAGAGACAAGGGAAAGCAGCGCGTGACATTTCTTGCGGGCTTAATAAAGTGGATGACAGAACGTGGTCTGGGGAAGGTTGCAGAGGGACGAAACTTATTGAGAGCTACAAGGGATAAGGAGAGGTGGAGAGCCATGAACGAACACGGCACATAAAAAGAAAAAGAAGTTTTGAGTAATTCTAGAAACAGCGACAGGTGAACGACTGACTGCTTTATATAAATCAAATACATTGTTTTCATCTTTTATCACGTTCAAAATATAACTCCATCAAAATATAAGTATCCGATTTCCTCTTGTACTTAACGTTTAGTCACTGCTCTAGTTGGCGTAAAAGCCAAACTTCAAAGGCTGATCTTTTTTTCTTGCCTCACCAAGAGATTGTCGAAGTGCTCCGGTGAAATCGTGCTGTATTGTGGCGTGCTGCCATATAAAATATTTTATAGCATTATTCCGATATAGCTACATTACTCTTATACAGCGCAGTCTCGTAGGTATAAAAACCTTTGTGCACATTAGCAGCATTTTTGCATATCAAGAGGCGGGGGGTATATTGAGTGGCAGTTATGTTATGCAAAACTACGATCAATACACTCTGTAATATTTTGACTCCCTTCCAGGCTGAGGGGCTCGTCTAGAACGATAATTGGCAGACAATTTACGCAAGGCACCACACGACAATTCAATCCATACTGTCATGTTCACGTGCCAAACAAAGCTAAGCTCAGTAAATATGAGCATTTACCCTCACATAGTTGTCTCTTTCTTTAATTCTAACCTGAGGAAGCCAAAGAGAGTAGACGCTCTCAGCGAAACGCGTCGTTAATAGTTTTTTCATTTTGTCCATTATCTTCTCACACACGCACGCACGCACACTCACACACACGCAAACACACACGCACACACATACACACACACACACACACACACACACATATATATATATATATATATATTAAAGAAACTCCTACCTACTCAGTAAAGTAAAGTGATCAATGCCTAGATTATCTAAACAGAGCAAAACGCTTAACGACGTTAATTCCTATGAAAAGATGGCACTAGTTATAACCCGAGTGTCACGGTCACGCAATCTTCAGACAATTATAGTATGTAGAGAGATATGCAGTTTCTGGCCATGAGTTATATAAAAATGTCCCCCCTCTTCTTTCATTTCCGCTCAAGTTGTGTGAAGATCACTTGAGCATGAAACTCGAGTTACGACTAGGGCTATCCTTTCAACATCTATATTCTCTTTAATATACATTATGCATAAAAGTAATTAAAATCTCCCCCCCCTCTCTCTCTCTCTCTCTCTATATATATATATATATATATATATATATATATATATATATATTAGAGCCGTTCGTGTCTGTTAGATTTTAGAAATTTGTCTGTTATTCAGTGGGATTATTGCACATGCATTTTCAATTTATTGTCTAAGGGCCGTCGATGTAATGCCATTTATCGAGAAAATATCATACTACAGTAAACACTGTTATCGCAATTTGATGAAACTACGAAAGATAAGTTTTTTCTTTCCTGAAGTGTGTATACATTTTTTGGACTCTGTATATAAAGAAGGTACCTCCACTAAATTTTCGATACCTAAGGTTTAAAATGAATTTTTTTAAATTAAAAAACATTCTTGAAGCTTTCATTTAAGATTTAATTGAAAGCTAAATGATTAAACTTACTATTTCCCGTAAGCAAAATATTCTGCTGTATTTCAAATAGAAATTACATTGACTGGAATCTCAACTTTTTAGTCGCTTTCACAAAATCGGCCATTTTTGACAAATTTGGAAACAAAAGTTAATTCTTGGTTTTAAATATCCTCCAAAAATATACTTTTTTGAAATTTTATTTCAGGAATATTACCTGATCTAAAATATAATTAATATTATTTGAAAAAATATTATTTACTTTAAAAGAAACGGTAGCGATGATTCCGCGCTTATCAAGTGGTGATAAAATCTGTCAACACCTTTATTGTTGTTCTACGGAGACTTTATCTGTTAAAATATAATTTAAGAAAATGTTGGATGAGCGCCATTTTCATATTATTTTTAAGTACTCCGTAATCTTAAAAATGTTGGAAAATATTTCTTAATCTAATTTTAGGAATGTTGAATTTAAATTTACTATAATGATCGCTCTTATTTTTTGATTATGTCGTATATGGTTGACCATACTTTCAAACCGGCAAATTACGCAATATTTTATATACATAAAAATAATTTTTAATTTTTTAAAAATATTGGATGAAAAAGACTTTTATTGAGCTGTTCAATTATTGATTCATAAATATAATTTTCACTTAATAACAATATCACCTAATCTAATTGAAGTAATGCAGAATTTTAAACGATTTCTAATAAAATTTAATATAAATTATTATAATTAAGACTTAAAAAATTAAACAATTCTTTTAAAACATCAGTAGACATCGAAATAATAAGTTCCAGAAGTTTTTGACAGAAGAACATATTAGAGATTGCCAGGCTGTAGAAATGCATCCTATTCAGACGGTAGGGCAAATTATGCAGCATAGATATTTTGATTGTTTTTTGTTTGCCTTTTTACATGTATTTATAAATGTTTTTATCTCATTATTTCATTGTAGGCATTCTTTTAAAAGAAACCGCATATCGTCATTTTACGCGGTTGCTTAACTACAACCGACTCTGCACACACATCTAAGGACAAACTCAAACAAAGTGGGCTGGGGGAGCAAAAGAAAGAGAGAGAGAGAGGCGATAATATATATATGGGGGTGGTATTATATTTAGTTCTACAGACATGCGTGCATTTATGGAAAGAGCGAGGGAGAGAGAGAAAGTGTTTAAGTTAAATCCTGGTCATTGACCTTACAAAGCTATTTGTTTGTGCTATCTATCTATCTATCTATCTATCTATCTATCTATCTATCTTAGTTTTCAGACATGTATAATATATACAGTGCCGAATAAAATAAATTAACTACCTACGTAAAAAAATGAATAAATGCTTAATTTTTACTAACAAGATATTTGACAATTTAGTTTCAGGTGTCTTATCTATTTTTATTTATGACTAGAATATAAGTTGTTGTATTCACATGAACACCGTACAATGGGACAGACAGACAGGCATGAACGCATCGTGCTACTGAAAATAAGTTTTGCAAAAATTATGAGCAGTTTGACAGCTGTCAAAATTGACATAATTTCATTTTAAAATATACATTCAAATTTCTCATGTTAAATGATCGAACACAGATTGCATAGAATCTGGAGATTTCAGCTCGTCTTTTTCGTGTAGTTTATTCTAGTTTCAAAATAGGAAAAGTGAGTTTGGAGAAGAGGACGAAAATGATTTTAAATGAAATTTCGCAAACAATGAGTCAACCTGAAACCAAAAAAGAGCTTGGAACTTCGTGGCATGTTATCCAAGTAAGCCTGAAGAAACGCGCGCTGATATTGGGCAGGAAGGGGTGGTTAGACATGAAAAGGACATCGAAATTAGACAAGAGAGATCAAAGAAAGCTGGTAAGGTTATCAGTATCCAACCCCAAATTACCAGCTCGTCAAGTAATGGATGGAAGCAGCATTGCTAGTGAAACGTCAATTCATACAGCGAGAAAAGAAAACATCGCCATTAACCAAAAAAAAAAAAAAAAATTAGACAAAAGTGCTTTTGCTGTAAGATATATAAAAATGAGCAACAGTAATATGTAATGGTGAAATCAAAACCTAACTGAATTCTGATGCAAAAGAGTATGTCCAAAGACCAATATGTACAGTAAAAAATCCAAAATATTTTGTGGGTTAATGCATAAGAAAGTTAATAAAAAACAAACAAACAATGGAACGCTAAACCACACATAAAATATGTTACTTTTCATCTGTTACCAGGTATGGCAGAAGGTAAAATATTTCAAGATGAAGGGTCACCTTGCTATACATAATGTGTATCATGGACATTTTACACGGATGAAGACAAGGTTCGATTGCTAAAAGTCCTTAATATAATCGAACCCATGTGGAATGGACTTTCAAGACTTATTGTCAATAGGAATGACAGAACATTTTTAAGTTGTATTCCTCCATTCCACATAGGGTTGAGTTTGTAGTTCATGTCATACTAAATAATGATTATGACTTTTTAACTTTTGAGCCGTGCGTTCCTGAACAATTTTAACCCTGATCTCCTGAGTCAAAATTCGCAAATAACTGGTATGTAATGTTTCAAGGTAGATTTAAAAAATAGTTACAAGTGTTTACCCACCGTTCAACCTGTGACTGGGCATTAAGTCATTTTTATCGACCACCGTTCAACCGGTGGTTGAGCATTACGTCATTTTCCTCTACCACCGGTAAAGCGGTGGCCAGGACTCAAAGAATTAATGTTCCAAAATATATAGATTCATTTTTTTCTTAGGTTTTCTTCCATCAATAAACAACTGTTTCCTCTAGTGGCTCATAATTTTGACATCCTTATTTCCAGTAGCCTAATTTGTTCAGGTTTGTATCCCTCGTTTTAGTGGGTTCAACTGAATGACCACAGAGAAGGCACTTGTACTACGTTTTCGAATATTTAAAACGTAGTAAGACTTTAGCAAATTGATTCTTTTTGATGTAGTGACTCGTTTCTTTTGCTCACCAATATTTTATTCACTATCATTTTCGAAACCAATCCCATTCTCTTTAAACTAAACTATTTCAAGTAGTCATACTAAATACTGATTATGACTTTTAATGACCCTAATATATATAGATTCAATTTTGTGCATTTTTAGTTTTTCTCCCATCAATAAAAACAGTTAATTCTCGTGGCTCATAAATTTTACAGCCTTATTTCCAGTATCCCATTGGGTTCAGGTTTGTACCTTTCCGCATACCAAGCACATATGAATGTGAGAATTTGCATTGCAGTTCGAAATGAGCACAGATGCTAACCCTGGAAGTACATTATCAAATATTTAAAATGTCACTAAAAATTAAACAAATTATCTTTTTGGCTTACTAGCTCATTTCTTGTGCTTACCACTGTATATCTAAATTCAAAGTAGATTGACGTTTAAAATAATCATTAACACCTTCAAGAAACGTTCAAAATCCAAATCTTCAAGATATCTGTAGCATTTCAGAAATTTTCTCTGCGTAAATTCGATCCTGATGTTCGATTTTACATCGCAAAAATTGGTGAAATTTTTAAAGGTAGTTTTAATCATCAACCAATTTTTATATTTACAGTGGTACTTTACCAGATGTTGAACAACCCCCCAAAAAGAACATGAGTCATAGCTAGTAATTAAATATCATATATATATATATATATATATATATATATATATATGCATTGATTGTTTGATTTATTGATTGTTTTTTAAGGTTTATCAACCTTTTGAAGCACTTTTAAAGCCAGAAAATATTTTTCGATGATAAGAATTGGGGGGATAATAACGATTTAGTGACACA
>OZ038488.1:6756245-6773745 GCA_964036315.1 Acanthosepion esculentum
GAGCCGTGTAGCTGGATTTGGTCGAGAAGCACCGACAAAGGTTTTGATAAGGGCGAGGCTATAAGAAGCACACTTTTAAATGACTTACGTGGTAAGTGCAGAAGCTAAGAATTACGTCAGACTTGTTTTTCTTTACTTCGTTTTTAAATTTTTTCTTTTCTTTTCTATAATTTATTGTCTTTAAATATATTTATTCCTGGTTGTGTTTATCCATTTGTTAAGAAATAAAGATAGCCGGTTATAGAAAAGGCAAAAACCAGAATTAAGGAAACTTGATATACACTGTCTCTCATATTATGAGGTGCTTTTAATTTACCCTTTTTATTATATATATATATATATATATATATATATATATATATATATATATATATATATATATATATATATTATTAAATATGACAGACAATGAATGTCTATTATGCTTGATCATGAGCCGTTCCAAACTTCGTATGGTTTTCAGGTGAAAATAAAGACACAATTGGATATATTTTTTTATTATGCTGTTTCTTGATCTAAGCTTTCGGCTTACATGAGCCATATTCAGAGTAGTTATACCAATGATTCCCAACATTGGACGCATGCCCCACCAGAGGAGCATGGTAATATTTTAGTGAGGTCTGCGTTGGATGCGCACCCTTCGGCTTACTACACCAACAGAATAAGGGGGCAATTCGAGAATGAGTTATTAACAGTGAATTGTTTTCTAGTGAGTCTGAGTGAGAGTGTTAAAGTTAATGTGTCTTAATACATACGATACATATACACATACGTAAAAATACATACGTAAAAGTATTTTGTGTTTATGCAGGAAACAAATAGGAAATGTTTATCGATCTAAAATGTTTCATTTTTATTAAAGCTTCATCAGAGAATGAAATATAGACAAAAAGAAGAAAGGGATTCTGATATTTTTAATTTTGCCTTGTTTGATTTTCATTGGTTAATCCAGTTTTGCATGCATTCCACTTGTTAAACAAGTTATCAAACTAAACCTGATTAAACAATGAAAAACAAAACAACAGCTAGCCAATAAGGATCGGAAAGCTTTAGCCCAGATATGACAGCGATATTCTATTTCTGGTCGAATCTGTCTCATTTAAGATAAAACATGGTAAAAGCAGTCAGATACTTTCTAGAGCGGTACAATGAGAGGACCATTCCATTAAGTAGTGAGTTCGATCCTCATTGGGTACCAATATTTATGTCTTTGTACTAAAATTAAGCCATGCACAGTAAATACCTTGAGGCCACTTTCGGTATTCCAAAGAATTGCCTAAAAATGAAAATTAAACAATGAATGTTGCCTGCTTTCTTCAGAACTAATTTACTTCAGGCCAAAGGGACTTTCTTTTCCCTATACTCGATAATAATGCTATCAACAAAATTAGTCCATTACTTCATAAAGTTACCATTAAGTTTTAGCTCTTTTTGCTTAATCTACCTTTCTGGCTAATGTTAATCTTAAGGCTGGCTGATTTTAATATTTAGGAAACCCTGAGTCTGTCTATATTTCTGAGATGAGGTATTATGTACAGTATTTACATTAGTCGGACTATTGTCCTCATCTTTGTCGCCATATTTGTCACAACGTTTCGGCCGTTGTACGCTCCGGCCTTCTTCAGGTGGTTGGAATTTCGAACTGAACCCTTTATTTCCTCAAGGACACATGGCACAGTGAATAAAGGCGTTGGTTAGATCCAGTGACAGACCCAAAGAGTGTGAGTTCAATACCCGGTTAAGGCAGTGGAGAACTTTCAGAGGGAAAATTAGCAGGAGATAACTGATAACTGACATCCATCAAACATGGCACGTGGAACTAGAACAGTCTACCCCAGTGATCGAAATAAAGGGTTCAGTTCGAAATTGCAACCACCTGAAGAAGGCCGGAGCGTACAACGGCCGAAACGTTGTGACAAATATGGCGACAAAGATGAGGACAATAGTCCGACTAATGTAAATACTGTTAGGAAACTGTCTCTGAAAAATTGTACACCGTTCACTAATAGGCTAAATAGTTTCAACATCTTAGCTTAGTAGGAGTTAATTAATTATGAAACTTACTAATTATTAAGTCCATAATGTACTTACCATTGACGACACATATCTTCGTCGTCTTCCTGGCGGGAATTGTTGCCGAGTATTGGGTGTGCTCATTGACATTTCCTTCTGTGTGAAACGTGTCCTATGTTGGATCTGAAGAGACGTCTGCAGTCACCACACGGTAGGGTAAGGAGGTTTTAGGGGATGGAGAGCACTGTCTTTTCTTTGGATCCTCGTCGTCTCTTCTGTTTGTCTTTTGGCGTTTTCAAAGGATGTTGTTTTGTCGTGGACTGCTCATCTCCAATTGGTTCTTTCTGCAGCTTCCGTCTCCCAATTGACCGGATCGAGCAAAAGGTGTTTTTCAGCTGATCCTTGAATTGACGACGTGAAACAACACATGTAACTAAGATAGAACAAAAAAAGCAGAAAAAAATTCAAGTACAGTAAAACATACAATGTTAAGGATTCCCTTTGGCATTCCCTGGCAATTTTTCCGTAACTGATTTCAAACGCCCTTTGACCTTTCGTCGTCATTACGCTTCTAGGCAAATATTTGTCTTTTCATAACGATTATCTCAGCCTGAACGCCTCTTCACCTACTTTTCTCCCGTTTCCTTCCCTTTCGTTCGTTTAAAAGATTTAACTCGATTTGCTTTCTCTTATAATGGCAGATATTCTGATAAATGGTTGCTAAGAATATCCGAACAAATTATGCAAGATTGAATATGTCAAAAAAGTGTTGGAAGCTTAAATATTTTATGTCCTTGTTAACATTTCGCGCCCAAAGATCGCTAAGGTCAATTTGAAAAAAAATAACACTTGATAAAATTTAAAAATAACAGCTCAATGCGGTTTGTACATAGAACGATGTTTGAAAATAGAAAATATGTTCAAATAAAATATAAATATGCTGATTTAATATAAGAAAAAATAAATAAAAGAAAATTATGGTGGATGTGCAGTTTCTACTGCAGGCAACAGATACACATATTTTAAAATACATTTACAGGAACAGAATCTTGGGCGACAAACTGTACGATTTCGATCTGCTCGGTCCACTGCTGATATCCTGTCATTACTCACAAAATACTCTAGACATTATACACGTTACAAGAACGATCGTATTAGATATATCAAAGGTCTTTGACAAGGTGTGATACAGGAGGTTGCTGCACAAGCTCTCCAGCTATGGAATCCCTGGGTGTGTTTTTTCAATTATCAAGTCCTTCCTAATAAGTATGTCCAATTAAGGTAACTCTTAGTGATCAGTCCTCCGAAGCCCATGGGATCAATGCAAGCGTTCTCCATGGACCGCTTCTCGGTTCGACTCTCTTTTTTCTGCATCATATTAATAATCTGCCTAAGATCATACTCCAGTCTCTTGTGAATTCCTATGCAAATGATGCACCTTTAAAAATCCGGGAGCCGATATCTCCTCCGACCGAGTTTTAACAGCTCAACAGAGGTAAAATTTTAATGTAGCATCACCGCCGAGTAGCCGCTGAATGTCCGTCTATTGCAATGAACAGATGTTCTATCTAGGAGGCCCCTTATCTAGCTCATATATACGCTCTATCGATAAAGCTGCTGGAAAAATATTCAGTTCCCTGTACCGCCCAGTAAGTATCTGATTCCTTCTGCTAAGCTCTACCTTTACAAAAACCATATCAGGCCGAAAATGGAGTACTGCTGCCATATATGGGCAGGTGCTGTCCAGTCTTCACTTCCTGTCTTTCCCGATCACATCAATCTAAATCTCTTCAAATCTAGATATAACCGTTATCTTTCCCACATATTCGCATAAACTGTACCCCTTATTCAAACCCCTCACATAACAACCGCTTTAAGTAATACCTTACGCTGAGTGACCTTAGGGCCTTTTATAGAGCAAACATATTGTATGTACGGTATCTTTTTCGATGACTTTGCTCTTCTAGAAATTGTCGAGTACTGGTGGCCAAGTTCTCTGCTAAAGGTCTTTTATAGCATCATAATCGAAAATTGGTTGTCGCTCACTTTTCAATATTAATTCTGAGAACGAATCATCTTCTTTTTCTTCTTCTTCGTCTTCAGGACGTGGCCGATCATGGCTCTCCACAATTTCCTGTCCTTTGTAGACCTTAGTAAATTTTTTTGCTGTATCTACTAATCTCTGTTCTTTCAACTATTTACATAATCTTGTTATGTAGGTGATGCGCTGTTTTCCTATATCTTACCTTCAGTATGTCCCGTGAGTGTCAAATTTGCCAAATCAACTTTCCTCATTATGTACCCAAGAAATTTCAACTTTCACTTTCTGATGCTACGTATAAGTGTTCCTTTTGTTTCCATTTTCTCTAAAACTTCCTCTTTACTCCCATGTTATTCTCAGCATCCTTCTGTAGAACCAAATTTCTGTTACCTCAAGTCTCTTTTTCATCTTTTGAGATTTTCCAGTATCCACTGCCATATTGGAGTACCGATGTTACATTACGGTCAGTGCTCTTTGTTTCGTAATTTTTAATCGTTTCTTCATTTTTTGAAGAAATCTTTCAATACGCCTTTCAATTTAGGCGTTGCATTTTCCGTCCTCTGCTAAAAAAATTCTTAGATATTTAACTGTTTATACTAGCTTGATTTTGGCATCTCCAATTTGTAATTTGAATCACGAGCTGCCCCTTTTGCTGACAACCATAGATTCTGTTTTCTTACAGTTGATGTTTAGTCCATCTTTTCGCTTTCCATTGTCACCTTCTTTTTTATTTGTGTCTGCTGTCAACACTGACATCTGCATAAACCACCATCCTTAAAATAAAACAGTTTTAGAAAGTACGGTCAGATAACGTTTCATTTTCTTGCACTTCCTAAAATCTGCGAAACAGTTTCAGCGGCTTATATATATATCAAGAAATATAGTTTTAAGATGTGCTATATTTATGGGATAAAGTGCTCAATATAAGAGATAGAGCCTATGTAAATATAAATATAAAAGTGAACACTGAAATCAGCACTATTTTTTCTTGACTATTTATATATACGGGTCAGTGGTGCATTGTGGGTAATCCATTCAGGTGGTTATTTTGGCGGGATATTTAACGAAACTAAGAAAGACTACGAAAACAGCCCTAAAACCATATTTAAAAGAGGCTAAGAAAGACTAAGAAACAGCAGGAAGATAGCGGATTTCCGGCAACACAAACATGCTCACTACAGAGCACAGAAAAAGCCAACAGGAAGAGAAATATCATATGTTTCAACCCACCGTACAGCAAAAACGTAAAAGCAAACTTAGGTAAAATATTCTTCAAACACTTAAACAAACACTTCCCGGAATCAAGCACTCCACAGAAAATATTCAATAACAACACTGTAAAAATCAGCTACAGTTGCACAGAGAACATGGCACAAATAATAAAAAAGCACAAGAAAAACAAATTAAACCCACGTGTAACTGTAGAATAAAGAATGAATGTCCCTTAAACGGTAATTGCTTACAAGACAACGTAATATACCAAGCCACAGCAAAATCACCAGATAATGAAGAAAAAGTATACATAGGAGTAACTGAAGGACACTGGAAACAAAGAAACTATGCACACAAAACATCTTTCACAATTAGTAAATACGCAAACAGCACAATGCTTTCTAAGTATATCTGGGAAATTAAAAACAAAACAAACTGCACCAAAATATCATGTAAAATAAGGAAAAGATCATCAGCCTGCAACAATCAATCCAAAACTTGCAAACTTTGCTTGGATGAAAAAGTAGCTATAATTACCTTCCCAGACAAAAAATAAATTACTAAATAAACGATCAGAGCTCATCTCAAAATGCAGACATGAAAACAAATTTTTACTACGTTACTTAAAAATCAAAAACTGAAATGAATAAATAAAAAAAAACAAAATAATATAAAAAACTAGTAAAATAAATTAACCCAAACAAATAATAAACAAATTAACAAACCACTCCCTTTAGAATAGACGAAATAGAATAAATATAAATAAATACATAAAAAAATGTAAAAGTAATCAACCCAAATAAATAAATTAAAATTGTCCCCCGTCAAAATAGCAGAATAGACTACGGTAATCAATTAAAAAATTGGACGAATAAATAGCTTCAATTATCTTCCCAGACCAAAACAAAGTATCAAATAAGCGACTTAAGCCAATCCCGGCCCCAGTTTCTTTACCACGTTAATAAAACATCGAGAACTGAAAAGAATAAACAAATATATAAAATAAAAAATGAAAATAAAAATCAAGTAAAATAAATTAACCTTAATAAATAAACAAGCCACTCCCGCTAAAATAACCGCCAGAATGGATTACGCACAATGCACCACTGACCCATATACATAAATAGTCGAGAAAAATCCAACACACGCAACCTGACTATTGCATCTAGCATGAAACAGCCTGTCGCCTCTGAGTGTTGACTTCAATGTTCATTTTACATATATATATATATATATATATATATATATTATTTTTTTTTAAACATGTAGTATTGAATGTTAAAGACAACATAGTCTTGCATATTTTCTTTTGAATTTTCTCATATTCTCTAATGAGACTTTTTATTTGAAAATGATTTCGAAATAAGTATTGTCCATACGATGACCTAGCGCTTTCGAACATCATTGTTCATCTTCAGGGTCAATATTTTTAGTCAAAATTTTTTTTAAACAAACATTTGCCAATTATCTTGTAGCGTAATCATGTTATTATTTATTTGCATTTTAAAATACAAAATGTGCCACA
Organism: Acanthosepion esculentum; assembly: GCA_964036315.1. Taxonomy (NCBI): domain Eukaryota; kingdom Metazoa; phylum Mollusca; class Cephalopoda; order Sepiida; family Sepiidae; genus Acanthosepion; species Acanthosepion esculentum. Next base: position 6,763,037 of record OZ038488.1, read on the forward strand.
AGGGCTAAAAATGGGGAGGGGGGATAAGACTGGTCTTCTCTAGTCCTACCTGAAAACTATCTAGTCTCATTCGTTGACCCATTCGTACTTACAATTTTCCTTTCACCATAACAACACATTTACTTTCACAACACAATCACCAAAATACCACATTTTCTCGATGAAAAGCCCTAACATGAATTTTTATTTACAAAATCATCGAGGGATGGGGAAAAAATCAAAAGCCCAATGTTTATATACAATGTAAAATATGTATGTACAAGAAACTAAACAAAACAATATTAGTAGTAGGACCCTTCCAAAAATGTGGCAGAAATCTCTATTAACTGGGATGAACAATTCCAGAGAACAGAGACATCTGTCACCTAAAACGTGGGGAGGGGTGGAGACAAGAAACTAAAAAGGAGGACAAAAAAAAACAGGACTTACGTACTTGCATGCTCTAGCTACGTTGAAAGGAAAATATTTAGCCCTGAGGAGGCCAAAACTGAACATGAAAATGTCCTATCTTACCTTAAAAGGCTGGGATGACTAATGTTTCGGTTCGAGACCCAAAATCCTCTTGCTTAAGTTGCGTCCAACAACCACTCTAGGTCAGCACCTCTCACTCGCACCAAGCGCGAAATTTTCACCCACCTTTTGCCGAAATTCCACGAGGAGAGACGCGCCCTCTCCGCCCTGATCTTAACCTTAAGCTGATGCCTAAAGAATGAGACCAGTTGCAAAGAGGAAAATTTCTCACCTGCGTGGAACTCCTTCTGTCTAGTCGTCCACACCACCATTCGCATAATGCCGAGCAGACACAAGAACACATAGTGCTGATCCCTGGACATTGCCGGTACCACATTGGAACAAACGGAACTGGCTTCCAGGACAAAAAACTTTCCGTCCAAGACGCGAACCATGTAGCCTTCAATCAGCCTGCACAGAGGTTGCACAATGTCGCAGTGGAAGAAGGCATGTTCAATTGACTCCTCCCAGTCACCACAGCGAACACATTCGGCTGAAATAGCCAAACCCGCTGCGCAGAGCTTTTTGCCGACCCAGAGAGCCCCTCGCAACACCAGCCAGGTTAGAGATGACTCGTTGTTATTGAGACATTTCAACCCGGGCGCCCAAGGCGAGACGGAGCGAAACTCCTTGTTCGTAAGGCCCAGCTTGCCCGGAAGCTTGTCCTTGGGAATCCTCCTCACTGCCACCCGATACAAAGCCTTCCGAGACATATCCCGTGTATCGGAGAGGCGATCTTTAACCTTTAACAGGCAACGCAGCGCGTCTCTACATTCCTTATAAAAGAGGCATTCACCTTCAGGTGAGCGGTGCGCCTCCGCCTCATCGAAATGCACACTTTGAAGGGACGGAAAAGATTGACGGGCGTCTTCCTTCCAGAATTCGCCTTCACCGTCGTTTTGCGTACACATCCGTTCTAGGAAATTCAAGCGGAGCATATGCTGACGTGTCTCGACGCTTGGCATTCCCAGACCGCCTTCGGCAGGATGGAGGCAGCAGACCTCGCGACTTACCATGTGAGCCTTTCCTCTCCAGAGGAAATCGAAAAGCTCTTTAACGAAATTGACTAGTACGGTAGACGGGAGTGGAAGAACCGAAAGCCGGTAAAGGAGAATCGGGTAGATGTGCGACATGCACACTTCCGCCCTCCCCTTCAAGGAAAGATTCCTTCGAGTCCACAGACGAACTGCTTCGTCGACCTTCCTTCGAACTTCCGACCAATTTGTGTCCAGCAGAAGGCCGGGACCGAACCAGATACCGAGTATCTTCACCGGCCCGGGAAGAGTAACTCCCGCCCACTCAGCCAACCGCAAGCCAACTGACTTTTCGCGGTTGATTTTGGCCCCTGCCACCGTCTCATACCTGCAAATCTCTTTGCCGACTTCGTGAATCTCGGCGGTGTTCGTTACGAAAACAGACACGTCGTCAGCATAGGCGGAATACTTGGCCGCTTTGGTGGCACCAGGTAAAGAAATTCCGCGAATGACCGGATTCGCCTTTAGCTTGCGAAGGAAGGGCTCCAACGCAAGGACATAGAGCATAGGCGAGAGCGGACAACCTTGACGAATGGATCGAGACAAGGTGAAAGGCTCCGACCTCACCCCGTTCACTTCCACCAGTGCCCCCGGGGACTTGTACAGGAGACGGATCCAGGAACGAAATTGTGGCCCGAAACCGGCAGACGCGAGAACAGCCTCGAGAAAACGATGGTCCACCCTATCGAATGCCTTGGACTGATCCAAATTGATCAGCGCGGCTTCACCGTCGACGTTTTTCATGATCTGGCGAACCATATGAAGGTTGTCCTGAATAGTCCTGCCCCTCACAGCGCATGTCTGTTCGGGACCGATCAGACTATCGAGGACAAGCTGCAAACGGTTGGCCAAGACCTTCGCCAAAATCTTCAACTCTACATTGAGCATAGTCAAAGGGCGGAAATTATCTAACCCATCCCCTCCGCTTTTGTTCTTGCGTAGCAACTTGATGACACCCCTGGTGAAGCGTTGGCGTATGTTCCCATTCCTCAACCAGTGGTTGAACATCAGTGCCAGCAGCGGAACAAAAACGGGCGACAGCCTCAAGTACACCTCGTAGGGAAGACCGTCTATACCAGGAGTCTTGTCTCGGCCGACCTGCTTCAGCGCTTCCCAGATTTCCTCCTCGGTGACGGCCCCTTCGCACACATCCGCTTCCCCCGTCTCGAGACGCGGAAAGTCGGCTAGATATGCGTCGAAATTGGCGGGGCTCAGTCCGGGGTCCCTGGTGAAAAGGTCGCGGAAATGAGACCGAAACGCCTCGCAGATGCCTTCGTTTGTAGTCATCTGTCGTCCGTCCGGCGATGTGACGCTCGGAAAGTAGCGATCTGCCGCGCTGCGCAACTCCTCTTTCCTCAGTTCGGCAGCCATGTTAGTCGCCTCGGCAGACATTTTCTTCAACCTAGCCCTAACTACCAGAGCCTGGTCCTTCTTGATAAGCGAGGAGGCCAGCTCGGCTCTAGCTACTGCTACTTGCCCACTATCTCCCGACTGGATGGCATCCTCTAATCTAGACTCTGCTGCCATTTGCGCTGTTAATCTATATTGTTAGCAATTTTTATATGTCACATCTTGAAGATAAAACTTTTGGTATTATTGAAACACCTAGCATATACCTCCGTTATGTTGATGATATCCTTATACTTGCTAAAAAGTTTGATGAATTAACCTTTTTGCAACAAGCCTTTAAAAATAATTCAGTACTTAATTTTACACATGCACTAACTAAAGATAATAATATCCCTTTTTTGGATGTTTTAATAGATACTAGTAATGACACTTTTACCACTTCTGTATACAAAAAACCTACAAGTGATAACAATTGCACACTCAACTATCTTAGTGAATGCCCCATTAAATATAAACGGTCAATAATTTCTAACCTAGTTACTAGAGCAAAACTTATCTCTTCTACCAATAAAATATTTCATAAACAATTGACTAACATCAAGCAAACCCTTATTAATAACGGTTTTCCTAACTATCTAGTTGATAATGAATTTGATAGATACTTCTCAGACCTAACAAGAGATACACCCAGAAAATTATCCTCAATTAACCTCTTTTACAGAGGACAAATGCATAGACAATACAGCATGGATGAAAAGGCCCTTAAGTCTATAATACACCATAATGTGTTTCCTGTTGATTCCAACAAGGCCTTAAAACTTAATATATATTATAGTAAATTTAAAACGTCTAACCTGATAATGAGTAATAATCATTCTCCAGTTGCTGCGGTTGTTGATAGAACCAATGTTGTGTATGAGTTTAAATGTCCCATGGAAGAATGTTCTTCTAATCCACATACATATATTGGATTTACAACCACCCGGCTCTCCAGAAGATTAACTCTGCATCTAAATAATTCTAGCTCCATTAAACAACATATTAAGTCACATACCGTTTCCCTTATGCAATCTGATATACGTAAAATACTTATAGAAAATATTAAATTATAGATAAACATACAGACATTAGACGCCTTAAAATCTTAGAGGCATTACATATTAAAAGCAAAATACGTCTTATTAATCGTATAGATTATAATATTTCTGGTAACATATTACAATGTTTATAATATATTTAAATTTTATAACGTATTCTTCGATCTTTTGGCTTGTGTAGTGGAAATCTTTTTAACGCTGTCACATGACAAAAATCTTCGCCCTGCACGTGATAACATCATCGCGTCTTTTGAATTTAAAAGGATTTTAACGTTTATTTAGTTTGCAAAAAAGTAGCAACATGATTACGCTACAAGATAATTGGCAAATGTTTGTCTAAAAAAAATTTTGACTAAAAATATTGACCCTGAAGATGAACAATGATGTTCGAAAGCGCTAGGTCATCGTATGGACAATACTTATTTCGAAATCATTTTCAAATAAAAAGTCTCATTAGAGAATATGAGAAAATTCAAAAGAAAATATGCAAGACTATGTTGTCTTTAACATTCAATACTACATGTTTAAAAGAAAAGTTGCTGCCAAATTATACACACACACACACACACACACACACACACACACACACACACACACACACACATATATATATATATATATATATATATATATATATATATAGCGAGAGTGAGAGAGATAGGTAAAGACTATTAATAATACAATGGTGACATAGGCAATTTTTAGATATGTACAGGAAATAACATTTGGTTTAAAAAATAATACGAATAGATAGGTTCACCTATCTTTTTTTTCAGATTCCTCCTTGGTCTTTTGAAGAGGAGTAAAGGTTGACCCTTGTTCCTTGTTTAGAATTGGGTTTCCAGTTCCTTCTAAAATCTTTTCATTCTCTTTCACGCGGCATTGTCTCAAGTTTTCACTAAATTATTACGTGACTATTTTCCATGAATGGCTTGTTTAACAACAGCAGAGAAAAGCACTCGGGATGTCTGCAATTCCTCACTGAGATTGGAACCGCCATATTTTACTCCCCAAGTAAGAAATTTCCTGAATGTTAGTTTAACACAAGATGAATTGGACGTGATTCCAAAATGACAGGGCTTTTCTAAGTCTAGACAATTTCATTTTTTTGCCTCTCTTTTCTTTCCATCTCGGTATATCTTTTTTTATTATCCCTTTTGTTCTCGTTACTCTTGCTTTGTCCTTTTCTATCTCTCCTCCTCTTCCTATATATCCTCCTCACTCTCTCTCTCTCTCTCTTGACTACCGCTGTCTCTTTCGTTCACTGTGTGTATGTTAAAGATTTCTGTTGATATTGAAAAAAGATTGCTAAAATTATACGTGATATTTCTACGTAAATAATTTACAAGTATTGTTTTGGTCGTCAAATCCCCCAAAATGCACCGCCTTCAGTGAGACTTGAACCTACTCATTCTAATGTAAACTGATATGCTGTGTCACTCCTTTTTTTAATCTATGTTTCTTATTTAAAAGCGGTCGTAGAATATAACGATCTGAATGCAAGCAACAAGCTAAAAGTCAAAAGGTCATAAGGAAAGTATTTAATCGAAAATTCTAGACTGGAACTTCAAGCGTTCATTTCCTTGCATTTGGTCTAATGCGAACAAAGTTTGCATGCAAGACGCGAGTGTACATGCGCGAACTTAGCTTGGGATTGTCTGTTCTTCCGGTACATAAATACACCCTCAAAATTTATTTAATAACTTATTTCTTTTTTAATTTTTATTATTTTTTTTTCAATAGGATTAGATATGTTCGCCTATCGCACAGTTCACACTCCTGCGTTTTTGAACAGGAGCTTCCGGTTCCTGCTGAAGTCTTCTCCTTTTCTTTCACACCCCAGTAACTCCTTACGTCTTAGTGGCATTATGACTTTGCTTGGGGGTGAAATGATTTTAAAAAAATTAATTCGATGTCTGTACGGCTGTAAAAATATTAATTCGTCTTTTGTCAAGAGAGAAAGAGAGGGAGAAAGAGAGTGAGAGAGAAATAGAAATAGAGGGAGCTAGAAAGAGAGAGAGAGAGTATATATAATGAAATTGAGATTCTGAAAAGCTGAGCGAATGAAAAGGACTTTTGTTCGAAGACGGCAAATGAGACAAGAAAACAAAATCGAGTAGGATAAAGGGAAATTCAGTGTAGTCAAATAAAACAAGCTCATTTTATCTTATCACTAAATAAGAGTTGTGAACAATAATATCGGGACTGCTGCTATAAAAAGAAAACTATAGCACATATCAATTCGGCATTTAATCTCCTCCAAAGTAGTTCCCTTCTGAAGCCACACACATTACCAAGCGTCTTTACCATTGATGAAAGCATTCCTGAAACTCCTTTTTTGGGGGGATGGCAAACAGCTGCTTCGACGCATTCTCTTGTATTTCCTTTCAAGTGGGATTTGATTTTTGAAGAGGAAAAAGTCGCAAAACGCAAAATATCGATAATTTAGTGGTTGTAGAACCTGTGGAATGTTGTCCTTGATGCAAAACTGCTTCACAATTCATGGTCACTGATGAAAACTCTGTGGTTTGGTAAGACGCCCACACTCTACACACTGTCCTTCTAAGCACTGCTATAAACAAGGGAAATTAGCGAGAACGTATAAAGTAATGTGAATGTGCGATACAGTTCAAGGTCAATGTATGACAGGCGGCTTCACTCTGCGTTCTTTAGCAACAGTCCCTATACCTTTTGATCAAACCTCGTATAGGTTAGGGTATAATTATATGTTACTAGTTAAATTACATTTTATTATGAAAATATATACTTTACAGTTCCATTATATGATCACATAGGGCCTTTATTTTTTATATTATCAGATGTACGCAACATCTGCATTTTATTAACTAATGTCCACTACATTTGAATTAGACAGTTTGCAGCAGAATACCTCCCTAATATACCGCCCAAAAATACCTCCCATATAATAGTAAGATATTAACTAGATGAAGACACCATAGTTACTAATGTATTACCAATACGTGGGGGGTATTTCTGGGAGGCATATATGTGAGGTATTTCTGCCTCACTCGTTTTAAACTGATTATTTACGCTACATTTGCATGATATTAATTGATTTCCGCCATATTTGTATTTGCTTAAATACGCTACATTTGCGCCATGTTATCTGGTATACATTGCATTAACATTGTATTTCCAGATGTACGTAATGTTTTCATTATATTACCAGATGTACGTAATGTTTTCATTACCAGATGTAAATAAATACGTTATGATTGCTAATATACGTCACATTTACTTTATATGATCAACTATATTTTACATTTGTCTTATATCACCTTATATTACGTTACATCTACATTAAGAAAACATATCCGTTACATTATCATTATATTACCAAATATTTTCTCTGCGTTTATCTATTATCATCAATATATAAACGTATTTCTTTATCAGAAGCCATAATTATAAAAATGATGAAAAACAATTTTAAATATCTTTCAGCCTAGGAATTAACGCATGAAATATATTCATCTCTTAAAAGTCTAGGTACCTCCAATAATTTGTAGTTTTTTCCTATCCAAGTACTTTCAATCTCCTCCAAGATTATTCTCAGCGGGTAAATTACAAAGACAAACTTAATGTAACTGCATTTCATTATTTTAAAATAATTATAACAGAGCACGTTCACACGTGTACTTTAAAAAAAAAATTCACCATGTACCGCTAGAACAATTATGACTGAGTGGTGAGTTCGATCCTCACTGGGTGCCCCATACTTTCGGCCTTGTGCCACATCTAAGCTAGGCTTGGAAAATCACTACAATAAGTTGGTATTTGTAATTTACCGCCCCCCACCCCGAGGATAATCTTGGAGAAGAAGATCGAAAGTACATGGGTAGGAAAAAATTATGGCGCTTCCCTTAACGAATATCATCGTAACATCAAGAGATTGATTAGCGAACTGGAAAGGGTCATTATGTAAATAAATAGACATAATATATCTACATTATTCACTGATATATATATATATATATATATATATATATATATATATATATATATATATATATATATATATATATATATATATATATATATAGTCAAAACCTGACTCTCTAGGTTTGACTAGGTCCGCTCTACTTTTGTATTGAGCACTTTTTTAGTTAGTTGATTACTCATATCGGTTTTTTTTTCATTGGCCTTTGGACCTGTATGTTGTACGATTATTTTTGACAGACGTTCAGCTTCATAGCTCTTTCTTTTTTTAAAACCACTTTTTTCCTTCGATATTGATTTGATTATTGGCAAATGAAGAAACCGAAGGATTTTCCGAAACGAGTGTAGTTACCTATATTTATATGTATATATATATATATATATATATATATATATATATATATGTTTCATTGAATAATGTAGATATGTCTCTCTTTCACTCTCTCATTCTCTCTCTCTCTCTCTCTCTCTCTATATATATATATATATATATATATATATGTATATATATATATGCATATATATATGTATGTGTGTGTGTGTGTGTTGGTAGGATGTATAATAGTATTCGAAACAAATGTGAGAATGATGAGATAAATTAAATAATTATAAATTCTTACTCAAAGACGCTTTTCGCATTTTCTCTTTGAATTATGTTGAAATAATGAAGCCATATTGTCTCATATATATATATATATATGAATTTTTTTTTACTTTGAGATGTTTCCATAATGATCCGGCTTTTTCATACAAATAATTTTATTTCAATTCTAAAATCTACATAACGAGATAAAACGTGATTCACGTCCGAAGTCTTTTCTATTTTAACTTGTAAGTGTATGTGGCTGGTGTAATGTACCATTCATTACACCAGCGACACACACTTAAAATTAGAAATACACTTCGGACGCGATTGACGTTTTATCTCGTTTATGCCGATTTTAGAACTGAAATAAAATAAAATTATTTGTATGAAAAAGACGGATCATTATGGAAACATCACAAAGTAAAAAATTAACCAGATTGTCTCATTCATATATATATATATATATATATATATATATATATATATATATATATATATATATATATATATATATATATATATATATATATATATATATATATATATATATATATATATATCGCTATGACACGCAATCCGAAATCGGATAGCCGAGTTCGAATTTCAGTCGAGTGCGTTACATTCACTTACACGTAGATATACTTATGTGCAAATGTCCTGTGACATGCATAAATCTATTCCTACGCAAACAAACACACGGTCACTTATTTGCTTTCTCTTTATCTATTCATTTACAACCATTCCGATCATATTGACACTGGATTTGTTTTTCTTGACTATATGTCAGCGCGCCATTCTGTACAATCAGACACGTGACGCCATCGGAATAGAGACGCAAACGGTCGCGCTAAGGAAACCGATGTATGAATCTATCTCTTCGTCCCAAATGTATGAGTTAAATAATAGAACTTGTACCGGGAAAAATTATTATTATCGCCGAAAATATCGTTAAAGCAAAAAAAAAAAAAAAATTCTTACAATTAAAACTAAGTTTCGGCTTTAAATAACCCTCGAAAAGGTTGAAAACACGTACAAAAATAATCAGTCAGTATTTTTATGTCATTTTGACTAATTTTATCTCCTTTTTGTTCCTTCATACTAATTTTTTTCTTTTCTGTATGTATTTATTTTTCATGTTTTATGCATCCCAAGTTATTTCAATAAAATGACCGGCTATCCTATTATTATTATAAATCTGCTTTGCCATCCCTTCATTAGTTCGCACAGCCATTACGCCCTGTCAATACCCCATAAAAAATAACTATTCCGTTTTGAATTTGTATCCACTTCTTAAAATATCGATAAATATTCATATTTATTATTCTTATTGTCATATCTTGTTAAAATTGTTAAGTCCAAATAGTTAACTATGCGTTAGGATAATTTCTACAGATATTTTATTGTTAGAACTTCGCATAAGCTTACTCAAATGTTACCTTAAGAATTAAGATTCGTCAGAATATTAAAATAGGCATTTTGACCTATTTTACGAAAAATAGAAATTATCTGAACTGAGAAAACGTGATGTCATGGGAAAAAATGAACTTGATTTTCAGATTCACCGTGAAAAAATAGCACAGAAATATATGCCCATTGCCCAACAACATTTGGGTCGAAAAAATGTCGACCGGTGTAATATGCTAACCTCCAGGAAAAATGACTCGTTGCGCCTTATCAGGTTAACATTGTCAGCTGACATGAAGTGAAAAGACTCTATTGAATCCATTGATAGGTGAGCTGCGAAAAAAGTTGGTTCACTGTGTGGTGTGAAACAATTTTTCTCTCCAGATTCAATCTTACATATCTGTAAGTCTACCATTCATCCATGCTTAGAATATTGTTGCCACATATGGTCTGGAACCTCTGCTATTTACCCTAAGGGTTTTAATTTCACTAAACTGGTTGTCTAATCAAAGCAACAGATCCTTCTCGAATTTACTATTTAACCTATAGCATATAGTAGAAGAGATGGGTTTATGCCTTTCACAAGCACATGAGGGCGAAGAGGACACAGACTGTTCTGGCTTACAGTCATATCACTTTGAAACACCGGTTCCTGTACGATAACTGGAGTTAAGCAACGTTGAACTTTGTCAGTATCTAGATGAATGACAGCTTGAAAATCCCAGATGCTGTAAGCTAGGATATGCGGAAGGTGGAATGGATAAGAGC
>OZ038488.1:6778745-6833745 GCA_964036315.1 Acanthosepion esculentum
TAGCATCAAAATTGTTATTATTCTTTATTTATTTGTTATGTAACTAAATACATAATTGTCATCAATGTTTCCGTAAAACTTGATATTTCCTGTAATACATTTTTAATAAATATTATTTATTGTTATTACTTTACTTAAGTGTAAGGTAGTCCTATATTTACAATTCTTTACGGCTAACCATGAAAAGAAATGTTGATCAAAACTGCCTAAACCTTTAAAGCTAGTATTGCCGGAAAAAAGGTCAAATGTTGAATACGCCCCTTCTCCGCAGAACGTGTCATATACATATATATATATATATATATATATATATATATATATATATATATATATATATATATATATATATATATATATATATATATATATATGTTTGGCTGGATAATATAGACATACTATGTCGATTTAGTTTTATTTGAATCCTGTCATTGTTCAACCAAACATGCTTGAATGAAGTTATGCTGCCTAAATGCACACGCACACACATATATATATACATATATTATATATATATACATATATTATATATATATAAACATTATTTACACGACTATAAAAACCATTGCATGCCTCTCTTCTATTAAAAGTGCTTTAAATTCAAACAAATTCTCACGTGCAACGGAGCCATAATCACTTACGTAACACCTGGGGCATTTTACAGAATTTTCAATGGAACCATTTGAGGACACTTTCATATTCAGGTAAACCATGGTAAATAAAGGGGGAAAGGAGAGAGTGTGTGTATGTGAGAGAAAGAGAGAGGAAGAGAAAGGGAGAGAGAATGTGTGTGGGAGAGAGAGAGGAAGAGAAAGAGAGAGTGTGTGAGATACTGACGTGGGGTGAAATTAGAAAGCGGGTGGTACAACTTTAGTATAATTTTGTACTAAAGTTGTACCACCCACTTTCTAATTTTATGTTTAAAAGGAGTGCGTGCTTGTATGGCCGTGTATGCGTTCGTGTGTGCCAGAGAGAGATAGTGTGCGATAGCGAGAGAGAGAGAGAGAGAGAGAAAGAGAGAGAGAGATTGACATAGAAAAAAATCGGAAGGTGATATATTAAACTTGTAAATATAGATTTATTTAATCGGCGTTTAAGATATTGCAGGTTGTCATATTCTAAGACATTTAGGCCCTGTTTCCCGTGAGAATTTCAATTTAAAGCAATTTCAATAGAAAAAAATTATGAAAGACTTTAATAATTGTGTAAAGACTCGTGTTTAAAGTCTTGTGTTTTCACATGACAATGAAAATGAAAACCTGTTCAAATGGGGGAAACTGACGGGCTTGACCACAATATCAAGTGCTTTGAAGACAAATATAATTTCATGGGCAATTTCAATGTAAAAGTAAAAAAGAAATGAAAAGAGAGACAATCTTATTTATGAAAATTTGGGACAAGAAAGAGGGATGTAGCTCTTGTTTTCAAACCGCCTGCTTGCGGATACAAATGACCTCAGCAGATATACAAAAATAGAAAGCGGTGTAAGACAAGGATGTGTCTTCTTATCGGACTTATTCAGCCTATACAGTGAAGCAATTCTAAGAAAATTAGGAGTCCTACCAAGATTCATTATTGTCGGCCAGGATCTTAACAGCATAAGATCTTCAGAGGACACAGTGTTAATAGCAGACAAACAAAGAAAGCTACAAATTCTTCTACAGAAGGTATTGAATGAGTGCAAAAAGAAAGCACTAACATTGCAAGAAGACAGAATGTATGTCTGTTAGCAAAAGGAATGGCCGAACATACAAATTATAAATTGGAGATACCAAAATCTGACCAGTACAAAAGTTTAAATATCTGGGAAGTGTTTTAACAGAGGATAGAAAATGTGACACTGAAATCTGAAGGCGCATTGTAAAGACAAAGGTGCTTTACTAAAGCTAAGCGGAGTATTAAGAGACATAAAAACTTCGTTAAAAACAAAGAAAATAGTTCTGGATTGTTACGTGATATCTATCTCTCTATACGATAGTGGATGCTGAACAATCTTCTCAAAGATGAATAGGAAACCTCAAATGTGGTTCTGTGGAAGGATGCTGAGAATACATGGACCAAGCATGTGAGCAACGACGAAGATTTAGAGAAAATGGAAACAAAAAGGAAACGTATACTTAACACCAGGAAGAGGCAGTTGAAATTTCTAGGTGCACATTATCTTGAAAGAGGAAATGGAAAATCTGATACTCACAGGACAGATTGATGGCAAGTGGGAGAAAGAAAAACAACGCATAACCTACTTAGTGAGCTTGAGTAAATGGATGGCGGAACAAGGTCTGGGAGAGATAACAAAAACACAAAGTTTATTAAGAGCTACAAAGGAAAGGAAATGGTGGAGAGCCATGATCCCTACATCTTGAAAGTGAAGTGATTATATTGAATCAACTGCAAGATCTACTGCTAGGAAAGTTGGTTCATCGTGTCGTTCCAGACAATGTTTATCGTTAGAATCCATCTTTTACATTTATCAATCTACCATTCATCCGTGCATTGAATACAGCTGCTATATCTGGTCTGGTGTTCTTGCTATAAGAACACCAGAGATATCTCGAGGTTCTCGACAAAATTCAAAGTAGGGTCTGTGATGTAATCGATACTGACCTGGCATCTCGGCTTCAGTCACTTTTCCACCACTCTAACGTGGCTTCACTCTGTCTTTTCTATAAATACTTTCATGGCAATTGTTCTGATGAGCTTTCCTCCTTGGTAACTCGAGTGCATGAATGTAAGCGTAGCACTAGACTGGCAACTAACTCTCACAGTTTCACTATTGAACTAGTGAAGATGCAACCGTATGTTCTACTCTAATAGTTTCTTTTCTTGTATTTCTCGCCTTTGGAACTCACTTTCAGTTTCTTTCTTCTCAACCGCCAACGATCTTCAAAAGTTTAAATGCAACGCCAATGTTCTTTTGTTGACCTTTCTCCTCACTAAATTCTTCTCATTCTCTTTCACTCCCAGTAACCCTTTGCGTCCTAGTGGCATTATCTCCTGGCTTGGGTTGAAATGTCAAGAGTAATGCTGTCTTCTCAAAGAGACATAAAATGACAAGTATCTACAACGTGCGATGGATAAATTGCCATCTAAATTACGCAAAAATGAAAACAACACCGGCATCTCATTTTAACAGATATATTTACCAAAATTGCACAAAATATCTTGAAATACTAGAGAGTAAATTTATTTAAATAAAATTGCCACTGGTTTGTATCTTGGATTGTACAGAATGCAATGGATAAATTGTCGTCTAAATTGTGTAAAAATGAGAATAAAACTGGCAACTCATTTTAACAGATATATTTACCAAAATTACACAAAAATATTTTGAATTACTAAGAGATTAATTTTATTCAATAAAATCATATTTGGCTTCAACTACGGTCAAGAGGGTTGCTGTCTGGGGAGTTAGGTGGCCAGATGTAAGTGGTGATGTGGCCGCTGAAATTGTCTAACTGCCATTACTGAGTTCTTCTGCTTGTGCAGCATGGTGCAGAGTCCTGTTGCCAGATGGAGCAAAAGGTTGCTTGATTGTTATACAGATATACTGAAAGATAACTTAGAGGTGTTTACTGGTAAGACGTGATAGAGAATGACATAGTGTCGTCATGGAATTATCTGAGAAGGAATCTTGTCGTGCAGTGGATTAGTATATATATATATATATATATATATATATATATATATATATATATATATTCAAGGAAACTGAAGATTGCGTTCAAACATGAAACAGACTGTTGCCACTCGGTGTGTGGGAGGATGCATAATGATATATTTTATATATTTTTTTATATATATAGAAATGTTTTGAAAGCTGTATGTCAAATTTGAAAAAAATTGGAAACGCGCCACAAAACCTTTTCCCAATTTGCCATACATATTATTTATCTATATATTTATATGAGTGTGTGCGTGCATTTGTGATTAAAAAGCATATAAAATAATAATACAGAAGGAGAAAGATAAAGACAGTGAAACAGACAGAGAAAGAGACAGAATGAAATGCAGCGTATAGAATAAAGAGTTTTAAGTGCATTTGTATGTCTGTGACTCTGATTATATCTACCATATTACCATTACTATCTATCTATCTATCTATCTATCTATCTATCTATCTGTCTGTTATGGCAATTTAACCACGCACGCATGGACTCTCCCCGCTATAAATAGGAGCAGGTACTGCCTTTTGCAGAAGGGCGTTTCCAGCAGTCAGCTATGACAGTGGAACCGAACATTCTTGCTGTAACACTCTCGTTTGTATATGTTTGTATTACTGTTTCTCTTAATATATTTGTTTAACTCGATTCCTCTCTTGTGTCTTTATTTCTGGTCCTAACAAGGCCACAACACTATCTATCTATCTATCTATCTATCTATCTATCTATCTATCTATCTATCTATCTATCTATCTATCTTAACCAAAAGTAAGTATACTGATGTCATTTTCCATGTAAATGTTGTTACAGAATTTGATCTAATGTGCCCTCAATATGATCACATGTGCCTGAGTAGGGCAAGCATAAAAAAGCACTGAACAGACCACGGACAGAAAGAAGATATTCACGATACATTATGAGGCATTTTGATTTTGCAGAGTGTAAAAAGGAATGTGCAACAGTTGGTGAACTAAAACGATCTTTCAAAGTTCACTAGAAAATTAATGTAAAAAATGCTGCAAAAGACGCTCAACGTTGCCACACCTGTGCAAACGATGGCATTGCTTGAAATCGAGTCGCAGACATCATCTCTTTCTCCCTCGCGCTTTTCACTCTCTCTCTCTCTCTCTATATATATATATATATATATATATATGTGTGTGTGTGTGTGTGTGTGTATGTGTGTGTGTGTGTGTATGTGTGTGTGTAGAGTGATAGACAATTGAGCAGGCTGACAGACAGATGGGATAGTGACAGTTTCATCTACGATGTTCCGATTTGATGTTCAGATTGGATCAAAGCGTGAAACTTATAGTCACCACGCAATGTTGATCCCTATGTCTGCACTGTCTATATCGATAAATGCGCTACCTTCAACACTAAACACTCTTTCCCTATAAATATAGCCTATTTCAACTATATGTGTGTGTGTGTTTGCGTGCGTGCACGCTCGTGTGTGTAGATACGTGTGATTGTATGTATATGTGATTGTGTGCATTTATACGCATGTTTATGTGTATATACACACTTTATCGTATTTTTTTCTAAATTATTCCTCTGAGCTAATTTTTTTAAGCAAAAGCAGCGCACCCTTTCGACAATGAACATCAACCTATTTGCTTCCCATTCATCTTTCAGAACTTTGCATTTCCTAATTTTTGTTCATAGCTCCCCTGCGTATCACCTTCGAAAGGAAGTGTCAATTCCAAAATATACACGAAGCTTGAATTTAATGACGAAACAAAATATGTGTTCGCTTAGATTTTAACACGTTGACTACCAACCCATTATCAGTATAGGATCAGGGAGGGCCATTATAATTTTTTTTTAATATTTTGTTAGAGACCGTGTATCCTTGAATTTTTTCGTGCTAATATTTTTTGACAAAATGGCCGCCAAAATTTATCACAACCGCAGAAGACATGTCACCAATTTTTTCGTATGCATAATATTCTTTTCAGATTTTCCCAATACAATATTTTCCAACAATTAAATGCTTCATAATAAATATAAAAACATTATTACGTGCTACAAATCTGTATATTTATTGTACATTTAGATACAATTTTGTCACAAGGCCGAAGGGGAAATGAGGTGAGGCTAGTCGTTACTGACTCTCCTAAACCTAGCTTATCTGATTCATTATCATTCATTACAATTTACTTATTCATCACAAGAACACATCCCTCTTCATCCAATCCTACATTTGCCAAAATACTGCATACTCACAGGGGAACCTACTAAAACCACATAATGTAAAAATTTATGGATATTTTTAAAAAAATCTATTTTTTTTTTTACAAAAATATAAAAAATATGTATCATGTAATGAAGGTTGAGAGGATGGCCTAAATAAAGAAAAATAATTAAAAAAAAACAAATATTCAAACTAAAACAAAAATATGTTAGTAGGGCCATCCCGCCCCAAAGAAAAATAAGAGTGGCCGCTGTATTCTGCTGATAAGCAAAATATAAAAAAGTTATGACATGCTGAGAGCCATTTACATTTTCTCAAAATTTCGCAGGAAGCCAAACATTACTTTATATAGAAACTCGCTTAAAAGCCTCTAGCTCCTGCGCCGTTTTCCATCCTAGAAAGGTAGCAACTTTGGCTCCAAATCATTTGCAAAACAGTTATTGCAGCTTCTGATGTGCTGGATGAAATGTTTTTATTTTGCTGAGTTCTCATCCAGAAGCGATAGTAATGGCTCGGGAGGAACTGGTAGAACTTTCGGCTGTATTTTTTCTTTGTTACGGGTCATCCCATTTGGTTAATCGTCGAACCAGAGAGCATTACAATGCTTACACTGAATGATCATTGATCCAATAGTAGATATCTTTGGACGATTTGAATAGTCACTGTCATAGCTGTATTATAAAGACAGCTTGGACAGGCTAAAAAGAAGCTGCACTCCTTTTAGCATGATTGTGATTATCACTAACCTGTCTGGCGTGTCTTTCATCAGGTATTTCCAAAGATCTTGCACTTCTGTGGTTTGCAGTTCTATTTCCCTCCTAGATAAAGTCTGACTGTCATCCTCTGCTGATCTTGACGTTCTCTTCCTTTCAGAATCTGCTTCTCTTTTTGCTTGCATCTCCCCTGATGTTTGAGATGCTCTTGATCTTATCTGCCTTGTACCATTTGCTTCTCTCCTGACTTGTACCTCTTCTGAGGTTTCAGATTCTCCTCATCTTTTAGGGTTTGAGCATCTGCTTGTCACTTAGCTTGTACCTCCTTTCATGTTTCTTCTGCTCTTCTCTCCTCAATTCACCTCACAGAACTCCAAAAGCCCACATTAACTCTGATTCGGACTCTAAGTCCTATTCCGGTCAAAAGACCGATTTGAGCCGAAACTCCGATTTGGGTCGAAGTTTGATTTGGGCTGAAACTCCGATTTGAATTGAAAGTCCGAATTGGACCGAAAATCTAATTTTTTCAAATCACAAACTCCGTGGGATTTCAATTGGGTTGAATTCTTCAAATCGCAAACTATGCAGAACTTCAAAACCTCACGTCATGAAACCCCTCACTTTAATTCTGTTTGCATGGCATTTTGAATAAATAGAATTGATTTCCTCTATTAACAAAGTTTTGGAGATATTTTAAACTGAATTTAAAACAAAACTTTTTAAATTCCCAAAGTTTTTGTGCTACTTTAAACTCAATATAAATTAAAATCTTTCAAAATCAATAACTTTTTTCAGATATTTTAAAAATTTGAATTTTTAACTGTTCCCTCCTCATCCGGACACAAATCCCAATTCTGGATGTTCAATCACCAGATGAAGGGCAGATTTTCAATCCTGGTTCATCTTGATTCCAAAAATGTATAATTTGTCTATGTAGAGCAAGTGTGGCCCAAGTTAGAGGGGTATCAGGCACACGGACGGACTGACAAGATTTGCCGTTTATTCATTTCGATATACATAGAATATCTCCAATATTTGGCGAAGTAGCTTAAAATGAAAATATAACCGGCGTCAGTATCCGGAGACGCGGCGTAAACTGAAATATGTCACCGATATATGGTGACATAGCAATGAACGTGTTAAATTCATTTCGGTTAGAAATACGAGACAAGTTTCGAAATCATCAGCCTAATTTATATATATATATATCTAAATTATATATATCTAAATTATATATATATATATATATATATATATATATATATATATATATATATATATATATATATATATATATATATATATCATCACTTTTCTGTTGCCTCTTTGGTTTCTGTTGTCTCTTCGTCTTCTCCAAAATACGTCAAGATCATTGCATGCATATTAGCATATTCTCCGGGAAAAGAGAGCAGTTGCTCCATCATGGAATCTTTCAGGCTATGAGACAGAATATACATGAACCTCCGTTCCACCGTCACCATTACTTCCCTGTCATTTAATCCGAATCGCACTATTTAGGCTTTTCATGATCCTTACCACAAGCCTCTTATCTCCTGTTCATCCGAAAAGCGGATATCACCGTGTGTCGGTCTGTCTCTCTATTTCTCTCCTTGTCTCTGTTGAATGGGAAGGAGCGCTGAAATGTTCTCGGTCTGGCCAAGAAGCCCTTGAAAATATTCAGATGTTTCATCAATTCTTTTGAAGGGCTTCAAGCCGAGAGATTTCCAGCACCTCTATATAGATTAAAAATTATCGGGAGTGTAGCTATGGTAACGGACCTAAAGTACGCAAAGTGGAGCCATTTAGCACAGATTGAACTTGAACGCTATCGCGCATACACACCAATTTATAACGTTGTCTCTCACTTCGTTTGTTTATAGCAGTGCTTGGAAGGAAAGTGTGTAGAGTGTAGTCGTTTCAGCACACCACAAAGATGGCTTATGCATCAGATTTAATACTTAATAAACCGCGGATATTTTTATATATAGTGCTCAATATTAAAAATATTAAAATAATATTAAAAATAGATAGTTAATGATATTATATGAAAAGATTACTTAACTTTTAAATATCAATTTTATCCCAACATCGATTTTTCTTGATAAAATTTTCAGTCTTCAGGGGGTGTTCATATATTTTCATCCAGATAATTCATATATTCATCAGATATATAAGACTGTAAATTTCAGGAAGAAACATCAATGTCGGGATAAAATTGATACTTAAATGTTAAGTAATATTTTCATATAATATCCTCATATATATATATATATGTGTGTGTGTGTGTGTGTATGTGCGTGCGTGTGTGTGTGTGTGTGTGTGTGTGTGTGCAATAAATTATATCACTGGAATATTAGTGTTTGAGCCTTTTATATATATATAAGACATTTTTATGTTTATACATTCTTTTGATAGATACAAATATTTAAGTAAATGCTCTGTTTATAATAAACAATATTTACCGGCCTGAATGTCCGAGAAATTTTCATAGAAAATATTCGTCCTCCGACAGGAATCGAACCTGTTTCCTATACGGAACCGTCATATAGCCTGACGTGCCTTAACCGATTGGGCCACAGAGGAGCGCTCGGTTAGCAAGGTCGATTTTACTGTCTTTAAACTACAATCTTTCATGATTCTCTCACGTACATTCATATCTGCTCATGGCGTATCCAAATGTAAACAAATCCGACAATTATTTTTAAAACATTTTTATGTTTATACATTCAGTTTATAGATACAAATATTTAAGTAAATGCTCTGTTTAGAATAAACAGTATTAAATAACATTTACCGGCCTGAATGTCCCAGAAAAGAATGTATAAACCTAAAAATGTCTTAAAATTAATTGTCGGACTTTGTCAATTTCATAATGTTTCTGAAAGTTTCGTAAATAGCCGCCAATCATTTTCATTTTTGCAAGATTTTCCAAATTAATGTGTGTCATACAAAAAAAAAAAAAAAAAAAAAACGTGCTAAAAATTGTATGTTATTTTAGTAGTTCCGGTGATACAAAGAGAAACAAGGTTTTTTTAATCAAAATTTAGAATGTTCTAAAAAGAAGGAAAATTCTTTTTAAAATAATTGAAAAAAATTTGGTCTTTCCTCTTCATAATAAAATAAGCATTTAGACGATAAAATTTTGTTTTCAAGTTTGGCGTCTTTTTCATCATGCTACGCCCTTTATTTAGCGATCTCATGGAGTTACCTAGGTAAATATTAATTATTTTCAGATGCATAAAGCAATTCCGATTCGCTGACCTAAAATTAAAAAACAGACACCGGAAACGCGTGGATACATTTGTGGTGACATTAGGCACAATAAAAATTATATGATCTAAACTTAAAATCGAGCCAATTCATACTGCCGATGCATATATAAAAAATTTCCGCCTGGTTTGCATTGCTAACCTTATGTATACATGAAAAGAGAAGATGAGAGAGAAAAAAAGGAGTGGCGGGCAAACTGAAAACGAGGCAAACTGAAAACGAGGGCATTTATAAGAGAAATGTGTAATCGAGACAAAGCAAGTTATATCTCCTACAGGTTACAAATTTAACATAAACCTATAAAAATATCTAATCTAGTAAATACCTACTATTTATATGCACAAAAACACATACGCATCTACACACATACATACCTACATATATATATACATACTCGCACATACATACATACATATACAAATATATGTGTACATATATATACACATACACTCATGCATACATATGTACATACACATATATACACATAGACATACACATGTGCACACAAACACATATACATATAACCATACACACATGCATCCATATACAAACACACACTGATATATACAAATATACAATGTACATATATATATATATATATATATATATATATATATATATATATATATATATATATATATATATAAACACACACACAAATGCACATACAAAAATAAACACCCATCCATACATTTAACATATAAAAATAGATGATTAACATTAACCTAATCTGTACTTAAAAAACTAATGAGGAAGAAAACGTTAACAATATTAGCAAAAAAAAACAACAAAAAAAAAAAAACAGAAAGTGAAACGGAGTGATTAATGCGTATACGTCTATTAAGTCTACATATAAAACCTCGGTATAGAAAAATATCAGAAAACTATCAGATTTAGTATATCAGTTATCTAGGAAAACCTTTTTATATACATACCAATATACACATATACCAACGCATAAATAAAGACTGCTAAAACAAATTAAAAAATTAAAATCGTATAGAGCACCACATAAACACAGACAATGATATATATATATATATATATATATATATATATGGTGTAAAACTTTGTGGCTGGTTCCTCACGTCAAAAGAAAGGCAAAAATCCGTTTTAAGTTATTAAGTTTTAAAAAAGTTTATGGTAGACAGTGCTGTGTTTCCCTAGAGACTAGTTTACATTTGTCATTCGTATACATTTGTAACTAGTCTCTCTTCAAAGTTCAAGTATTCCGTTTAACAATGGCAGGATATTCATATCGTGAGCAAGCAGATATGATTTTTACATATGGGTGCGTGAATGGTAATAGATGCGAGGCTGCACGGCTGTTTCAGACTGCGTTTGCAGACCGAACGCAGCCGAGTCACCCAAACTGTGCTGCTGTTTATCGTCGCGATGCTTAGACAGGATCCGTGGCACCACAAACTATGGATCGAAGAAAGGCTAGATCCTCTCATATTCCTGCCCATGAAGAACACATTCTACAGGCTATCGGAGATGATCCA
Source organism: Acanthosepion esculentum (assembly GCA_964036315.1). NCBI lineage: Eukaryota > Metazoa > Mollusca > Cephalopoda > Sepiida > Sepiidae > Acanthosepion > Acanthosepion esculentum. The sequence continues at coordinate 6,790,087 of OZ038488.1, forward strand.
TGTATCAGCGCATGCACTTGTTCTTGTTTTGGTGCGAGGAACCCGTCCCTAAAGTTTGTCAAAGTATTTTTGATACATAAATAGATATATGTTTGAAACATATATGTATATATACTTCTTCTCCATGTAATTACATGCATTCAAAAAGAAAGACGACATTGAAAAATACTACTCACATTTATATATATATATATATATAATATTATTATTAGTAGTAATCTTATAAGTATAAGTAACTTCACTCGTTTCGGAAAACCTTCGGTTTCTTGATTTGCAAAAAATCAAATCAATATCGAAGGAAAAAAAGGTATTTAAAAAAAAAGAAAGAGCCGAGAACATGAACGCCTGTCGAAAACAATCGTTCACCATGCAGGTCCAAAGCCCAAAGAAAAAAAAACCGATACGAGTACGCAACTAACTAAATAAAGTGCTCAATACAGTAAGTAGAGCATACCTAGTTAAACCTAGAGAGCCAGACAAACCTACCAAGGTTTCACCTAAGCGGATCGTCAGGGAAGGCCGGCTAAAGAGGTAGAAAAGGAATGGTATACTTATACTCAATAAACCAAAGACCAAAACCACGTGACCAAAGACAAAAGAAAATATTTAAACCAACATCTTTATTTTTGTTACCCCATCTCAAATAAAAATTTCTGTAAATCAATTAAACTGTACCACCATCATCAAAAACTTTCAAGCTGGTAATACTGTAGTGAAAAACTTCACTTTTATCATGAACCACATAAATTCTTCATCTACAATCGCATAACGATTAAAATTGATTTGCAGCCAGGATTATTAATTTTGTCTTGTGGTTTAAAACTCTGGCTTAAATTTTTTTTTTTTTGGACGAATTTATAGCACAAATAAATCATTTATTGTAATCTAAAATGACTCCACATACAATAAGAAAATTAAAAAAATGAGAGGAGGAATCAAGTGAAACACTTTGCTTCTACTTGAAATAAAAAATATTCATCAAAGTTTGTCTTTACTTATCCATATATTGTAGATTCAATGTCAGAATTTTGGCTATGTTTATCAAGTGTAAAAAATCTCTCAAAAATACTGCAACACATTACAAAGATTTTTTTAATGTTACAAAAAGGAAAACAATTACACAGCTAGGTCTCAACCTGCAGAACTTGTATTTGTTAGAATCAGATTTCTCATTAGTAGATTCGAACAATAAAAAAATATTTCTATGTTAAAAAGAAACTCGGTAAGAACTGTATATATTTTTTAAAGCATGAAAAATAAACTTTATTATTTCTCTCCATAGAAGAAAAAAAAAACCCCCAAAACCCCAACGACAACGGGGCGGGTTGGGGACGAACATTTATTCGAAAAAATGGCTTAAAAGTGAGTGGGTGATTAAGAGACAAACACGGACAACAAGGGTTAGTTAAACAACTATTTATTCCAGGGAGACGAGGCCTAATCCAATGACCAAGATTTTCTATGTCTGCATTTGCTTAGAATTTTCGTTTTAGAATTTAATAAATCTTTGGGTTCCCTGTAAAAAGCTATGGCTAATTTTTCCTCTATACATAGTTCACAGAATTTTTTACCTGCTTTATATTTAGAACATCTTTTTAATATTTCCCATTTCAGGATTGGGTTAGGGGGCAGACTTCTTTGTTTCTACAATTATATCTAGAAGAAGTAGTGCGTGGATTATCCTTAGTTTTTTTCTTATTATATTCGTTAATTAGATTCGCTACGTTTGGCATACAAGAGTAACTAAGTTTAACGCTGTTTTTATTAAATATTTTATGTAGCTTACTTTTCTTAGGGACATTTTGTTCCAGTATGTTTAAAAATATTTTACCAATTTTAGTTTTTACAGATACATTAAACGAAGGATTGAACCACAAAATATTTCTATGTCTATTCTTGTGTTTATTCTGCGTTTCATTATTATCATTTATGTCAATGGATTCTAACTTATCTTTATGACCACTTTTAGCAAGAGCTTGCTCATAAATTAATTTATTAGCGTCGAAGATGTCTTTATTCGATGAATTGGTAGATAGTCTGTGGCTGACGCTTTTAGAAATATGTTTTAGGATATGCGCCGAGTGGTTAGATCTTATATTTAAATATTGAGGGTCTTGGTTATCTTTTTTATACGGGGAAACAGTACCATTTCTTAAATCTAAAGTAATGTCTAGATAATTGGTGACTTTAAGGTTGGTTTCAATTTCAAGATTGAATCCGAATTTTTTGAAAAGCCAGTGCAGCTTTTTCCGGATTGTGTCACATTTTCTGGGATTACTTCTACTCACTATAATTAATCCGTCATCATGGTATAATCCGTGGTTATTAAAATCTATATGATCATTACGATTATTAAGCAGTAGGCATCCTACTAACTCGCACACCTCCGCTCCATCGTATGCCCCCATGGGATTGTCAAAATTATTTATATCGTCTTTTTTTATCCATAATTCATTATTATGGAATAATAAGGTCTTACGGTAGTGTCTGATCAGATCTATTTTCTCATCAGCAATCTGTATATATACTTTGGCTAATCGAAGGGCTTCGTTAAGAGTTTTTTCTGTAATCGATGGGTAGTATTCTTTAATATCATACCTAATAAATGAACATCGAACGTCCTTATTATAATTCTTGAACCACCTAATACAATCATGGGACGACTGCCATTGGTTTATATTAAGGAAAGTCCTTAAAGACTCACATATTTCCTGTAAGATAACCTTGCTTATCTTACCTAATTCTGTTTTGGTGGCGTTTATTAGTCGACATTCAGGGTTGCTTAAAAAATTACTCTTGTGATCTTTTACAGTTATGAAGCAATTTTTATTATGCTCATTTTTCGACACGGTCACCTATGTTGAATTTATGACCTAAAATACTAGCCTCTTTATTTAACTTAGCTTCTATGATATCCGGGTCTTTTTTGTAATGTTTAAAGACCTCTTTATGTAACATTTTATTATATTTATTTGGGCTCGTTTTATATAGAAATCTGGATTTATCGGCTTTTACATAAATGTTTTTATTATTCTTAATCTCTTTTATATCTTTACTGATTTCTTGCTGCATATTGTTATTACTTATTTTCCTATATTTTAATTTTTTGATTAGACCGATTAGGTCTGATTCGAATGTATCGTGTCCTTTAATGTGTGGAGGATGGGCGTTAGTTTTACATCCATAGTTTTCACTGGTTTTATTGTTATTCAGGTTTGTGTTTAGGCAAAAGTACGCTCTCCATCTCATATTTATGATGAACTTTTCTATTTTTCTTAACAAACATAATTCATACGAATGACGGTCAGTAACTGGTATGTTCTTGAGCGAATATCCTATGTCTATACGTTCCATATTAGGTAATTTTAAAAAGAGGTCGACAGAGTGACCTAGAGCAAAATTAATATTATTAGTAGCAGTAATCTTATAAGTATAAGTAACTACACTCGTTTCGGAAAGCCTTCGGCGGTTTCTTGATTTGCAAAAAATCAAGTCAATATCGAAGGAAAAAAGGTATAAAAAAAAGAAAGAGCCGAGAACATGAACGCCTGTCGAAAACAATCGTTTAGCATGCAGGTCCACAGCCCAAAGAAAAAAGACCCGATACGAGTACGCAACTAACTAAATAAAGTGCTCAATACAGAAAGCAGAGCAGACCTAGAACTAACTAACTAACTATATATATATATATATATATATATATATATATATATATATATATATATATATATATATATATATATATATATATATATAGTACGCACAATTATGCATATATATATAGATATAGTACGCACAATTATGCATATATATATATATATATGTAATGATTAAAATAAATATATATATATATATACATATATATATATATACATATATATATATACATGTATATAATGAAATAAAATAAATATAATTTATATATAATGAAATAAAAATAAATATTATATATATATATATATATAATTGATATTTATTTTAATTATTACATACATATATATATATATATATATATATATATATATATATATATATATATATAAAATTAATTTTGGTTGAGCTCTCTGGGGAGGAAGTGTGGGTTTGTAAACAGTGACTATTACGGCTGATATAGCGAGACTCTTCGGCAAAAGCGAATTGCGTCCTGTCGGTCACTGTGTGTTTATCTAAAAATAAATACTCTAAAATTCACCTTCATCCCTGCCGTGCTTAATGGTAGAATCTCCGACTGACGCCAATTCATTCGGGTTTCGATCCTAGCTAGAGGCAACCGGACGTCTAACCACACTGAAGAGCTGCGAAACAGCCTGTCTGTGGATGACATTATATATATATATATATATATATATATATATATATATATATATATACGATGATTAAAATAAATATCAATTTTATTGGTATCATTTCGTTGACTTTTTATCTTTCAAATTTCATTATTTATACTATATATTACAAGGATCACATGTGGACCACCTTTTATGTTACTTATGTATTTTGGACCTTACCTTGACAACACTCAACTCACGCTAGACGACGACATGAAAGTAACTTAAATAAATTTACACAAACAAGATTGGACATTCTCTTCCTAACCACAGGCAAAATATTGGGTATACTCCCAAAAGGATGAAATTAAAGAACAGTTTTCAATACTTCACGAACTCTTCACATAGATCCAACGCTCAACACGACTCTGCCTTGCTCTTAAAGCGGCCTATTCTAAAAAACAAAACAAAAAAAAAACAACACGCTCTTTCCAAATTATCTAATAGCACTCGTGCTATTCTGCACAGCTCACTAGAAATCAACCACTCCTCCAAGATGTTTTATGTCCTACAAATCATATACAATAAATATCTGGATAAATGCCTAACGTGCAAGAAAAATAAAATAAGTAATTTAATTAAAAATGACCAGTTCATGAAACTTCTCAACAAACGCAGAAATCCATCCAGACAAGCTTAGACTTCATCATCGGCAGCTCCAAACCAACACCAATATGGCTCCACAAACCAACTGCATCAACATATCCAATTACAAACGATCAACAGAAAACAAAATCAATACTATCCAAAAGGACTGACTTTTTGCCCATTCCAAATATTAGATATCATGGATTTGTGTTACGACATGAATATTTTTCTCCGAAAAATTAAATTAACCCTTTGAGCTCTGCGTTCCTGAACAATCTTTCACCCTTCTGCCTGAGCGCCTGAGTCAAAATTCGCAAATAATTGGTATGTAATGTTTCACGGTAGATATAAAAATAGTTACAAGTGTTTACCCACCGTTCAACCGGTAGCTGGGTATTACATCATTTTTCTCTACCACTGTTCAACCAGTGACTGGGCGTTACGTCATTTTTCTCTACCAGCGGTAAAGCGGTGGTCAGAGCTCAAAGAGTTACAGAAAAACTTCTCTACAAACGGCAACATCAACCAACCTTTCACCACCTATGATATATAAAAAAAAAATCCTAAAACACGCGTCCTCACACTGGAATCTACCAAACAGACACAATCATCATTTGGATTCGTTTATTAAAAATGTCAGGACCGACCTGGACAAATTTATACAAAAGAATCTCCATCAAAATAGCAACAACAGCATCACCAGACAAGAACGAAAAACCATAAGATCTCCCCAAACAAAGACATAATCATCAAACAGGCTGACAAAGGAGGTTTAATCATCAATATGGACAAAAGAAAATACGTCGTAGAAGCAGGAAATCAACAAGAATAGGGATTACGAAACACACGTAGGACAATTATTCAATCTCTTTCTCAACAGGTATTACCCACTTATAACTACAAAAAAATCAATTACTAAGGCTTCTAAACAAAATACACTTCTTAAAAATTCCAGTATTCCCATGGTTTTTGATTTTAATTATAACATTCACAAGCTTTTCCATCTGTTAACAAAAGATTTCTAGTACTTAAAACTTGAGCAGACAATTAGAAAAATATTCAAGGAAATCCAATTCACTGCTAGGCACCAGGCCATGAACCTCCATTCACGCTTAACCACATCCATTACTGTTCTGTCACCACCCCACCAAGTGAATATGACCTGCAATAAACCCAGATGCCAAGTCTGTAAACACATTACCACTGATAGCAGTTTCACCCCACCCCGCCAGCACCCACGTAGTATTAACCCCCCAGCTTTAAATTGTGATAGTTCAAATTTAGTATATTTACTTTTCTGCCACATGTGCCAACAAGGTAACTATGTGGGAGAAACGGGAACAGAATTCTGACTTCGATTCAACAACCACAAGAAATCCATCAGGGATAGTAACAATAATTTCCCAGTTACAAATCACTTCAATTTACCACATCATAACGCGCGCTTTTGTCGTCTTCCTTCAACAGACGAGCGGCGAGATGTGGAGATCAGAGTTGAAATTTATTTTCAAAATAAATTCAAACATTGAGGGATTAAACAAAGATTTGGGCTTTACTCAGAGAGTATAACTTTTTTTAAGCATTTCACACCAAGCAAGGCGGGAGTGCCACTAGCACGCAAGGGGTTTTCATACAGTGAAAGCAAGAGTAAAGAGAGGTGTTTGAGGAAAGGATAAAGAGAATGTCGGGGATCAAGATCAAGGCATCAGGTGTCGATTGACATTACATCTAAATTTTGAAGATTATAATTATCAGGGAAGCAAGTAAGAGGAAGGGAGTTCCAATGTCGGGAAGTGCAAAGGAAGAAGCTGTTGGAGTAGAAGAGGCGGTTACATTTAACTGTTTACACATTAAAAGGGTGGGACCGAGGTGCCAACCTAGTAGCACGTTTAAATTCATCCAGTTGGGTAAACGGAGCAGTTGCCATGAAAAAATTGTAGAAATGACATAGAGAAGCCACATCACGTCTGGAGTCAAGATGTCTGGACAGGACGTATAACAGTGCATATCCATCTTTGGATTTTGTCCAGAACCTCGAGATGAATTGCAGGGGCACCAGACCATATATGTCAACAGTATTCAATGTATGGACGAATGGTAGATTTGAAGGATGGACTCAGATGAGATTAACCTTCTGGCGCGACACAGAGAATCAACTTTTCTTGCGGAAGATATAGCTATTGATTCAATGTAGTTGTTCCACCTCAGGTCAATGGAAAACATGAGACCAAGAAGGCACAAAGAGACGTTCTCGTGAAGTTGAGCATCAACCATGCTGATAGGACGAAGGGAGGTTTCTCTATGGTGGGTAAATAAGAGCAGTTTCTTTTGGGAGGCATTAAAATTTACAAGACATTTCCTGCCCCAGTCAACCACAGATTGGAGGTCCTTTTCGAACCCAAGGGAGACCTCCAGCCAACAAGATTCCTCGGAAGAGTAAGTCCCACCTCTTTGTTCCTCGCATCGTTGAAAAAGAACACAGGCGTGTTCGAAATTTCTGACTATGTCTTTGTGCTTCGTTTCAGTCAATAGGTTTATATGAAATAAATATCAATTTTTTGACAACATTGGTATTATTTTGTTGGCTTTTTCCCCTTCAAATTTCATTATTTATACTCTCTCTCTCTCTCTCTCTCTCTATATATATATATATATATATATATATATATATATATATATTACAATGAATCATTCATACAGAAAACAGATATAGAAGTTAATGATAAAAATGGCGAGAATACATCTTCGCAAACAAATTACTAAAAGACATTAACCCCGAACCTGTAAATGAATGTTATGATCCCTGTTTATAAATTCCAGTTGAATAAGGTCTTTTTTTATTTTTTTACGAGCTTTCATCTGTTCCTACAGATATCATCAGGTAATAAAAATATTTGCTGTTTTATAATTCCAGGTAATAACAGGACATCGAAAGAGTAGTTTATAATCCGAAATTTGTTCTTAGAAATGTGTTATTGTTACTTGTAAGAGATTTTTTTGAGCGTGTGCTCGCAACGCTGAGGTCGAATTATTTTAAATTTTAAAATTGTGAGTTTTGTACTTATATGGCAATGGAGAATTTTTTTGTACTGGTAGGTTTTTCAGTCAATATGGCATGAACTAAGCTGTTCAATATATACAGGAATGTCACAGTTATTATCCGAAAAATGCACGTCTGTTTGCGATGTATTCTCGCCATTTTTATCATCAACTTCTATATCTGTTTTCTGTATGAATGATTCATTGTAATGTAAATTGAACTGCACCACATACTTGATATATATATATATATATATATATATATATATATATATAGAGAGAGAGAGAGAGAGAGAGAGAGAGAGAGAAATTAAAAATAATAAAAATACTCCCTGTATGCAACAAAAACAGTTCCTGTCGGAAATACGGACATCCCTCCAAAAGACTTTAAGTTCAATGTCTTCACCACGAACCATGGTACGGGCAACACGTGTCCGACTTCTCTCTGTGATATGGCGGGCCATAATACGGAGTAAATTCTCCCTTTTATCACATGTACCATAAAACAATTATAACCTAAAAAATACACATACCAGTACACACAAAAATCTATAAATTGTATGAAATTAACATACAATTTTCAATGATTTTCTGTTATTTGTGTACGATTTATTTTCTGTCAAGTATGCTTTTATCTCCGTGAACACAAGACTAATTGCTGCTGCTATGATGTGATTGAACCCCCATAAGATTTTGGTGACCGCCTACGTGCATAAGAAAAACAACCTATTCACCCATATCCTAACGGGTGAAATGCGTCAGAATTTTTTTTCCAATTTGTCATATATCTTTTCTTTCAAAACTTTTCTTGATATATAAAAATGTATATATCGTTATTATATATATGTGTGTGTGTATGTGCGTGCGTGCGTGCGGGCGTGTGTGTGTACGAGTGTTGATCAATAATTCCAGTACGTCATGTATACAATATTAGATTCTATTATGCAAGTTAGTTTTCACAATAAAATTGCTATTAACCGACCAATGTCGATAAAATTTTCATGATATATTTACATAAGCAATAAAACATGTGCGTACATCATTAAATTATTGATAACTGGTTTTGTTGGTGTCTTGTTTTATTATCATAGCAGAATGCAATATAACTTTTAATTTTAAATAAACCCAAACGACATCGTCAATAAAAGCATTAACACTTTCCTTAAACCTGAAAAAATATTAGCATGTTATTATGAAATCCTTTACACTCGATAAAGTTGGTCAATTTTTAAAACTTCTTTCATAAAGTTTTCACTGTTTCGACTTTAGCACTACTTGCATCAGGTTTGATTGCTTCCAAGAGACATATGCTTTAACTTTTTTTTTTATAGTTAAATCTGTTTTAACGACGAACCACAAGTTTTCTACCTAGAATGAGAAAGAGAACTATCTTGCATTTTAGTTAAAACCTTCCACTCACATAATGGATTGTATAGTTTATTGTATCCTCCAGAGTCAAGGTCCATCAGCACATTCTTTGCATGTTAAAGAAATATTATTAAAGTTTTGATTTATATATAGTTTGTTCTTTTTTTTTAATTCATTTTCGTTTATTTTTTTCAGCAAGATGTTAAAATTGGTTATCATTGATACCTGAATGTTAATGCAAATGACAACAACACAAGAGAAAGCGCCACGTGTGTCCTGGCTGATCGAGATCAAATCAGACACACATGTCTAACAGAATTACAGTGCAGAGTATGAAAAACAAAACAAAAAGAAAAAAATACCAAGTCGTGTTAGCATCCGTGCCTGGCCCTAGAAGTTCATAGAAGACTCTTGTAGAAAATAGAAAGTATGGATCACTCAGAAATATTGTGTGCAACCAATGTGGAACACATGTGGAACTGTTGTGATGTGTTTTAAGAAAAAAATTTAAAAGTTTACCGATGTTTTCCAATAAATCTTGTAATGTTATTTTCATTTTTTTATGATTTTTAAAAATTGTTAAGACAATTTATGGAGACCCTGCATATGTCCAACACACCGAAAAACTAAGTGACATATCGATCAATGTGTGATTGCCTGAATTATACGGCTATAGATTAAATAGCTAAAGCGATAAACAGCTGAAACCAATAACCTGATCGATTTCGCTTTCCATATTTCGATGGCCGACTATCGATCATAGTAGCTGTTTCTGTAACCTCGTTATATCATGGGGAATATTTACAAAACAAATACTACAAAATGCCGTGCTTCCATCGTAACACAACAAATGTCGACTGTCAGGCAAATTGAAACAAAAAGAACGGTTCGATTTCAACGCCAACTGTAATTGTATCTCGTCAGCATCATCATCAGCAGCAGCATTCCCATGACCGGTTGTGTTCGTAGCGCCCTGAGCACTCGATCGGTCCCCTCTCAAATACGAGTATCCACTAAAAATAATGTTTAAATTAATAAAAATCTGTCAGATTAATAAAAATCCATTTACTTTAGAAAATTACATTGTTTACGTTTGGATATGAAACTGAGAAAATATGAAAACATTTCGAGAGATCTATGATGAGAGAATTGTCGCATTTTCTTTCATGTCTAATCTGCCAAGTTCTTTGGTGTTTTGTTGTTTAGAGCGTGCCAGAGCTAACGGCAGCTTCCTCTGCCCGGGGGAGTAAGTTCGAATCCTGCCGGAGAGCGCATATTTTTTTCTTATAAGATTTTCTCGAACATTCATGCCGATAGTTTAAATAAATACTGTTTAATAAATAAACGGAGCGTCTACTCAAATACGAGTATCCACTAAAAATAATGTTTAAGAAATAAAAAATCTGTCGGATTAATAAAAAATCTATGTACTTCTTTAGAAAATTGTTCAATTCCCTCTACAGGTTTGGGTTGCGTGTCATCGTCTGGGTTGAAATTTGGGAGATATATTCATTCATGCGTAGCGTAGCTGGGACAAGTAAACCTGTCGGGGCTCATCCCTCTCCACGTTACCAAAAAATGTGATAATTAATCACCACCTTTTGAAATTCTTTGACTGAAAATGTATTTTTTGCCTGAATAAATCACGTAAATAGTACGTGAGGGTTGTGTGATGATTAACGGTTCTGAATGAGAAATCGGATAGCTGAGTTCAAATTCCAATCGGGTTCGTTACATTCATTTCGCTGCAAATACTCTTAGGAAAGGTATGAATCCATCTCTTCCTCCCAGCTATGGGTTAAATAGCAGGACAAACGGGGTCCTATACCCTTTGTTGGCAAGCAATAGATCTGAGACAATAACGGCAGCCGACTGAGAGGATTTTTCTGCCAGTCAACCTCGAAGCGAAACGTATTATTAACCAACGTGCATTACGCGTGACACCTTAGGAAGGACTATGGGACTAATATCCTCATTTCTGTTTTAATTTCTGGGTTGAGTCGTTTTTATTTACATATGGACTATTATTCGCATTTTTGTTGCTATCATCACACGATTTCAATCGTAGGATTTGCCGGCCTTCACCCGGAAATTTGGAACTGAACCCTTTATTCAATCTACCGTGATAGGTTGTTCTCATTCATCCCGTTCTAGGGATATCTCGTCGTGGTTAATTGTTCTGTTTCCGCCGAGTCTGGGTACATAATAAGGATATTAATTATATTATTTACATTTGGTCTGTTATCCCTATCTTTGTTGTTATTATCGAAACGTTTCGCTTAGAGGATTAAAGGGTTGGTTCGTGAATTTAGTGATAGAGTAATTGTCTAAGGATATTTCGTCCAGTTCTTACACACTACGTTCAGTTATTACTCGCTCTGTTTCAACTGAGTTTAAGTCTGGCCTAGAGATGGCATACCTGCAACGGTCAACGCTAAATCAGTCGAAACAGAGCGAGCAATAAGTAACAGTATTGTATGAGAACTAAACTAGATATCCTTAGGCATGGTCATCGGAAGAAGAACTCCTGGAGACTAAATAAAGGGATTAATTCAATATTCCCCTCGGGGTGGGTGTGGGGGGCGGTATTGGTGAACATTTATAATATTTTCCGGGATAACGGTTACCTGAGGAATTTTAAGGCTTCCATGATTTTTGGATCTTGTCTTTGTACAGCTTATTTAAAGATGTTTGGGTAGGAGTAGTCTGACACTTCCAAATAGGGTGTTGGCGTGTGTGACTTCTAGCTTTTCTCAAGATGCGTCTTTGATATCATTCCAGTGTTCCCATCTTTTGCGAAGGATGGTTTGCCCTAAATGCAACGCAATTCTTTTATTTACCAATTTAAATGTCAGCGTGAGGCTGATTATGTGGGGCGAACCAACTTGAGGTTGGAGACTCGGATTGGACAGCACGCACCTACTCATATAAGAGAGGGTGGAGTCAGCGACAGTATTCGCTTGACTCAGTTCGTGTGTCAGCGATTGGACTACATCTGATGAACAACCCGGGTTGCGCTTTGAAATATTCTAATGAAGCGTTTAGGGTTCTGAACACAGGTTGGTCGGCTTAAATTAAGCCTTATCGACCGACTTTGTGCAGGCAAAAAGATAACCTTCTTCGTTCTCTGTGCCTCATGGTTGGATCATGACTAACAATTATTTTTCGGATTTTTATTCACTAAGTACTTATTCAACATTGATTTACTGTTTTAGTAATTTATTTTAGTCGTAGCGCATTATTTATCCCCCCACTCCCACATGCACTTTTTCAATTTTGCTGTTTCTTACCGGAGAAGTGTTGAACTAAAAAAAAGGTTTCTTTTAAAGAAAACGATATATACGAGAATCAGTGAAAAGGTAATGTTTGTTCTAATGTAATTTTAAATATATTAAAATTCTTAACGCTTAACCTACCGATCGAACTTGAGTAAATGCATGGCAGAATAGGATATAGTAAAGATAACAAAAAGACTAAATCTAGTAAGAGTTATAAAGAACAGGAAAATGTGGAGAGCCATTAATGCCAGTGTCCTGACGCTCTGTCTCTAAACGATAATACATATTATGTATCCAGAATCACAGAAGAATTTTGTTACCTTCTATCTTCCTACCTATAAGTCTCTTTCGAAATGGCTACCCGCCTGGACGCACGCAAGCAAAAATCTATCACATAATTTCTATTTGGAAAGGAGAAATTACTGCATATATTTACAGGAAGATAATGAATGTTTATGAAAAGGATCCACTTAGTTTAAGCACTGTAAGGAGATAAGTTATAAGAGTTCGTGACTATCTTTGAGAGAATGACCTTACTGACAGGACTCGCAGCGGCAGAACAGCTGCTACTGTGAGTGAAGACAGCGCCAAAGATGCTGATGCTCTCATTAGAACTGATAAAAGAATCACTAATTGTGAAACACTTTGAAAGTCTTCAGGGGATGCACGGTAGTGCCTGCTGTTGACTGCAGTTTCTTGCCTATTCAATGATATATGTAAAGTCAGTACACAGATTGCTGACTCCATGAAAGAGCATATGGAGTTGCACAAAACGGATAGTACTCAGTGATTCCCCAATAGTAAGATGATGAAAGTAGTAAATGGCACAAGGCTAAGAGACAGCCAAGATGCTTCTACGATGTAAGTACACAGGCTGTGATTCAATATAAACACGCAATACAAAACAAAGGTAAGAAAATAAAAGGATAACATATGAACAGCGTTCCAAATCATAATAGGAACAAGAAAAACATGTCAAGAACAACGTAAGCGAATTGCTCGCCGATTTTGAATAAATAATTCAAGGGTATCGATTCGAGGGTTATTGGTATTAGCTGAGGCATGCTTCTTTGTCTGCGGAGATTAAATTTTGGATAATCGATGAAAAGTTTATGAATTGCACGCATAACTTTACGCATGCGCACAAGGAGACATCTCAGGCAACAACAATGGAACGCATTATTTTTTTATATTCTGGTCTCTCGATCAAATAATCAGAAAGGAGGAGAAAATATTCAAATACCCACAGAGAATTTCTTTCATGCCTTTTGAATTGAGAGCATCAGCTTTCATCTATCTATCTATCTATCTATCTATCTATCTATCTATATATATATATATATATATATATATATATATATATATATATATATATATATATATTCAGTTGTATGGATATGAGTTTGTAACCCTGTGTTTCACGCTTTTGCGATCAGAAGAAGAACTGTTTTGTTTTTGTTTGTTTTTTAAATTGAATCTATTTTAGTTTGTGTTTAATTATGTAACGTTGTGGTGGAGGGGGAAAATTCTCCTCTGTGGGCGTTTTGGGATGAAACAATTGAATATGTTAGCTCTATCACTGATACTGAGCACTTTCCAATAAGTACCGCGGGTATATATATATATATATATATATATATATATATATATATATATATATATATGTGTGTGTGTGTGTGTGTGTGTGTGTGTGTGTGTGTGAATTATATATATACACACATATATAAATATGTGTGTGTGTGTGAGTCTGTTTCTAAGTTCGCTTCGTACAACATATCAATATCATGTTTCATTTTAAATTTAAAACTACAGACTTCTCTTCAAATATAGGGTCAACTGTTTATTTATCCTACATATCTTTGTAATTGCATCTTTTGCACTCTCCTTGTATGCCATTACAAACTCCTTCAGTAAGTTTCTACTTTGAGTGAGTCTTGAGCCTTGTACTGGTTGAACAATAGTATAAAAACTACTAATACTCTTAATACTACTATTGATAATAATAATAAGCAATCAACCGATTAATGCAAAATATAGTGAATTATGAGAGAACAACCAGAAGAGAGGGTATGAATGGATAGGATTTCTTTTTAATTATTTTACCAAGCAAGGCGATAATGCCACTAAGACGTATGGTGTTACCGGGAGTAAAAGAAAATGAAATGAAATGGAGCAGGAAACTCAAACCTAACGAGGAAAAGGGGTTACACCCCTACTCCTGTTCAAAAGACGGGGAGGGCGTGTGAATTAGGTGATATGCGAATCTATCTATTCCTATTGATTGATAGGAATTTTGTTTTTTACTGTTATCAACCCTTTCTGGGTTTTTAAAAGCCGGAACCTCAAAAACTGGAGCAACGATTTGTCCAGATATAAGTTCTACTATTTAATCCATATGTGAGGGAGGAGAATACATGGTAAGGTGATCCATTGCGAAATGCACAACCGACGACATTTTGACTTCACAGAATAACGGTAAATACACACGCCAGGATCTATAGTAAAAAAAGAAAAGAAAGATGAAATCCTCTGGGAGTTTGAGATTCAAACCAAGCACCGAATGCAGACTCGGACACTGAAATTGATAATCGGATGCACAAAAGAACATGTCATATATTAAATTTCGATCTTCTGGCACATCTGAAAGTAAATCTGAAAGAAAGTGACATGATAGCCAAAGATCTCGACCATGCTAGCAATTTGTGAAACATGCTGGTGATAGTAGTACCAGTTGTTATCGGAGCGTTCGGAATGGTCATGAAGGGCGTAGGAAAAGGGCTTACGATGTATTAGACACGATATTGAGGAAAGAAGACATTAAAGAGACCTGTTGTCATTTAGTCTGCATGAAGCAAAAATAACGTTGAAATAATAAAAATATGTCGGACAAAAAATTAAGATCCCCTAATTATTTAGAAATTGCTTTGTTTATATTTCAGAAACGAAAGTGAGCAGACATGTATTTCGAGAAAAAAAATGGTTTCTCTTGTAAGTTGGGGCGTAGTTTCGAATGTCAAATGTACCATATATATATATATATATATATATATATATATATATATATATATATATATATATATATATATATATGTAAAAATTTGGCTCTGTGTCGTGGCAGAAAGTTTTGCTCGTCTGAGTCCATCCTTCAAATCTATAAACCATCCGTCCTTGCAAGGAATATTGCTGTCATATATGCTCTGGTGCTCCCGTTGTACGTCTCGAAGTCCTTGACAAAATCCAGAGACGAATATGCAAGATGATAGGTCCTGATCTGGCATCTAGTCAACAATCTCTATCCCACAGACGTGCCTTGGCCTCCCTCTGTCACTTCTACAAGTATTTTCACGGCAACTGTTCCGACGAGCGACTTTCGTTGGTTCCCGGACTATATGAATTCAACCGAGCTACCAGGCTGTCATCTCGGTCTAACCCTTTCACTGTCAAAATGGTTAAATGTAACCGTCTCTTCTTCTCAAACAGCTTCTTCTCCCGCAACTCCTGTCTATGAAACTCCCTTCCCCTTACTTGCTTCCCTATGACTATAATCTTCAAATATTGAAGTGTAATGTAAATCAACATCTGACACCCTGAGTTTGTTCCCCGTCCTTCTCTGTATCCTTTCCCCAAACACGCCTCTTTACTCTTGTTCTCAATCCTCTGTAACCCCTTGCGTGCTAGTGGCACTCCCACCTTACTTGGGGTGAATTGACTTAAAAAAATTAGTGGGTAGATGTGTTTGATTAAAAATCCCTGTATTTTTCTTACGGTCAAGTACATATCTATTGGTCCAGAAGTATAGAAGGTATATTATTTAGGAAAATGAATTCCCTTTCCTTTTCACCTTAGGATCCCATCTTATAGACAGCTGTACTCTACTGTAGGTGCTTCCGTTGCCGAAACGGTCAAAGCACGCCTGAATAGAAGATGATGTTCCTAAAGTACAAAGGAAATGCAGGTTCAATTCTTGCCAAGTCTTTCGGTGCTTCTTGCTAGAAATAAATTTCACTTGAAAAAAAAAGAAAGGCAAGTAAAGAAAGAAAAATGAAACACTGACCTCTGAAACTTCCACTATAATGTATATAATACTCTACAATATATATATATATATATATATATATATATATATATACAGTTTTGAGGTATGCTATACTTATGGGTTAAAGTGGCCAGTACCAGGGATAGAACGTATGTAAATATAAAAGTGTACATTGAGATCAAAAGCCAGCGGAGACAGTCTGCTTCATGCTTAAGCGAAATCATTAGGTCAATAGTGCATTATGGGTAGCAAGTTCTATTGTATTATCCTAACGATCAGTGGGTAGGCGGTAACAGTTATGTTTTAAATTATTCTAGAGGCTATTGGGTAGGAATAATTGTGGATCCCAATAACCGTTAAGATAATACAATAGACGTTGCTATTTATAATGAACCAGTATATAAAAATAGTCAAGTAAAAACACAACACACATGGCGTGAGGATTCCGTTCAAGCCTGAAACAGACTATCGCCTCTCACTGTCTAATTTTATATTGACATTTTTGTATATGTATATATAAAGAACTGAGAAAAAAGGCTGTTCTTGGCTTATGACGAAGTGAATAGAAAAAGAAGTTTAAATCTGAATGAGTTCTAAAATGAAAGTAATTCATAATAAAAAAGATTTAATTCAAATAATGCTTCTGATAAAAGGATAAAACGCATCAAAATATAATAGAATAATCTGGCCCAAACTAATGAGTAAAAGAAAAAAAGTCTAAGAGAGAAGACGAAAGCTGATCAAGATGGCGTCTCTACCGAGTGAAGCTATAAAAGTACAAGCGACATTGCCTCGTGCGCAGCCGGTTCTGTTCTGACATTGTTTACCACAGCTGCTATAGTTTTGGCTTTAGTGTGTCAATTGGTAAATGGTGCGCTCACGGGCGCTTCCTTCCACCATCGAACCGGTCGATACGTAGAACATCATCACGACTATCAGCGGCATCAGCAGCAGCAACATTAACATATCTATAAAACTATCACCGCCAATATCGTTATCGTCACCATCATCACGAACAGCAAAATCGATTAAAAAAAATGGAGCAGGCTTATTGTTATTTGTCGGCAGTATAATCCTCACTGCTACAAGAATTACCAATTATTTGTAGCGTTTATACAACTGTACACGGTCAAATGATCAGTATTATAAAAAGTAAAGGATTTATAAACACGAGACTCTCATAAAAATCATGTCATTGATAATATTTTATATACATCGCATATACGTTGATGTTTACTAATTAAAAATTGTAAGGCTAGCTCGATTATTACAAATTTTTATTTTCCAATTTAAGGAACATGAGCCACTGAAGTTAGAAAGTTACATTTATGATAAATGCGGTGAGTGATGTTAGTGTAAGAGGTCGTGATATAAAATGAAGATTATGAGGATAAGGAGGATAGATACTGATTGACTTTTGATTGAAGAGTTTAAGATTGAAGTTTTCAGGGTTTGATTTTACGGTTTATAAACCTTTTTCAGGTTATTTACAGCTAGAAAACATTTTAGCTTGTAAGAAGTTTTGGGAAATAATAATGATTTACTGATACAGGGTCTACAATTTAACCCATAGATGGGAGAGTACAGGTGGATTCATACCTTTCTCAAGGGTATTTGCGTGTAAGTAAATATAACCAACCCGACAGGAGTTGGAACTTGACTTCCTGATTTCCAATTCCGAGCCATTATCTGTTGCACCACCCGCACATCCAAACTTACAGCACCTGATATTCCCAATCTGTCACCCATCTAGATATTGTTGCTTAACTTCGGTGAATGTACGATAACCTGTGTTTCAACGTGTTATGGCCGTAAGCCTGTAGTGCTCAGGGAAGTATCCACGTCAATGTCTGTGTCATAAAGCAGAAATTATGGGGGGGGAAACTGAGTGTACATGCGCCTTACAATTGGAATACGGAGGAAACGAGGATGATTCGACCTCGTGGAGGTAGCATGGTGTGTACTATCCATGAAAGTCTATACTAGTGGAACTAAAAACTAGAACAGTGTTTTTCATTCTTTTTTGCTCGATGCCCACTTTTCACCATCAGATTCTAATATCCCTACCCCCACCCAGCTTTCCAAGATTGTCCGACTCAAAAGGTGCATTCTAAATAATCTGCATATCGTCATTCTTTTACATATTAGTACATAGACATTTACCTGGATTATTTTTATAGAGGAGTTTTACAAATTGAATAGCAATAGAAAATGTTGATGGATTTTTAAACTTGAATACGTGTACAGTAATTTGTTTTAATTCAGAATTAATTATCAAATAAATAAAGTTAAGCATACTTCAATAAATAAAAGGGTCATATTGCAAATGTTCCAACTTTTTTGGTTACCAAGAATCATTTGACAAAAGCTTTGCAACAAAATACACACTGAGGCCGTTCTTCTCCATTGATGAGGATGATGGATGTATATCCATATTGAATATAAGAGTCACCATGTCGCCTTTTTGGACGCTCATGATGAGTTACTTCTGGAATAGAGCTTAACTGAAAACTGTCATGGATATAACGGTAACGTAGCAGATTGGAAAATTAAGCCATTCCTCTTACTATTATTATTAGTTTTGATTTTTTTTTCTTCTGCTATAGCCATATTCGTTAGAACGATCGAATTCTGACCATGAGACCCGGGTTCGATTTTTATTACGGGCGATTTTCAGAAATTTAATTTTTGATCTTGTAGGACTGTGAAGGCAAACACGCACCGATGGAAATTGCTTGAAAATGATACCACAGGATGACCAAAGCCTTGTGAGTAAAATTAGAGTAAAATTAGAAACTGTTCGCAGGCTGTCGATGATTGTGTTAAATCATCGACAGCCTGCGAACAGTTTCTAATTCTACTCTAATTTGCACGGATTTGCAAGTTATTATGACCGAGGTTTTGATTGTACTGGCTTTGTTCAAACTATTAATCCTGCCAGATTATGCGCTAAAGTACAGCTGCAGTATCAACCGCGGGCGAATTCTGTAGGTGTGCCGGAGCAGGCGTTTGCAACCAGGTCTGGCTAACCGTTCTCGGCTCGGAAACAAGTAAGCGGCTATTATTATCACCATCTGAAGGAGACGCCACAGAAGGAATATGTGAAAAACTGAAAAAATTGCCTCTAGTCTATTTTCATACAAATTACAAGAGGTGCTCGGAGCACAGATTGAGCAAGTTTACATCAGTAGTGAAGTACATTCCCACTTTTTGTCAGCAGGGAATGTAAATGCTCCCCGCGTATTGCAAATTTCATCGCCTCGAACATCGCTTGTCACACAAATTGTTTTCGCTATTGCTGAAGCGCATTAGACACATCCTAGCTGTGCTCTGTAAAGGTTCAGCGGGTTTCGGTGCATATTTGTGAGTGAAAACATTTCTTCATCAAATAAATGAAAGTGTAAGTGACGTTCAGTAGGCGAAAATCATGCTGGTTTGTACGGTCTCTTTTTCTCTCTCTCTCTTTTTTTAATCATTTCACTCGAAGCAAGGCAATAAAGCCACTAAGACATAAAGGACTACTCAAAGTGGAATAATAAAAAGAAAGAAGACATTATAGATGAGAAAGTACAATAAGAGAACAGGAATTAAGAAGACAGAAAATAACGAGTGCCATTGCTTTTAAAATTTCTGAAGATCAAAGTTGACTGGGAAGCAAGAAGCCAGAAGAGAGTTCCACAAGCGAGAAGTGTGGAAGGAGAAACTGCTAACATAGAACTTACGGTTACATCTAGCAATTTTAAATGTAAAATGCCTCCAATCTCGTACCGCGTTTAAATTCATGAAATCTAGAGAGTAAAGAACAATTACTATGAAAATATTTATAGAAAAGTCACCGGGAAGCTACATTACGGCGGTGGGAAAAGGGACTGAAGCCGAGATGCTATATATTCTAAAAATACTCATCATCTTCAACTCGTGTTTCCTTCTCTGACGTTCATATCACATACCTAAATCAGTAAGTCACTACCTTGAGTGAACCTTGAGCCTTGTATTAGTAAGAACATTATTAAAAAAAATGACACGTTGACTGTTGGTCTTGAAGAAGCACAGATATGTCTGAGCAGGTGTCCTCGACGGAGATTAAGTTACAAGAAATTAAAATATAAATAAATATAATTTCTATGAAAAGAAAAATGGGGTCGTTCAGTAGTCAGAAGCAGAAAAAGTGTCAAAGGTTATTTAATCAGACGACCTTAAGTTGTCCTGGGTAAGACGATAAACTACATCCGCGTCCTGGGTAAGGCGATAAACTGCATCTGACAGAAAGGATCAGGAGATTTTGAGGAGCGTGAAACTACATCTTAATTGCTGGGGTTCCCAGGTCCACTTTGACTCGGGGTGGTAGCAACTCTTAGTGTTCCAGCTATGGGCAAATAGTTAACATGGGGTCAAAACGCCATGAAAGTGTAAAAATAGGTTTTAATACCAGTAATACATTTTTGTAAAAACTTATTACTAGCAATGAATTTTTGAGGAAAACATTATTACCAGCAATACATTTTTGAAAAAAATATTACTAGCAATAAATATCTAGTCGGCATTAAATAACCCATAGAGGTTAATATACTGTAAAAGAAAACAAACCAAACCAAACCGACCTTCAGTGTTGGGAATGGATGCGAGGTGGCTTCAAAAGCAACTCCATCTTGGATCATGTGCTTCCCATACATGTTCGCAATTAAGTACACGATGTCGGCCTTCGTTGTGGTGAGTTTGCTGGTTTGTCGTTAACTTGACAATGTCACAAACTTAGGAAGCAGGAAGCAATGTGCTGGAGAGCGTGCCGGGTGATATGATCATTGCAAATTTCAACAAGCCACTTCTGAATTACGTGCTAAAATACTTTCCCCGATAACTCGATATACGCTGCGCATTGACCGTGATGCCTTGTGGGAAGAAGTGGGGCGACATAATCTAGACTTCACTGACACTAATCTCCAGCTCCATTAGAGATGACATGGTGTACCTTGGTGGGGGTCTACGTTCCGCCACCTGATGTTTACCCTCTTCAACTGGCCACTCAAAAAAGATTTACCTTCGCGCTAGCTGGTTGGTATGAACACAGCGCAAGTTTTTCTTTTCCTGCTTCAGAATGGAAACTGTCATGATTCTCATATATACAGTGGTTTATGATAAGTTTTTAGCCACACTTGATTACAGCAATTTTGGTTTGCGTAATAACGTCTTTTCTTTTTACAGACAATACCGTGTTATTATCAAGCTACTCTCATCTATGAACGATGGTTGACATATTTTGCAATGAAAGTTCCCGGAAGTAAGGAAATTGGTGAATTTGAACGAGGGCAAATAATAGGATGTCATCAGTGTGGCAAGTCAAATAGAGAAATTGCTAGTTATTTTCCAGGTTAATCATCAAACGGTTCATAATATTGTCAAGAAACTTAATGAAGAAGGCCATTGTCGTGTGGAACAACGTTCTGGAAGACCAAGCATCGTGTTTGAGTGAACGAAAAGGGCGCTGAAGAGGGAAGTCATCAGAAACAGTTGTCAGAACGTCAAAGATGTCACCAACAGCATGGAAATCTCGCCATATGCGGAGAGAAAGAGTCTGGGAAGCTAGGCTATCAAAAAAGAGTTGCAGGAAAGAAGCCCTCGATTTCAGAGGTTAACAGGAACTGACATATGGATTGGGCGAGAGAATTAGAGAGCAAAATGAGACTTGGAACACTGAATGTCTGCAGGCGACCGTGAAACATGGAGGGATTGCAGTAATGGTGTGGGGTGCTGTCTGGCTTGGAGGGAAATCTGAGCTGATTCTTGTTGACGAGTGATTGAATGGTCCAAATTACTGTCAAATATTAGAGAAAGGACTACTCCCACTATTTGAAACCAATCAGATTGACAAGAATGTCTACCTTTTTCAAGAAGATGGAGCGCAAAGTATCAAAGGCCTGGAAGAAATCGCAAGGAATCAAGTCACTACTATGGGTCGCCAAAAGCCTGACATGAATCCAGTAGAGCATGTTTGGGAGCACCTTGACTGAAAACTTCGAGAGCGTGCAACCAAAATCACGTCAGTGGCAACCCTTTAAAGAAACATTGCTAAAGGAGTGGCAAAATATGGCTCAGACGATTCTTGATAACTTAATCAAATCCATGAAAAATCGAATACAAGCACTGAAACTAGAAAATGGAGGACCTACTCTTTACTAGTTCCAAATACTGTTTATTTATGTTGAGTTGGGATTACATAATTAAATTTTTAAATTGGATGTAGTTTATTTCTTATGGCTAAAAACTTTTCTTAGGCCATTGTATGTAAAAAAAAGAAATGAGAATGTTGAAATGTGGTGCATGCTCGTACCATTAGGTTAGGTTGTCTTCCATTTCCGCTCCAGTAAAAGTGCATTTTCATATATACGTCGCACCACACACACACACACACACAACACACAACACACACACACACACATATACATACAAACACACACACACACACACACACACACACATATATATATATATATATATATATATATATATATATATAAGCGGTGACAGTGAGGTCAATCTTTTATGTACTCTGATATTCTTCATAGCTTGGACTCTATCAAATCTCTAATTTGAAGTCTAATTCTCATAGTAGCCTGCAGTATTGTGACATGATCGCGAACAATTTCATTTGGATTTTATAATTAATCATTATTATTCGAATCAATGTTTCTATCGCTCTTTCGTCAATAGCCGATTGCACAAGTACTTACATCAAATTACATAAATTTTTCTTAACACTTTACTCACAAAGTAACAAAACTGAAGCACGAGTGGCTGTTAGGTCTCAAAGTTTTCTGTTTGTAACACGTAATGCTGATTGTTTGTGGAAATTATCCTCCTAATTATACTTTAGTCTTTGTTAACAATTTTCTGATTTTTGTTCTCAATTATTCCATGAATCGCGAAAAACAAAACTGAATCACTTTTTCATTTTTTCTTTTTTTTAATAATTTCTCGATTAACCATTTTTCGGTAAAGAATATTTCATTATTCTTCTTGTTTTAATATACAGGGTGACCCCACAAAATCGACATCATTTTGTAGTCTAATATCAGCCAATTCTCGATCAATTGATGTCAAATTTCAAGGAAATGTGCAAAAAACTCTGTTGACTGTGCTGACTTCTCTCAGTGAGAATCTACCGGGAAGATGGATCGGGCGCGCCACTGATAATGACAATGTGCTGTTGAAATATTCACCTGACTTGACACCTTGTAATTTTTTTCTATGGGACTATGTGAAAGGATAGGTCTATATCCTCCTTCTTCCTACAAATCTGGAGGAGCTATGTATACAACGTCCAGTACATTTATATATTGATATAGATATGCGGGGCGGGTGTTTGTGTATGTGTGTGGGCGTTCTATGCAGTATAAAAGTTAGTGAAAGTAAACATATATTTAATTTACGAATACGGCCAGAATATTGTGGCAGTGTTCGTAATTGATGTCATATTTTTCTTGATAACAAGGGCTTCCGTTACTTTTAGACGTTTTAATAACGCAACCTATTATATATAAATATATATATGTATATATATATATATATATATATATATAGAGAGAGAGAGAGAGAGTAAGAGAGAAAGAGAGAGAGATACATACATATATACATGCATATTTTCACCCTAAGTAAGGTAGCAAAGCCACTAAGACAAGGGGGTAACTGAATGTGAATAAATATCGTCATATATATATATATATATATATATATATATATATATATATATATATATATATATATATATATATATATATATATATGTGTGTATATGTATATATATATACATATACATATATATATATTATATATTATATATATATATATATATATTATATATATTATATATTCTGTACATATATATATATATAAATATATATATTCATATATATAAGTACATATATATTATGTTCTGTCTCAATTTATACACATACACAGACGCACACACACATGTATGTGTTTATATATATATATATATGTGTGTGTGTGTGTGTCTGTGTCTGTGTCTGTGTGTGTGTGTAGTAAGGTAGAGATTGATATTATGTCATGATGAGTAGCAGCATATATTGCTTGTCATCCTCTCACGCATACTTTTCTTTGTTGATATAATCATTAATAAAAATCGTCTGTATTTTCATTGACACTGAAGCCATCGCACATGAACAATGTCCGCCATTGCAGCTGCGCACTGAAGCAGTATGAGTAAGAAGAATCAGCAGAGTGGCTACAGTCTTCATATTCGCTCCTCTGAATTCACTTGTCTGTTTATCGATTTGTTAGCATTCGATGCCCCCCTCCTTTTTCTCTTTCCCGCTACGAAAACACCCCAACAATCGAGTGTTAGAAGCCAGCAGAGCACATTTGAATGGAATCGATTTTAAGCCGCTCTTTGCACTTCCTCTCCTTTCTTTCTCCTCCTATAACACACCCCTCTATTTCTATTCCATTTACTTACTCTTTCTTTAACTCTCTTATCTCTCAGCTCTCACACTCCCATTCTCCATTTTGCATTCTGTCACTGTCTTTTTATAACTTCCATTTTCAACTATTTCTGCCATCAATTCATCCTTTTGCTTTTTCTTTTGTTTTACGTTTTTAACTTCTTTATTTTCATTTGCTTTCTTTTCCCTTTTCTTTCTTTTTCCATCTTCTTTCCTTTCCTCATCTCAAAAGCATATATACTTTGCACTGCTATAACCATTTCGATGACGTGTCAGCAATTGCTTGGCTATTAAATGTGCTAAATATCCACAACCAATGAATGTCTATTCTGTGAGTTGCTCGATATGGCACACACAATATTTTCATTTCATTTTATTTACCCTCCCCTCTAACTTGATCGCTTTTCAGAAACACCCGCCCAAACCCACTACTTTTAAATATTTCTTTGTTGGTGTTATCTCTTCTCTTCCAGAAAAAGACATCTTTTTATTACACTTTCGTGAGTAAATCGTTCTGTTTCGCTCCCAACTGATTTTGTAAACATTAGAATTTCACGGTGCAGGCCTGCTTGCATGTACCTGAAATTGCACGTGGGTTTTTTTTGTTGTTGATGGTTTTATGCAATTGTAAAAAGAAAAAAATTGAAAATTGTATCGAATTTAGGCAATCTATTTTGAAAAGATAGGCAAGGAAGAAAGTGAGAATGTGTTAATGAGGATGACAAAGAGGAAGAAGGAGAGAGGTTAAGAAGGAAAGAGGGGAAGAAGGAGAGAGAGGAAGGAGAGAGAGAGAGTGAGGTGGGTAGCTATGAAGTTGCACCTGTCGTAAATTAGTCACCAACAAAAAAACTCAATCTCATAGGAAGGTTTGATTAATTTTGATTACATTTATATTATTAAAAAGAAAAAGGATTAGAAAAACGTCATATAAAAAACTGTTTTCTTGCACCATATCGAAACATAGTTATTTGTTTTGTCTGATCTTTAATTTGTATCACGATTGATTTTTAATTTGTATTTATTATTGTTTATCCGGGTTTCGTGAAACATGTCGGAAAACCACTTGAAACGTTCATTGTCAAAAATGCACTTCTTCTTCTTCTTCTTCTTCTTCTTCTTCTTCTTCTTCTTCTTGCTGCTGCTGCTGCTGTCATGTTACTTCCCTTTGGTCGATCATAGTCCTTCACAAAACGCACTTAACATTGAAAAATATATCAAAAATCAAATAATGAAAGGATTTATATGAACATTTCGCTATTTACTCATAGTACACTAAAGCTTTATATCAGATCATTCTACAAGTGCTACTGGTTTCATGTGACCTGCTGTATCTTTTGGTCATCGGTTATTAAACCGGTTCTCCCACTAGGCTTTTCTGATGAGGAGGTTAGCTATGCGCCCAGCAGAATTAAAAACAAAGGGGCATATGAACCTTCTTGTGCCATCTAGTCCGGGGGTCGGTAGACTAGATTTGATAACTACTTGTAAGAAGTCAGTATGGTGATGACATGCCATAAATGGTCGGAAGGCTTTATAGACTGCCAACGTCCGGTGCAGAGGAATCAACGGCAACGTCTTCGTGACCAAAAGCCAAACCATGAAATTTGAGGACACCTACTGTGCTTTGGCCAAGAGAGGTCTCCTCCAGGTCTACTTGTGCAAGTCACGCTACGCATGAATGAATATATGTCCGGTTTTCAACCCACATGTATGGAGGGGACTGTTCAGGTGTTTAAATGCGCAGCGACCGTAGGACCACACCCAGTCATGAAACTTATCATGATGATGATGATGGTCGTTTCACAATTTTTTTCTGTTCCTGAATCCATAATTTGTTCGTTTCTTGATGTTTTTTAAACTTAGATCCCTATTCCTGCTTTCAGACGAACCGTGGATCAATAAGAGGTTACTTTGGTAACTGTCATGTCAACATGATCACCTCTGTCCACGGCTCAATAACTTCCTGGAACATATAAAAAATATGCCGGTTTTTGATTAATTTGCTCAGCTATAGCCCCTAATTCTAAAGCTCAGTAAGCTAAGTATATATAGACAGGTTCGCCTATCGTCTAGTTGACACTCCTTCCCGGTCGTTTGAAGATGAGTAAAGGTTTATTTCTTGTTGCCTATTCAAGATTGGGTTTCCCGTTCCTTCTAAAGTCTAAAGGTCTACTTCAAATGTATAATTAAAAATAAAAAGTAACTTACATGGAAAATTCTTGAGAGTGCCGCTATCGAATCTTATCAAAATATAAATCTGCGCCCCGGAATTTTTCCAATATCTCCATTCCTGAAAGAATAATTCATTTCCCAAGTCAACATACATGACTATAAAAATTAAAAAAAACCGTTAACTTCATAACCTCATATTATTTAAAACGTATATAATACATGCATCCCATACTAAAATAATTTAGATATTATTTACATAAAATATTTCAATAACATTATTTACTCACTTTCGTTTATTAGACATTAAATTACGTCACTTAGCATCTTCCATACTTTACCTAGACTTTTCAGTTAATTTGAGAAATATTTACGAGCGTCTCTTAAATTTAAAAATTTTGTAAAATTGATAAGATTTTTACTTTTGTTTATAATTAGTTGTTGCAAAATTGTTAGAATGCTCGTACAAGCTCGTAGTTCTGGCTAATAATATTTCAAGGAAAACACTGGAACAAAATATTAGAGATGGAATGGCTTAATCACAAGAATTATTAATACAATAATAGCAGATACTGTAGTTAGTGTGGCAAATACGCACGACACACTTTGAGACGACTTTGCAACTCCTCGTCCTATAAACTGACGTTCATCTCATAGTGAATGGAAGAGTCTATGTTCAAGAATTTAGTGTAGGGAAGGTCGGTCATATTTCTACACCCCTCCCTTTTTAAGATAGGCATTCCCTTTTGAACTCGTATGTTCTCTTTTTGGGGTTCACTTCCAAAACTTGGATTTATTTTTTTTTTTACTAACACGGTGTGTGTTCTAGTATTTATAACTGGATTTGGCAAGTCAAAAATATCGTACATTTTCATAGGTAAATCTCTTTGTTGGGTTTTTATTTCCCTAGCATATCTTTTTTTAATCGGTTTAAATACCTTTTATTCGTCAAGTTCGACCTTGAACCATATACATCGTGCCGCCAATGCGATTTACTATTTCACCTTCTTCCCAACTTTCCTTTTCTGCTTTGTAAATTCTGTCGAAAACCTTATCCCCAGCTTTGAAAGATTTTATAGATAATTTCATACTATACCAACTTTTTAAAAAAATTTTCTTCCCGGTAGTAATTTCTCAAACATCGATTTCATTTTCTTGGCAAGCATGTGTTCCGCTGGTGACATCCATGATGCAGCATTAGGGTTAGGGATTAGTCTGTAAATTACTTTTCGGTCTTCTCGTGTTGTTTTTAATGCCTTTTTGAACGTATCAACGAAATGTTCACCCTAACCATTGGGTGGTACGGCAGCGTTGTTATATGTTCAACTGCATAGGATTTGCAAAAAAATTGAAAACCACTCGAAATAAATTGCAGATAGTACCTGGAACTCTAGATCTCAAAAACAGTTCAGGAAGAAAATGTACAGTTGCAGTGGAAATAGGTCTTCTACACTTAAATATTCCAGGTAATTTTGAAAAACTGTCGACGACAATCAAGTAATACGTACCATTTAAATGTCCCCCGTATCAACATGCAACCTAGAGCAAGGTGTATCAAAATTAGGCTATGGTTGATAATTTACAGGTGCTAATTTTGTTCAGTATTCTGCACCTGAGAATTGCATAGTTGCACATTATATATATATATATATATATATATAATTTCAAAATCAATAGAGTTTAAGGTTTATCTCTTGTTTCCTCTACCTTGAGTGGCTCTTGGGAATTGTACTGGGTGAATATTAGAAAAAATCCAGACGAAGACGTTGCCTTTGATTTCACAACTACAACTCTGAATTCAAAATTTTGGGGCGCTTGGCTTGCAACTCCAACCTGTAAAAAATCATCTTGCTATGAAAACCACAGTAACAATATCTAGTGGCCGAGTCTGGAGATGCGGCCCTAACGTGGTAAGGCTGTCGTTCTATATTCCACAGATCTCACAAGTAAAACTATGTATTGGGACTGGGGGTAATTTCACAATAAACCCCTCTACACACGCAAGTGGCTACGGACAAGATGTACTAATCGGCAAATGTGCATTTATTTCTAGATTTCGTAGTCTGTATAGCAAAAATATTCTCTTTGATAATGCAGCAATCTTTTTCCGACTCAACCTCAGCAGATAGGCATACATGTTTTTGTACATACAATTCTTTTTTCTTGACCTCATAGCCTCTATCTTCACTTCCGCTATGACCACGCACTCATTAATTTAAATTTTAAAATATATTTCAATAATTTAAATATATTCGCTGAAGTTTCAATTTCAATTGCAAGAAAATAGCATAGGTTTAGTACAAAAGGTTTGGTACAAAAGAAAAATAGTTTTTGCTAAATATAATAATTTTAAACTATTTTAATTCATTAATTTTTAAATCACAAATTTATAGTTAATTTAATTATTTGGATGGAACAGAAGTGTCTTTTAATAGTATTACAACGGCTATTGTCATAACATACTGTTACGTATATAACGAACTTCGAGTAAGGATTCTCTATACGTAATGCTTCGGCTACATGCCGTGCGCATGTACTAACTCCAAACGGCTAGGTATTTACGCAGCTACCCCCCCCCCAAAAAAAAAACTGAAATGAGATGTAACACAAGGTCGAGATTTCTGTGGGGAACCTGAGCATTTCCACTTGCGGCATTGGTCAAAATTTATTCAGCCTCCGCGGGATCGAATACAATTCTTGCCATTTTTTCTCAGCCGAGTCTCCGTCTGTAGAGAGAGCCCCGACTGTTTCACTCCTCTGCCCGAAAACAGAGGTCTTGCCAGTCGCAAGTCAGGCAGAGATCTACCTAACTCGAAACGGATACCTCGTCTTACCTCGTCTTACCTCGTCTTACCTCGGACCTGGAACTCTTCGTAGCGCTTATCATATAAGTAATTCTTCGGCAACTTGCTGCGACCTCTGCATTAATTAGTCTGAAGACTGACTCGAAATTGCTGGTATTTACCAAACCTCTACACAGGGTAGGATGTGGAACAAGGCCGGTTTTTACGTGAGGCAAATCCGAAATTTTCCCCGTAGACCCCGCATACACGGTGTCGGGTTTGTCTACCTCCCCAGACGAGAGTCTGCCCTTTAGCATAGCCTCGCCTGAGGTCCTCTCTGCCCGAAGGAAGAGGGATCGACAAGACTGTCGCGAGCCTGGCAGCAACATGCCTGACTCGAAACAGCTACCTTGTATTACCTCTGACCTGAATCGTTCATATAGTCACCGCGGGCGTACTATTTACTCCACAACAAATGGGTGGCCTTTGAACACGAGATTTCATTTTGCAAGAGACTAGAATTTATGATAAATACATATTCGTGTGTGGATTCTCAGTTTTAAATGTTTTCACACGATACGGGACATCGCAGAGATACTCCACATATATCACATAAACGTTGGGTATTTGAAAATATTGGATAGAGGAATCGCCACTATGTACAAGTCTCTCACAATTTAATGGAAAAAATTTAATGGGCCAAATTCTCCAACGCGAAAAACGATCCATTTTCAAACGAACGATCACAGGTGGGGAAAAAAAATTATTTGATAGTAATGTGGAGCAAACGAAAAAAAAAAATTAAAAAAATAAAAAATCCTGTCGAAGGTGAAAAGATTCACCATTAACAACTCCAAAAGTCAGCCGGCATCCGAAGATGATGATGTAGTGTATTTGGATATTAAAGATTTTTATTAATTACATTAATTTGGATATTAAGGAATATTAAGTATTTGATATTAAGGAGACTATCCTACATAAGATAATGACCGCTTATTCCACTTCAAAATGTCCTCTTTTAGACCTTACATATATATCACAGAGAAATAACTGTAGTCTGTTAATTCTGATTTTGATTGTCACACAGTACTCATGTTCAAACAATGATGATTTCCATCCGATTGAGTAAGTCCATGAGGGAACGTCAGTGAATGCATATGCTCAAAGCATCATGCTTCTAACTGATTACCAAGTTACCTCAAGGCCGGTTCTGAGGTATGGAAAATGGTCAGCTAATGGTCAGCTAATTTCTGGACAGACTTCACTCGGATGTATAGAAATATCTCCACCTACGTGCGTATATATATATATATATATATATATATATATATATATATATATAACTGATTAAATAAATTACAGACATTATGTCTGCTAATTTTTAATAAAATCCGTTCATACTCACGAATAACCTTCCGTGTATAAAGGATGAGAAAAATGTACTATAGCTGTTTAAATTTCTTTTATTTTCATTTCCTAAGTACTTTCGATCTTCTTTCAAGTTCATCTTCAGGGGTGCAAGTGGTACAGAACTATATATTGTTCATTAGTATAAGTATTTATACAAAAATGTACGTTGTTATCATTACCGAATTTTTTTCATTATGCTTTTAAATGCAAAACGGTTGTCAATGTGCTGAGCGTTCATTAGAACGTGAAAAAATTATCCATCATAGAATGTTTTCCTCTCTGTTATAATGTCATGGTTACGCGCGCATTAAAGCGTGAAAAAGTGTTCCTTTACAGGCATTTCAGAACATTACTCCAGTATTCATAGTTGATTCTGTTCAGTGCCGGCTTTAATTTTTTAATATAAATTGCTTCTGGTATTTGGTTCTGGTATCTAAATTTGTTGTTTTTATGGTGTAGGATAGTTGTGTTATCGATTAGTAATTTTTTATATTGTTAATGTGGACAGGAATGTTGTTGTGTATATATATATATATATATATATATATATATATATATATATATATATGGTGATTCACAGAATGTTAACACTTCTAGAGGGGTTTTCTTCTCTTATGTGCCGTTCCCTTCAAGTAGTGGGCAATCATGTGTCTGTACAACTTTGACAATGTTTGACTCTTTAGTATCGATCTTTTTCCATTAGGAAAGTTTCCATTTCCTTCTGTCATCCTTCTTTCAATATGTCTTGTGTTAAAGTTTCCAAGACCTCATTCTCATAATGGTAATATTAGCTGTTTCCTTATATGAAAATATTTAGAATTCATTGGCCGAAAAGCCATTTCTACCGCCGGTTGAAATTTATAAAATCCTTTTTCCAACTTTAAAGTATTGAATGAAGTTTTCTTCTTAACTTTTTGTTCAAAGAACTGAGGAACATCAAATACAATGTCATTATTTTCTCTTTGTGTTATTGGTGCTATGCATTTTAGCTCTTGCTGCTGTCAAATGTCCTCATGTATTGCGGTTTCAATTATTTGGTACAGTTCTTTGTCTTTGATTCTGTAGCGCCAGTCCTCGAAAAGGATGGTCCTCACTAAGACCTGCAGATTTCATAAACTCCACCTGTCCCTTTCTTATTTTAAATATAAGTTATACATGTCTTTCCCGTTCTCGTTTTGTTGGAACTCCCTCGTTGTTTATACGCCCTGTCCATTGCTTTCTCATCATTTGTAAGTAAAACTATAGTGGCGTGGGGCTTAGGGGTTAGAATGAACAGTTGATTTACACACGCCAAGATTAATGGACGATGGTAATGACGAGGAAACACACGGGTGAATTTTAACAAAACAAGATTAGAAATTTATTTAAGAATTTAGACGCTTAAAGTAGTGTCAGTAGCTAATTTCAGAAAAATAAATCAGAATTATTAAAGTCCGTAGTTTCAACGAATTGACATGAAGAGGAATAGTTTGAAATATTTAGCTTTTGGACTCAACGACTAATTGTTGATCCCAAACAATTTCAAAAAGGTTCGTGAATTTATTTCAATCTTCTTCTAGCATACCGGTTAATCTCTGTGAAGGCAAGGTTTTCATTGGTCCAAAGAAAATTTCACATAGGCTCGTGAATTCCTTTATGTTTCGATTTTCCTCAGTTCTCCGAATTTGAAGGAAGTGGGTAAAGGGAATCATTATTATTTCACACTCACTACAGAACCATAACTCTGTAGCTTCAAGGCTCTTTATCATCTTCAAGAGAATTGTCCTAGCAGGAAGGTGCATAAAATATGACAGTTCATCAATATTTTCTAGTAAAATAGCAATAGTTTTTATTAAAAATCAGAACTGATATGATTTCATATATATATATATATATATATATATATATATATATATATATATATATATATATATATAGGTCTAGTATTTACATTAGTCGGACTATTGTCTTCATCTTTGTCGCCATATTTGCCACAACGTTTCGGCCGTTGTACGCTCCGGCCTTCTTCAGGTTTCGAATTTCGACTCGAACCTTTTATTTCGATCACTGGGGTAGACTGTTCTAGTTCCACGAGCCATGTTTGATGGATGTCAGTTATCAGTTATCTCCTGCTAATTTTCCCTCTGAAAGTTCTCCACTCAAGTTTCAGAGGGAAAATTAGCAGGAGATAACTGATAACTGACATCAATCAAACATGGCACGTGGAACAAGAACAGTCTACCCCAGTGATCGAAATAAAGGGTTAGGTTCGAAATTCCAACCACCTGAAGAAGGCCGGAGCGTACAACGGCCGAAACGTTGTGACAAATATGGCGACAAAGATGAGGACAATAGTCCGACTAATGTAAATACTGTACATAATACCTCATCTCAGAAATATATATATATATATATATATATATATATATATATATATATATATATATACTTTAACAATCAGGAGGTCAGTTGAATCCGCTACCTTGCTTTCAATCTTACGGTATCTTCAGGCGATTTTTATCAAATGACTTCTTAACGCTTTTTTTATTTAAAAAAAAAAAAGAACGCTACATTCTTATTGTTAAAAATAATAATGTAGCATTCTTTATTTTTTTTTAAATAAAAAAGCGTTAAGAGATCATTTGATAAAAATCGCCTGCGTATACACCAACGCTGAAACCAAGGTAGCGAATCAAACTGACTTCCTGATTTAACTCTGACCATTAACTATATATATATATATATATATATATATATATAGTTTTCATTAAAAACGACTAAGAATGTAGTGCGGTTAACATTTTTGCATTTAATTTTTCTTCTGTTATAATTTTCTTCATTTCTGGATGTAAATTATGTAGAAATTTTCCAAATGTTTTGTATGCCCGAGCTATTATCAAGGATGATTTTTGTTTTACTTTTAATTGAATGTATGGATTGTTTTATGTATGCATCTAGCATAACAGGAAAGTTTTATTTTCAAAACACGGTCAGCACATTCTGGCCGTGTTCATACTTGATATTATTGAACGTTTGCTTTTCTTTTTTTTTATTAATAATGCTTCCATTATTTTTAGCCTTTTTTACATGTGGATGAGGCTATTGTAATTGTATTATCAACGAGTATGTTGCGGATAGAGTTTGGTAGTTCGCCATGTGTATTTCAATGAGACCTAATTAAGCTATAGCCAGACAGATGTAACATGAGTCTCCGTATTAGGCATGTTGTAGTATATCCAATAAAAAAGTATAAAAGAGGGATTGCTGCCCCGATTTTTTAAGCATTTCACCCCAATCAAGGCGGGAGTACCACTAACATGTAAGGGATCACAGAGAGTGAGAGCAAAAGTAAAGAGGTGTGTTTGAGGAAAGGATAAAAAGAAGGACGAGGAACAAGATCAAGGCATCAAAAGATGTCGAGTGACATTTCATTTGAATATATAGCCGTCAGGGAAGCAAGTAAGAGGAAGGGAGTTCCACAGACGGGAAGTGCGAAATAAGAAGCTGTTGAAGTAGAAGAGACGGCTACATTTAATCCTTTCGTCAGTGAAAGGGTGAGACGGAGATGCCAACCTAGTAGCGCGTTTAAATTCATGCAGTTTGGGAACCAGCGAAAGTAGCTCGTCGGAGCAGTTGCCGTTAAAATACTTGTAGAAAAGATAGAGGGAAGATACAGCATGTCTGTAAGAAAGTTACTGTAGACGAGATGTCAGATCAGGCTTACACAATTATGTGCGTGTGGACACGTCGACGTGGTGTAATGGTTTGCAAGCTTGTCTCGCTAGAACAATTACGACTGAGTAGTGAGTTCGATTCTCACTGGATTCCCCATACTCTCGGCCTTGTGTTACATCTAAGCTAGGCTTAGAAAATCACCATATATGTGTCTGCAGGATGATAAGTGCTAAAATTCCCCCCACTCGTGCACAAAAGTTGACCAAACAACAGAATATTAGGGTGGAGAGCTTCTTGGAACAGCTGAAAGCTCTTCGGTACCCACAAAATATATATTGAGTTTTCGGATACATTAGCAAATATCTTTAACGTAAAAATCGATAACTTCGTCTCTTACGTTTTTCGCTTGAACACATCGACATGTCTACAAATTGAGCCACGACCTGTAATTTATTCTTTTCGTTTTTTTTTTGTTTTTATGTATTTATTTATCTTGAAAAGAATCTGTTCAATCCTTAAATTCCTAAGCAGCAGATATTTTCGGAAAAAAAATGACGGAAAGACAGAATCCTTGACACAAACGCATCTTTTTATCTATGTGCACGTCAATTTCTGAGAGTCTGCATTTATTTTCTAGTAGCAGACAAATTCTGGTAAAAAGATGAGGGCAGTGGAATGAGAAGACTGGGAGGGTAAGGTGTGCAGCGAAAGTACTAAGTGCTTCCACGCTTAATTTGCCAAAATAATGTATACATGTGCACGCCCGTCTCCTGTCTGTGTGCACACGCAAGGAGAATAGGAGAGAAAGAAAGAACATTATTAAGAGAAAGAGAGAGAAAGACGAAGAGAAAGAGAGAGAGAGAAACAAAGAGAGAGAGACAGAGAGAAAGAGAGGAAAAATAAGTGCGATTGATATCGTTTGTTTCACTGTTTCAGTTGAACCTCTGCTGGTGCAGTTAGTGCAAACTTTTTGGTGCGTGTGTGCCTCCATATCGATACAATAGGCGAGATCAAAATACCCATTCCGATATCACAGATATTAGAAATACGAAGTCTACTTTAAGAATTTTCTATATATTATTATCTGCAATTTGGGTGCATCTGTTTATCCATCAGTGTTCATGCAGACAATTATTCCTGAAATTCGTCCATCATTATTATTCGATTTTGAAAGTCTCGTTATAGTTTATTTATTCTGAAACCATTCCCAAAGACCGCTTTTTATTTTTTTACCGCCATTTCTCTTTAGGGTCACGGCTCTCCACATATGCCTTTCTTTAGAATCTGTTAATTGCCATGCGATCTTTTGTTGTGCTTTCCGTTGCTTTCTCTACGGTTTGGAATTCAAAGCCTTTCCTTTGTTTAGATTGATTGCTACCCAAGGGTAGAGAGCCCAGTCTACTTTGTTATTTAACCCATAGCTGGTGGGGAAGAGAGAAGAGTGAAAGTGAACAAGGGGGAGAGGATGTAATTTAAATTTGGCTCTGCAAAAGTGTGCGTATATTCACTTGTATTAGTGCGGAAATTACTCCTGTCCATGATTATCAATATGGATTTTGCACGCTTCGTTGTAATTTACTGGCTATCAACCCATTTCCCAGAAATTTATATAAAGCGTTTCAAAATAAGTTGGAGACAAAAGTTCTTAAGCATATAGTTAAGTGTGTGCCAAAGTTTCTAACCTTTTTTTGTTAACTCGAGTTGAAATATGCAGCTGAAAATTTGATAACTGCGGCATCCTGGAATAATAAGTACTTAAAAAAAATTATATGTTAGTTTATTTTTCAAATTTATTCATATAGTAATTTTTCTTAGTTCATTGATATAGAAAAGTTCATTTATATTTTTTGAAGATGACAGTTACACTTTTTTTTCATTATATAGTAAATCTAAAATTTCCTGGGGTTTTGTGGAGCACCCTGTAGTACTGCATTTCATATATATATATATATATATATATATATATATATGTATATATATATATGAAATGCAATACTATATACTAGAGAAAAAGCTTTTGGATTTGAAGGTCTGATGAATTGGGGTCGATTTTACGACCCGAAAGAAAGAAATATAACCTCATGAAATTTTAAGTGTTCGTGCCTATATATTATTATTATTATTATTAATATATATATATATATATATATATATATATATATATATATATATATATATATGTATATATATATATATATATATATATGTGTGTGTGTGTGTGTGTGTGTGTGTGTGTGTGTGTGTGTGTGTGTGTGTGTGTGTGCAGTACTATAGGGTGCTCCAAAACAACATTTTGGTCTGTTTTTCTTACCTAGCTAGGAATTTCTTTTGTCTAAGTCTTCTTTTTTTTTTTTATAAGTCTTTTGGCTGGGTGTCTGATTTGTTGTTAGCACCAACAGCACCAACATTCATATATATATATATATATATATATATATATATATATATATATATATATATATATATATATATATACAGGAGTTGGACAAAATAATTGAAACACTTGTTAAATTCAAAGAAAATTTATTTAATATGAAGTTGGTCCTCCTTTAGCCTCACATACCGCTTTAATACGTCTAGGAATGGAATCATACAGCTTCCTGACTTCATCCAGGGGAATTTTCGGCCATTCTTCCATTAATACCTGCTCCAGCTCTTTAAGACACGACGGTGAAGGATAGCGGCTCCTAACTTGTCGCTCCAAAATGCACCACAAATGATAAATAATATTGATATCTGGAGATTGGGGAGGCCACTCCATGTGTTCTAGCTCACTTTCATGCTCTTCATACAAATTCTTAACTACTCGTGCAGTATGTATTGGAACATTATCGTCTTGGAAGATGCAGTCACCATCAGGGAATAAAGTCTGGGCGATTGGATGAATATGATTTCCCAAAAAGTTCAACTAATCTTTGCTGTTGATTCTACCATGCAAGGGCAACTATTGGACCGAGACATTTCCATGATATGGCGGCACAAACTATCACTGATCCACCTCCATGCTTCACTGTTGGAAGAAGGCAGTCAGGTTTGTAAACTTCTTTGGGCTGCCTCCAAACAAACTCACCGTGAAGTTGGGAAAAGAGAAGAACTGGACTCGTCTGAGAGTATGACTTGCTTCCATTGATCTGCAGACCAGGCATAATGATCTCTGCACCACTTCAAATGTTGCAAGTGGAGAGAAGAGGTTTCCTTACGGTGTCTCTTCTATGATATCCAGTCTCATGGAGCTCACGACGAACAGTTTTAGTAGAAACTGGACTATTCAGATGATTATTCAACTCAGCAGTCTGGCCGCAGTAGTCCGATGATTTTTCGCCACATTGCGTTTCAATGTACGTCGGTCCCTATCAGTACGTTTGCAAGTCCGGTCCGAATTGCTACGGTTGCTAGAGGTTTTGCCCTGGTTCTCGAATTGCGTCATAGTTCTTGATATGGTAGCTGTTGAAAAACCAAACAGTTCAGCAACCTTAGTGATCGAGGCTCCTGCCATGCGAGCTCCAACTATTTGCTCTTTTTCGAACTCGGAGAGGTCACGCATTTAGCTTACATTTTACTAAATTCTAAAAATAAATAAGACAAAGACTGTAAATTAGGTAAATAAACGTATTTACAATAGATATAACCTGCAATCACGAGGTTTTAGTTAAAGTTCTTAATATAATAGGTCTTTGAAATATAGGAGTGGAATTTGCAACTGTTCCAATAATTTTGTCCAACCCCTGTATGTGTGTGTGCGCGCGCGTGTGTGTGTATGCGTGCATGTGTGCATATGTGTGTTTTAATGACTGACTATAAGTTTTCTATTGAATTAATAATCTGCGAACCATTCCACATGAATGGACCTACGCTAGATCCGTCATTACATTCAGCCAATGTAGCTCTATATTCATCATTAACGGTTACTGTTGAGAAATCAGTTTTCATGTAGTAGCTAATCCACTTTGTCTTGATTATTATACTTATAAATTTTCAAAAATCTCTTTTTCTAACATTCTTAACGTCATTTTTTCTTTGCTTATCTTAGCCGATGTTTACATTTTTTTTATTGTTCTCTATTCAACTTTTTCGCAATTTCCAACGTTGTGACCCCATTACTCAACAACTTTATACCTTGTTTCATTTTTGAGGTTATAAATGATCCATGGCAACTAATTACTTTTAATAAACAGAAAAGGAGCAAGTGTGTCGCTTGTAGAACTCTTGCTTTAACTTCAAAGGAATGAGTTCGTTCCTTACAGAGTGCCCCATACTTTCTGTCTGGATATTAAAAAAAAACATATCAGTAGCCATGCAATGGTGGATATTTATTTAGAATTAAAATGGACAACCCATGCATTAAACAATGGGATCAATTTGAAATTTCCAGATGGTCAACTAATAGGATAAACATCTGAAGAAAGCACTTTCGGGTAAACAAATTTTCTTGGTGGGTGTATATAACAGATTTAGCAGGGGTCGACAAGGATCATCTTGGCTAACATCAAGCGGCATTTTGACCAAAAAGACGAAACAAAGACGTTTTCACTATATGGAAATCTTTTTTTTTTGTTTTTTTTTAATAATTAAATACTATGTAGTTGTAAAGAAAAGAAAAAAGAAACTGTCAACTCATAGTAGCAATAAACGTCTGCATTAGATTTCTTCTGTCTCTCGACCGCAACACTTGGAGCCAAATCACAGTTCAAACGATAGTCCGTCGTAACAGTCCAACAGGCAACGTAGTAACGACAAAATTGGGTCACAAATCCAACCTTCACTTCTCATCAGCAAAAACGCGTGTTCGCCCACCAAGCTCAGAAAATCAAATCTGTTCACATCAGCGAAAAACAACGGCTTTTTCAGCGAGAGATTTTTCTGATCGGTCACGTCATTCAGGGGAGGGAAGAATATTAGCATAGATTCTGGTCCTTAAAGTAAATTTTTGCGAACTACTTTTTGGTAATTTTTCTTCGGCAGATCGCACACAAAACACGAACTCTTTTTCAAGGGAGCTGATTAGCTCTTTCACTACATATTATTAATAAGAAATGTATACTTATTGTATGAAAATAATATATATTGTTTAAGATCTACGATAAACACGTTAAATATGGTAAAATGCAAAGGAAAGCAATTAACTATTTCAAAATCCTAAAAACTTCATAATCTGAGCAAACTTTGGCACGACGACGTGATGTAATGGTTAACAAATTTGTCGTTCTAGATCAATAGTCAGTACTAGCCTCACTGGGTGCCCCATACTTTCGGCTATGTGCCTCATGTGCTACGCTTAGAAAAGTATTTTCGACACTTCGACGTCGTGTAATGTTTAGCAAGCTTATCTCGCTAGAACAATCCCGACTGAGCAGTAAGTTCGATCCATCATCATCATCATCATCATCATCATCATCATCATCATCATCATCATCATCATCATCATCCTTCGATCTCCTCGTGGTTGGTCGGAACTCCATTGATAATTCCTTTCCACGCAACTCGGTCCTCATTGACGTCCCTAGATCCCTAATGTCCAACACTAAGTCTTGAGCTATGGCATCTGGGGAAATCAACTTTTGTGAGAAAACACCACCAGAAGTAAGGATGAGACGACCTCCCTGTCCGCTCGGTGGCAGTGGCCGGTAAACTGCAATGGTTTTTGTTTGAGCTTAAGAGACGTTGGTCTCAGTTCTCCATAAGTTGCATTGGATCTCCAACTGATGTTCTGGATTTTCAAAGTACTATATATAGTTGTCTTTCAAGACGAACAGATAATGTCCAAGTTTCTGATCCCTGCAGTGGGACTGATTCAATCAGTGTTCGAAAGGTTTGGACATTTAAAGAGAATGGAGGTTCGAGCGCCAAATTTTGTGAAGTTTGTTACACGCATCGCATGCAAGAGCTTTAAGGATGATGAAGTCTTTTTGGAAACCTATTATGTGAGATCCAAGATATTTGAAGTCCTCAAGTCTTTTGATGGATGTATTATTCAATGACTTCAACTCGGATGGTTCAGGGGAGGTTGTGATATTCTGTCTTACATTGCAATAGAGACCTAACTGGTTCGCTACTTGCTCGAGTGATTGCAGTAAAGATTCTGCATCTTTGATACATTGAGAATTTAATGTAAGTTTAGTCGGCTATTGTGGCGGGTGCCGACTACTCTGGTGAGGTTTCAAAAGGATTCCTTTTTCCTTCATGTTGTGGAGAGAAATACGCAGAACACTATAAACAGAAAAAGAGCAAGTGTGTCGCCTTGTAGAACTCTTGCTTTATTTCAAAGAATCAGTTCGATCCCTACTGGGTACCCCATACTTTCGGCCTTGTACCACCTTCAAGCTTCGCTTAGAAAATCACCATAAAATAGCGCATTTTATGCTGATATTGCAGAAGAGTAGGTCATCTTTTGAAAATGTTTTTTGAATTCTCTATGTTATCCTACATAAACATATCTATCTTATTCTGCATAAGTAGAAGCAGATGGATAGATAGATAGATAGACAGATAGGGACAGACTTAAATAGAAACATTTCACTTGTCGGCATAGATATTGTACACAAAATTATTATCGAGTAATACAAATGATTATTTTATTTAATATATTTAAAATAGAAATAAAGGGAAATATACATCATATATATATATATATATATATATATATATATATATATATATATATATATATATATATATATATATATATATATATATATAAGGAAAATGCATGACAAAGTGTGAAAGTATTTTCAAGTTTCATCCTTTATACTGATGTGATTAAACATGCGCTTGAAGAAGAGGGGACGCTGAAATTTCATATTTAATTATTTATTTTTAAACTATGTGTTTGGGTATAGAGTCTATCATGTTTCATTTAGTTTCTTTGTGTTTATGCTTTTAGTAGTTTTGTTATTAAGTATCCCACATTGTGATAAAAGAAAATCTGCCAAGAAAGTTTCAAATCTTGTAAGAACCGGGACGTAAATTTACTGTGGATTAGCAATTAAAGAACTTTCTACACATTTTCGTCTTAGTAAATTGCTTTCTATTTTCGCATTTTTAAATCGAAATTATCGTCAGACTGGTTACGGTATATGTGGCTAATGCATTGAGTGTGTTTTTCTTTATAAAATATATCTTTATACATTATTCGGACTATTCTCCTCATCTTTGTTACCATATTTATCACAACGTTTCGGCCGTTGTACGCTCCGGCTATCTTCAAGCGGATGGAATGTCGAACTGAACCCTTTATTCCGCTCGCTGTTCTAGTTCCACGTACCATAGATCTTAATTCACCTCTCCAAGTTTTCCACTGCCATAACCAGGTATTGAACTCATAAATCTTCGGGTCCTGTCACTAAACAACGCCTTTATCCACTGTACCATATGTCCTTAAGCATATCTGTGTTTGAATTTCTGGCACTTATAAACTTAATGCCTTCAGCAACCATTTTTACCAGTGATCATATTGCAATTTTTGCTGTTATCAATGCATGTTTTTTACCAGAGCTCATATTGCAATATTCGTTGTTATTATTGCATTTCTTTGGCACTCCTTATTACTGGTTCCCATATTGTATTCATTTCTATACTTGGTCGACCAATAATTAAGCGGCAAACCGATAATACCACTAACACACAAGGAGTTACTGGGAGTGGAAAGGAATGAGAAGACTTTAGTGACGAGAAAGAACAATAAAAAACAGGTTTCAGTAAGACAGAACATGGCGATTGCCATTGCATTTAAATCATTGAAGAAAGTTGGCAGCAGGGACGCAATAAACTGGAAGAGATCTCCACAGGCGAGAAAAGAAA
Source organism: Acanthosepion esculentum (assembly GCA_964036315.1). NCBI lineage: Eukaryota > Metazoa > Mollusca > Cephalopoda > Sepiida > Sepiidae > Acanthosepion > Acanthosepion esculentum. The sequence goes on from OZ038488.1 coordinate 6,832,996, forward strand.
CTATTAGAAGAGAACTTACGGTTATATCTATCTATTTCAACAGCAAACTGATGAGACCTAACTACCAGTCTAGTAGTATGATGAAATTCATGCAGTCGAAGTGTCATGGAGTAGAGAGATATGTGTTTGTAAAAAATGCAAAATGTGGCACAAGGCGAAAATGGGGAATGAGGAAAAGCATGGTCTTCTGTTTTAACGTTAAACTTAGCTAGCCACAAACACTGACCCAAATAGACAACAATATTCCTTACACCAAAACAACGCATTCTTACTTACCATACTTACTACATCTACCATAATACCTCATTGTCTCCATGAAAGTCCTAACTAATCCCCATAAGTTCAATTCATTTCTGTGGGGGAGGGGGAATAAAACAACAATTTAAAAACTAGCCCCAAGGAGTAGAGCTTATTAGAAAAACTGCCATGGAAATAATTATAGAAAAGCCAGAGAGAAGTCACGTCACGGCGGTAGGAAAGTGATTTAAGTCGAGATGCCAGTTCAGAACATTATTACAAACCGTTCTTTGGATTTTGTTAAGAATCTCGAGATATATAGCCGAAGTACCAGACCAGATATGGTAGCAATATTCAATGCACGAATGAATAGTGGATTTATAAATATGCAAGCTGAATTCAGGCCAGAAAAATTGTTTAGGACGACACAGTGAACCAACATTCTTAGCAGCATAACTAGCAATTGACTTAATATTATCATTCCACTTGATATATAGCAGAAAGCGTGACACC
>OZ038488.1:6838745-6868745 GCA_964036315.1 Acanthosepion esculentum
AAGATGACAGTGAAAACTTTAAAGATAGCACAGAATGAAGAATAAATCCAACGATAAATGTTTCATGAAAAACAAGGAAAATTAAATTAAAAAAAACTTAATTCTGAATTAAAAATAATGTTCGGTCTCAAAGGAAAACCAAAATCCGTAAGAGACAAGTTTTTATGTTGAAAAGACAACATACGCATGTCTTTGAACCATCCACTGACCATAATCGGTAATTCTTTTGAGATTTCCTCTTTGGTGCCTCGCCTTTACTAATTTAAATACAGTACTGGATTAGCAGATAGCTTTCATCATTTTACCCTTAATATGGCTCGGTATAACCGTAAATTCTATGCTAACGGTTTCGTCTCTCGCACTCCACCTTTGTAAAATTCTCTTCCAACCTCTTGCTTTCTAGGCAATTTTGATTGTCAAGAATTGAAATGGAATCTCAATCGTTATCTTTTGTCTCCTTAATTCCTGTTCATTTATTGTTCTCTCTCCTTAAAGTTCTTTTTTATTTGCTAATATTCGTTCGCACATAACTCTTTACATCTTTGTCTTGTTTTGGGTGAAATAACTAAAAAAATAAAAATATCTAATCAGGCAAATCCTACACTCTATCGAATAAAAACCATTAACGAGGTGGAAAAAGGTTGTGAAATGACATTAAATACATTCAAACCAAATCGAATACAAAATGCGATCGACAAAAGCCTGTTGTTCAGCCTCAAATACAACAGATGTCTTACAAATATAGACGAAAAATATTAGTCAAACTCATCGATAAACATAATCTAAATTCAAGCAAGCTGCTCAAAATATTTAACAAAAATGTTCTAAAACCTATATTTCAGGACTTTTCACAGATTTATCTCTTTTGTTGATCTAAATAACTGTAACCACTCGACTTCCCCTCTTCGTCCCGAGTATGACGATAAAGTGAAACATGCAGCAAAACCACAGATCAGGATCTTTTGAGGAACATAGAATCACCTGAAGCAGTCTGTCATAATCATACCAGTCATGTACCGTATATATATACTTAAGAAAAATTACAACTTTTTATATTCGTTGATTTTATTTGGGTTATTAGCTAAAACACCAAAGAAAGTCCAGTAGTTGCATTTATATATTTCTATCTTTCAACACTACCTGACAAGAGGCAACTACGCCTAAAGCAATCTGTCTATTGTAGCATATATATAATTAAGAATGGTTACAATGTACTATATTAGTTGTTTTTATTAGGATTATCTGCTATGACACGGAAGAAAGCAAAGGAGTTGCCTTAATATTCTTCTCTCGGTGAACACTAGACATTGACCGACTGTGTCCGACTAGAGGCAACTAACTACGCCTGAAGCAATATGTTTATCGTAAATCTATTTCATACCAATCATGTAGCACATATATACTTAAGAATCATTACAATGGTATACATTTATTGTTTTTATGCGAATTGTCTGCTATGACACCAAAGAAAGCCCAGGTGTTGCATTTATATACATCTATCTTTGAACACTAAACACTGCCGACTACGCCTGAAGTAATCCGTCTATGGTAAATCTAATACATGCAAATCGTGTAGCATATATATATATACTTTAGAATCATTACAGTTTTCTATATCGTTGTTTTTATTAGAATTATCTGCTATAACACCAAAGCAATATATCTATCGTAAATCTGTTAATTACCAATTATTAAATATATTATCTACAAATAAATACGTTTAAATTCCCCTACAACACTGCCAAAGGCTGAGAGGTAGAATCTCCGACTGACGTCAATTCAGCCGAGTTTCGATTCTAGCGAGAGGCAATGGGACGTTTAGCAACATTGATGAGCTATGATACAGCGATGACTATATATATATATATATATATATATATATATATATATATATATATAGTCATTTACATACAGGCCTGTATTATGGCTCATCAATGCGACTAGACAACCTGACCTATTTGGTATCAGTCAGAGTTTCTACCGCCAAGCCATCACCTATGGCACTAAAATCATCCCGGTATTTGCCATTATATATTTCTATGCTTGAATTCTAAACACCGACAACCTACGCACAACTAGAGGCGAGTACGTCTGAAGCTTCAGCAGAGAGAAAGACGAATTCTAGCGTACTGTTTTTACGAATATAAACAAACGCCAGACAGTCAGAGTGCTCTCTCTCTATCTCTCTCTCTCTCTCTCTCTCTCTATATATATATATATATATATATATATATATATATAACAACGAATATAGAACATTATAATGATTCGTAAGTGTACTTATATATATATATATATATATATATATATATATATATATATATACATAATGTTCTATATTCGTTGTTTTTATTTGGATTATCTGCTATGACACCAAAATCCCAGTATTTGCATTTATATACTTCTATTTGCGATGACAAAAAACCGGCCGTCTACGCCCGACATGTTTCAACTACGCCCGAACCAATCTGTCTTAAATTTATTTTATGCCGATCATATGGCATATATATATATATACACCCGTGTGCAAATTAATTGAAACAAAATGGACAATTCCGTTACTATTTACCTTTTTTCCGTATATTCCAATGAAACATGACCCATGTTACTACTTCGTATGCCCATTCCTCGAAGTCGTTCCTTGCAGATTGACCACATGTTCTCGATTGGATTTAAATCAGTAGAGTTTCCGGGCCAATCTATACTACTTTGGTTTGATCACTGGTAAGGCTTGCCAGTGTGTTCGTGCAGCGTTAAAATTTTCGTACGCTTCCTTGGAGTAACTTCCATCGCAGGCAATGGCCGTAGGACAACTCATCAACAGTTGAGACAATAGTGTCTGGGCGTGATAAAAATCTGATGCAATCACGGACGACACAATATTTTTCAAGGCCAAACAAATTTCCTCATACACCTCGAAAATAGATTCATATTACTGCACACCACTGCAAATCTGAGGAAAAAATAGGAACCGATTACACCCTGTCACTCCAGTGGGTCTAAAACTGACTGTATGGAGAAAGAAAGGAAATTAAAGGGATTGTTTCAATTAATTTGCACAAGGGTGTACGTAAGAATCATTACAATATTATATATTCGTTCATTTTATTTGGATTATCTATTGTGACACCAAAGAAATCCATGTATTTGCATTTATATACTTCTATATTGGAACATGAAACACCGACCAACTACGCCTGACAAGAAGCGACTACGCCTGACAAGAAGCGACTACGCCTGACAAGAAACGACTACGCCTGACAAGAAGCGACTACGCCTGAAACTATCTTTCTATCCTAAATCTATTTCATGCCAATCATGTAGCATGTACGTACACATGAATGTTTTATCTTCTTTTTTTTTATTGGGATTATCTGTTATGGCACCAAGTAATCTTAGTAGTTGCATTTGAACACTAAAGACCAAAAGTATACGCCTGTCTAGAGTGGAGTACGGCTGAAGGATCTGTCTATCGCATATCTATTTCATGTCTATCATGTAATATATATATATAATTAAGTATCATTACAACATATAATATTCGTTGGTTTTATTTGGATTATCTGCTATGACACCCAAGAATGCACAGTAGTTGCATTTATATGCTTTTATGTGAGATCGCTAACCTCCGATCGACTACGTCCGACTAGAGTCGACTACGCCTGAACCAATCAGTCTGTTGTAAATCTATTTTATGCCTATCATGAGGCATATATATATATATATATATATATGTATATATAAATAAAAAGGAAAGAACAGTAAGATATAAAATCCGGTGTTCTTATAGATATTTTTATTTTTACACAATAGTGCTCTATGTAAATTTAAATTTACAGAGCATTAATATTATAAATTAATAGATTTAAAATATGGTTTTACCGCTACACAGTGATGACCATGTTTCAGAAATGGAAGCTAAAGCCCCTGAATTTAATTTTGTTATTAAACCAAAGACATTAGTTCCATTTCCTCATCAAGCGAATTTTGGAGTAACTTACTTTTTAAAATTTACGGTTGTTAACGGCACAGGAAAGATTCATAGTTTGAGGGTTTCCAAGGTTACCGATAAATCCATTCATCTAGACAAGGGGTGGTAGAGGGTTCAATTTTTAATTTTCGTTGTCTCAGTTAATAGTTACATTTGAAAGCGGGGTTATGTTTAGGGATGGGTAGGGATGTATCTTTTAACAAATTCTGACATCCGCTAAATTCATGTCATCTGGGTTTATTTCTAACGGCAAAAATTCTTATGGTATTATTTCTATTTGTATATTTAAAGATTTTTTAAGTTAGAATATGTTTTATCCACCTTTCTAAAAAGTTATTTTTAATATTTGATATACTATACTTCTAGTTAAAAACCAAGTAAATGTATTAGGATTACTTACAGTATTTAAAATTATTTATTCTTATCGAGTATTATTTTATTTTATTTTATTTTATGTAAACTTTATGACAATGACGGCAAAGGTGGTTAAATTATTTCACTAATTTAATAAACTTAGTATTATAAATGTATATATGTATGTATAAAGGACATTTAATGTTCAATATTATATTCTAACTTATTAATTTCACATGACTTTCGGTGTTCACTTGGATTCTTTCCAGTGTTTGAATTGCTTTGAGAGAGGTGTTATGGTTAGAGTACGTTTTATTTAATTACAATTTTAAAATATATTTAGGTTACAATCTGTTTTATTTAATTTCAATTTTAAAACATTTTTAAAATTCTACTTTCAAATTTAACTTTTTAATTTTAATCGGCTATATTTCTTTATAAACCAAGTAAATGTAATATAATTATCTACATAATTTAAAATTATTTATACCCATCAAATATGAGTATGTATAATAATCAGGTAATTTTTTTTTTTTTTTTTTTTTTTTTTTTTTTTTTTTATAGATTATTTAAAGATTATTTAAAGAAAACTTTTGGCAATGACGACAAAAAATAGCTATTTCATTTCTCTGATTCAGTAAATTTTTATTTTTTATAAACTTAGTAATATATAGTTTCTCATGTATGCATAAAGGACATGGGTCATTTAATGACCTACATATTCTAGCTCTTCTTATTAACTTCCATTTCACTGTAGGTGTTTTATTGGATTCTTTTAGGTGCCAAAAGTACTTCGAAAGAGATGTCTGACTTTTATACTTATTTATCCTAAACGAGGATTGATGTTGGTAGAACCTCTTTTTGAACTCATGGCTAGTGCAACCTATATAAATTTTTATGTTTTCAGGATTCTCAACAGAAGATATATTACATTGGTATACTACTGATTCTATGCAACATTTATTTTGTAAAGGACAGTTTTGAGGGTTTCTACAATTACATAATTTTTGTTCACCCTCATTAGTTGTTGTTTGTATTTTTCCCTTGTCTACAATTTTTTGGTTCTGGTATAAGTGTTTATTTAAGATATTAGTATTATGTTTCTTAATTATCTTTTCTAGGTTATCAGTACAGCTATAACTTAATTTTAGTGTATTTCTATTGAAAATGGTACTAAGTTTACTTCCACCGGGAAAATGCTTGAGTATTAATTCAAGGAATTTTTGTCCCAATTTGTTTTTTACCATTTGGTTGTATGGGGGTGTATACCAAATTATTTTCCTGCTTCTGTTTTTCCTATGTTTACCGTTTTCATTTTTAATATAAGTTAGTTTTAGGTTTTTGTAGCCACTATCTTTTAGAGCTTTATTATAGAAATTAATATGTTCGTCGAAAATCTTGTCATTTGCTGAATTTGTACTAATTCTTTTTCGGATAGATAAAGGTATATGTTTAATTATAGATGAGGGGTGATTTGATTTAGGGTGTATATATACAGGATTCGTATTGAGTTTTTTATAAGGTGTGTATGTATTGTTCTTTAAATCTAATGTTATATCAAGGAAGTTAACTTTTTTAATTTTAGTGCTAACGGTAATTTTTAAACCCATGCTTTTAAATTCTTTATATAATGCCTTTCTAATTTTGTCTATTCTGAAGTTAGTAGAATTCCTAATATAAAAAATAAAAAATATAAAAAATATAAAAAATAAAAAATATAAAAAATATAAAAAATATAAAAAATATAAAAAATAAAATATAAAAAATATAAAAAATATAAAAAATAAAAAATATAAAAAATATAAAAAATAAAAAATATAAAAAATAAAAAATAAAAATTTACTGAATCAGAGAAATGAAATAGCTATTTTTTGTCGTCATTGCCAAAAGTTTTCTTTAAATAATCTTTAAATAATCTATAAAAAAAAAAAAAAAAAAAAAAAAAAAAAAAAAAAAATTACCTGATTATTATACATACTCATATTTGATGGGTATAAATAATTTTAAATAATGTAGATAATTATATTACATTTACTTGGTTTATAAAGAAATATAGCCGATTAAAATTAAAAAGTTAAATTTGAAAGTAGAATTTTAAAAATGTTTTAAAATTGAAATTAAATAAAACAGATTGTAACCTAAATATATTTTAAAATTGTAATTAAATAAAACGTACTCTAACCATAACACCTCTCTCAAAGCAATTCAAACACTGGAAAGAATCCAAGTGAACACCGAAAGTCATGTGAAATTAATAAGTTAGAATATAATATTGAACATTAAATGTCCTTTATACATACATATATACATTTATAATACTAAGTTTATTAAATTAGTGAAATAATTTAACCACCTTTGCCGTCATTGTCATAAAGTTTACATAAAATAAAATAAAATAAAATAATACTCGATAAGAATAAATAATTTTAAATACTGTAAGTAATCCTAATACATTTACTTGGTTTTTAACTAGAAGTATAGTATATCAAATATTAAAAATAACTTTTTAGAAAGGTGGATAAAACATATTCTAACTTAAAAAATCTTTAAATATACAAATAGAAATAATACCATAAGAATTTTTGCCGTTAGAAATAAACCCAGATGACATGAATTTAGCGGATGTCAGAATTTGTTAAAAGATACATCCCTACCCATCCCTAAACATAACCCCGCTTTCAAATGTAACTATTAACTGAGACAACGAAAATTAAAAATTGAACCCTCTACCACCCCTTGTCTAGATGAATGGATTTATCGGTAACCTTGGAAACCCTCAAACTATGAATCTTTCCTGTGCCGTTAACAACCGTAAATTTTAAAAAGTAAGTTACTCCAAAATTCGCTTGATGAGGAAATGGAACTAATGTCTTTGGTTTAATAACAAAATTAAATTCAGGGGCTTTAGCTTCCATTTCTGAAACATGGTCATCACTGTGTAGCGGTAAAACCATATTTTAAATCTATTAATTTATAATATTAATGCTCTGTAAATTTAAATTTACATAGAGCACTATTGTGTAAAAATAAAAATATCTATAAGAACACCGGATTTTATATCTTACTGTTCTTTCCTTTTTATTTATATATACATACATTGGCTCCTAATCAAAGTCGAGCACTTTAAATCTTTATTTTTATCAGGAAAATATGGAGAAAATAAATTTCGGAATTTCTCTGAAAAACATTCCTAATACAAACAAAAAGGAATATTTCGTTGCATTAATGCAAAAGACGGAGGAACTCATACGAAGGATGAGATGGAAGGCCTACTTCTTCCTTCAACGGAATGATTTACAAAATAAAAACAAGGAGGTTTACGGTTTTAAAAGCAAGAAAGCAGCACCATTTGTTCATAGTTTGTCGGCTTTTGAAAATGACCTTTTGGATATGATAAACAGCATAAACTTCAGGGAGAAAAAATGCCACTTCCAGAAACACCTAGATAGAATAGTGAAAGTAATAAACACTTCTGATAAAATTTTAATAAAGTCAGACAAAACTGGAAACTTTTATAAGGCAACCACGAAAGACTATTATGATCTATTCAATAAGGACTTACATAAGAACTACAAAAAAGCAAATAATAGTAACCTAAATATGGTCCAGAATATCAATAATAGTAGTAAAAAAATCACTGATAAACTGAAGATCAGTGACAGAGTAGGTAAATTATCTGAAAAAGAGAGCTACATAACCTTAAAAGACCATAAACCAGATTTCGAGGCTAATCCAACTACAAGGATAATTAATCCTACAAGACCAGATATAGGAAAAATTAGTAAAATGATCCTTGAAAGGATAAATAAACAAATCAAAGATAAAATAGGCCTCAAACTTTGGATAAATACCGAAGACGTGATAAACTGGTTCACCTGTATAAAAGCAAAAAACAACTGTACACTAATGCAGTTCGATATTGAAAATTATTACCCATCAATATCTAAAGAACTGTTCTTGAATGCGTTGGACTTTGCCACCCAGTACACGGATATTACTGAGGATGAAAAGAACATTATATTAAATGCGAAGAAATCGGTACTGATCCATAATGGTGAGCAATGGGTAAAAAATTCATATGACCACTTTGACATCACAATGGGATCACTAGACTCAGCTGAGTCTTCTGATCTTATTGGTCTTTTTATTTTATACAACCTAACAGCGCATCGTGATATTGATTCAACTGACATTGGTCTATACAGGGACGATGGTCTCATGGTTATTAGGAATTCTACTAACTTCAGAATAGACAAAATTAGAAAGGCATTATATAAAGAATTTAAAAGCATGGGTTTAAAAATTACCGTTAGCACTAAAATTAAAAAAGTTAACTTCCTTGATATAACATTAGATTTAAAGAACAATACATACACACCTTATAAAAAACTCAATACGAATCCTGTATATATACACCCTAAATCAAATCACCCCTCATCTATAATTAAACATATACCTTTATCTATCCGAAAAAGAATTAGTACAAATTCAGCAAATGACAAGATTTTCGACGAACATATTAATTTCTATAATAAAGCTCTAAAAGATAGTGGCTACAAAAACCTAAAACTAACTTATATTAAAAATGAAAACGGTAAACATAGGAAAAACAGAAGCAGGAAAATAATTTGGTATACACCCCCATACAACCAAATGGTAAAAAACAAATTGGGACAAAAATTCCTTGAATTAATACTCAAGCATTTTCCCGGTGGAAGTAAACTTAGTACCATTTTCAATAGAAATACACTAAAATTAAGTTATAGCTGTACTGATAACCTAGAAAAGATAATTAAGAAACATAATACTAATATCTTAAATAAACACTTATACCAGAACCAAAAAATTGTAGACAAGGGAAAAATACAAACAACAACTAATGAGGGTGAACAAAAATTATGTAATTGTAGAAACCCTCAAAACTGTCCTTTACAAAATAAATGTTGCATAGAATCAGTAGTATACCAATGTAATATATCTTCTGTTGAGAATCCTGAAAACATAAAAATTTATATAGGTTGCACTAGCCATGAGTTCAAAAAGAGGTTCTACCAACATCAATCCTCGTTTAGGATAAATAAGTATAAAAGTCAGACATCTCTTTCGAAGTACTTTTGGCACCTAAAAGAATCCAATAAAACACCTACAGTGAAATGGAAGTTAATAAGAAGAGCTAGAATATGTAGGTCATTAAATGACCCATGTCCTTTATGCATACATGAGAAACTATATATTACTAAGTTTATAAAAAATAAAAATTTACTGAATCAGAGAAATGAAATAGCTATTTTTTGTCGTCATTGCCAAAAGTTTTCTTTAAATAATCTTTAAATAATCTATAAAAAAAAAAAAAAAAAAAAAAAAAAAAAAAAAAAATTACCTGATTATTATACATACTCATATTTGATGGGTATAAATAATTTTAAATTATGTAGATAATTATATTACATTTACTTGGTTTATAAAGAAATATAGCCGATTAAAATTAAAAAGTTAAATTTGAAAGTAGAATTTTAAAAATGTTTTAAAATTGAAATTAAATAAAACAGATTGTAACCTAAATATATTTTAAAATTGTAATTAAATAAAACGTACTCTAACCATAACACCTCTCTCAAAGCAATTCAAACACTGGAAAGAATCCAAGTGAACACCGAAAGTCATGTGAAATTAATAAGTTAGAATATAATATTGAACATTAAATGTCCTTTATACATACATATATACATTTATAATACTAAGTTTATTAAATTAGTGAAATAATTTAACCACCTTTGCCGTCATTGTCATAAAGTTTACATAAAATAAAATAAAATAAAATAATACTCGATAAGAATAAATAATTTTAAATACTGTAAGTAATCCTAATACATTTACTTGGTTTTTAACTAGAAGTATAGTATATCAAATATTAAAAATAACTTTTTAGAAAGGTGGATAAAACATATTCTAACTTAAAAAATCTTTAAATATACAAATAGAAATAATACCATAAGAATTTTTGCCGTTAGAAATAAACCCAGATGACATGAATTTAGCGGATGTCAGAATTTGTTAAAAGATACATCCCTACCCATCCCTAAACATAACCCCGCTTTCAAATGTAACTATTAACTGAGACAACGAAAATTAAAAATTGAACCCTCTACCACCCCTTGTCTAGATGAATGGATTTATCGGTAACCTTGGAAACCCTCAAACTATGAATCTTTCCTGTGCCGTTAACAACCGTAAATTTTAAAAAGTAAGTTACTCCAAAATTCGCTTGATGAGGAAATGGAACTAATGTCTTTGGTTTAATAACAAAATTAAATTCAGGGGCTTTAGCTTCCATTTCTGAAACATGGTCATCACTGTGTAGCGGTAAAACCATATTTTAAATCTATTAATTTATAATATATATATATATATATATATATATATATATATATATATATATATATATATATATATATATACTTAAGAATCATTACAATAATCTATTTGTTAGTTTTATTTGGATTATCTGTTATGACACAAAAGAAATAGCTGTATTTGCAATTATATACTTCTATGTTTAAATATTAAATGCCCGAGAAGAGGCGACTACGCGTGAATCAATCTTTCTATTGTAAATCTTTTTCATACCAATCATGTTTATATATATATATATATATATATATATATATATATATATATATATATATATATATATATATATATATATGTAGGTATACTAAAGAATCATTACAAGTTTCTATATTCGTTGCTTTTATTTGGATTATCTGCTATGACACTAAAGACATTCCTGTATTTGCATTTATATACTTCTATGTTTGAATTTTAAACACCGACTGCCTACGCCCAACTACATTTGAGTACCTCTGAAGCAATCTGTCTATCGTAAATCTATTTCATGCAAATCATATATCTTCTTAAAAATCATTACAGTGTCCTATATTCGTTTTTTTGTGGGGGAGGAATTATTTGCTATGACACCACGAAAGTCCAGTTGATGCATTTAAAAATGACTTGTGTGGACACTAAATACGCCCGACGAGAAGCGACTACACATGAATCAGAGTCTCTATTGTTGCATTTATACACTTTTATCTGTGAACACTAAACACCGACCGACTACTCCCGAATATAATGCAAGATCCAAAGAAATTCCTCCCTACTATAATAATAATGAACTCTCCTGTTGTCTTTGACGTATGATGAGGGTCCTGTTCTTAGAATCGAACAGCTCGACTATCCACATATATGATCTGATTATAGTGGTGAATGCTTGTGCTTGACCAACCACACATTTAGTAAGAGCCGAATACAAAGAACTGAGGCACATCATCTCATAAGGTTCCCAAATGACACTCCGCAGGTTTTGATTTCAGAGTTGTCCTAGAGTGGTTGTCAACCAAAACTAAACCCGCCCTAGTATTTAAACTAAAATGGATTTTAGACAACGTTCACATACATACGACACCACCAAAAAAAAAAGCCAGCAGGAAAAGAAACATCATATGGTTCAATCCACCGTATGACAAAAACGTTAAAACAAACGTAGGAAAAATATTCATTAAGCTCATACAGAAACACTTCTTCCGATCAAGCACTCTCCACAAGATATTCAACAAAAACAAAATAAAAATCAGCTGCAGTTGCACCAAGAACATGACAATTAATAAAAAAGCACAACAGGAAAACAATGTTGGCATTAAATAATCTACGAGTCTTGATATGCCGCTAAACAAAAGCAACCAAAGCAAAAACTTGTTTTTTATATACTGAATGCGCAAATTTTATAATTGATGTTAAACGAGAAAGCGTTAACACTGCTTAACAAAAAAAAATTTGAAATGGTGTCGAGACATCAAATATATTTTTTATCTAATTAGAGGGCGCTGATTATGAAAATGACCTTACTTTTTCTTGGTTAGCTAACGTTTTTGCTGTATAGAAAGGCCTCATTTTTGTAAAAAAAAGGATATTTTTCATTTGTTTTCTGTATATATGATATTGAACGATAGCGATATTTCTCCAAATAAAATCGTAGAATCCTCACAATTCGTATTTAAACTAACAAATTATTGAGAAGTACTATTTTTGCAATAATAATCAGATCCTAAGTCTTTAAAAATATCACGATTGAATATACCAAGAACAACAAGGATTTTCATCAAATCATTTAATAAACTAAGAGCAGAAATAAACCTTCGTGAACATAAGAAATATGGAAAAAATTTTCTCTTTCTTAATTGTCTCTCATGTTTAGTGTTATTTAAGCCCCTTTTGATATTCCAGCAGTATCATGTACAATGGAATAGGTGCATTCAGTTGGGATGTCTTTAGTTGGAGTTTCTTTCCAACTGTGAAAACAAAATGCTCACAATGTACTTGGTTTCCTTCCGTAGTTAAGGGATAAAAGTGATGGGATAAATTTATGAATATCAAACAGAAGATTTTAGGGTTTCATTTTTTTATGTCATCTTAATTATCAAGTTTATTAAAGTGCATCACTGATAAAGTTTGTCAGTTAATTTGAATTTTGGCGATAAATTAGAAAACTTTGGTACATCTATTTTAAAAGGTTTGACTCAAAAAAACAAACTTTTTTCTTAAAAAAATTATTTCAGGTAAATCTCCGGCCTACCTGAAAATTGATGGGTTTTTACGACCTTTATTAACTAAATTTTGCAATCAGCCAAGATCGTAAATTGATTTTTTTCCCAAAAATGAGCAACTTCAGTATAGCAAAAATGGTAGGCAACCATGAAAAACTAAGGTCATTTTCGGAATCAGCACCATCAAATTAGCTAAAAAACGTGTTTTGTTTCTTGGCACCAAAAATCGGGTTGAACAGGGTAGTTAATCTAGTTTGAAAATCAGCCCTCCGCATGATTTGATTGTTTAAACCAGGGTTTTTCAAACATTTTTGGTATGACCTTGAATACAGAATGAGGTAGGGTTAGTGAGCCTCAGAGTGGAACAGAATGCAGTAGGCTTTGTGACCCCAAGAGCGGGAACATAATTTCAGTGATTATTTGTTTTGTTTTACTAAATTTTACTCCAATAATCAATAAATCTCAATATTTCTCCTGCTGATCAAAGAAAATAAAAGCTACTATGTAATTGTTTCAAGTGGATATCACAGAGTCTGCCAGACATTTAATAAGAGACATACCATAAGCAAGAAACGGCACTAAGTGCGTCAGGCACCAGTCATCTTGACATACAAGTCTTTCATTATTGTCAGACTGCAACATGCTAATTATTTTCATACATTTATTGATGCTGTATTAGTTCCAAAGGATGTGCACAAATATCTGTGGAAAGGTATGAATCGATCTTTCCTTACCATCAGTTAGAGTTTAATAACAGAACAAACTAGGTGCCCTAACCTTGGTTGGCAGCAAGTCTAGGAGAAGGATAAATCCCTAATGACGTTTTATATTCCCAATTTTTTTTATTTTTATGCAAATATATTTGCAATTTTTTTTACTTTTAACATTTTCTAAACAATCAGATGATCAGCATTTTTGGGGATCCAAATGTGGATCATTACCATTGTTTTTTAATCCTTATTTTAAACAAAATCATCCTTTTTTTGTTTCAAATATTTCCTTTGTTTTTTCTAAATAAATAAATCTAAAAGATGTAAATCTGTTGGGAAAATTACACGTGATGGTAAAAAGCTATTTGCTTAGGATGGAAATGAGAAATATTGTTACTTTTTCTTTGATGAAGTCGCCACGCATCCTGGGTTTGTCGATAAACTACATCTGACAGCAAGGCCTTTGATATGGATATTGGAGATTTTGAGGAGTGTGGAACCACCTCTTAATAGATGTGATGGGGTGGTGGCACCTGCAAGGATACCAGCTATGGGCAAATACTGGACCCACAAACAAAACTCAACAGTACATTTTTATAATAAAATGATCAACAATACATTTTTTATAGCAAAATTACTATCAATGCAACACTAATAATAGATAAAAATACATTTTTATAGTAAAATTACCAACAATACATTTTATGATCTACAAAATATATATCTAAAAACGCACCTTCGCCCTGAAAGCATAACATTACATAATTAAATATTAAATTTCGCCATTAAATAACCTATAGATGCTGATAGTAGTTAGTTTATCAGGGTGAGCGCGAATGTAGACCCCCACACTTAGAAATAACGCACTGGAGTCGTTCACATTTGGGTCGATAGCAAAGGTCAATTCAACCGGAATGAAATGAAAAGGCCTCGATCTGGGAGAATTTCGTGTGAATTTTAGTAAATATAAATTCTTTTTATTTTGGAGTGAATTAATATTTTGGAGTGAATTAACAGAAAAAAAGATCCAACGTGTATCTGTGATTAATGAGTTGAAAAGGTAGCCTCGAAATTAAATAGCAAGTTCATCAAGGAATAGCTGTAAATAAAAGATAAGAAAAAGAAAACAGCACTTGGGCATGAACGTAATTTGCAACAATTTCCGATTTTCTATTGGACAATCCCAGAAAGAAAAAAAGAAAACGAAAAATGGCCACTAAAAAGAAACAGAAGAAATATGCAAAAAATAAAAATAAATTAAAAGTAAAAGAAAAGTAAGAAAGAAACAATAAAATAAAATAATTTAAATAATTATTAAAAAAAAAAAACCTCAACACGGTGAAGTGGCGTAAAGAGAGTTCTTCCGTGATTGCTGTCACGGAGATGCTTCATTGCAGTCAACTGCGCAGAAAAAAATAAACCGCCTACTGTATTCAAATTCAGATTGTGTATTCATACGCTTAGGAAATGTATTCATCTTTAACTTCGTCTCTCCCCTCTGCCAAATATGTGTTAAAAAGCAGGATAGCTTGGGTTTTCAAGACTTGATTCACAAGCCGTCCACAAGGAAATTCTCCTAATTCAGAAGCCACGGAGAAAGCTATGTTAACGTAGTGGTAATCTTTTTCCTAAGATCAATGATTGCAATATTTAAAAAAAGTAAAGAAAGCGGCAGTGAAACAAGATTATGTTCTGATGAGGCTAGAATAAATATAGCATATTTCAGTTGGTAGTGGTACGATGTTTGTCTTTTTTAGTATACCTCCCGTTTTAATTTCCATTCTTTCAGGAGGTAACGATCATGACTCTCCACATCTCCCGTTTCTTAATTATCTATCATCTATGCGTTGACATGTTTATTCTTGAGAAAACAATGGAATCGTTTCATATTGCTTCTTTCAATTTTTTTTTTAGATTCAGAGGGGTCGTTTTCCTCGTCTGGTTGCCAATCAAGGTTTGGAAACCTAGCTTGCCTTGTTATTTAAACTGTAAGTATTTAAGGTCGACTTTCAGATGTCATTTTCCACAATGTCAACGATTAATTCACTGGCATCTGGTATTTGTATTTTTCTTTCTCTTAAAAAAGAATCTACTACCTTAAGTTACCTTGTTACCCACGGATTGAATAATGGTGCCTACTACTGTATTGATACGTGATTTGCCAAAGGTTACCAGAAGTAAATAAACATTTTCTTTTTACTAACATGGGATTTATTCTCGTAATCCTATCAGACATTACTAGCGTTATATCTTTCAGTCGTTTATTGTTATCGAAATGACCATTTCCTGATATGATCAGAATAAACAATTTCATCTGCACAAACGCGCGCGCACAAACGTACGCACGCGCCCATATACACACACATACACACCTACGCACGCATTTATGTTGCAATGTAAAGTTCTCGGCCTTGTCACAGCGTCAAGAAAATACAATTGCTTCTTGGCCTTTTGCCTGGGATCAAAGTGTAGTATCTGCCCTCGGGAGGATAAACTGCATTTCACATCTCAGTTGTGGACAGAACGCTTCTGAAAATATCATTGAGAGGTCCTGGGGAACAACTGCCCTCAGCAGTACCTCCCTCATTGTACTAAAGAGAGTAGATCGGCAGTAATACCAGTGTCAACGCAACCAACGGTTGCGGGGTCTGGACTATTTTGGGACCTGGCTCGGGTGTACGCGCCTAGGCTCTTCACATTAAAATGAGCTTATGTCACATCCTGCCAACGTGGGGCGGATAAACTGCATTTTATATTTCAGTTGTGACTGTCTTCGGACATAGAGCAGCTCAGTTTTGTTTCAGTCTCAGGCTTTCCTCATTAAACTGACTTCATTTCACATCTTGCCAGCGTGGGATGGCAAAGAATACATTCGCTTCTCGGTCTTTTGGATATGATCAAAGTGTAGTATATGTTCTTATCGGTTTAATCTGATTCTCTGTCCACTTTTATCCCCATTTCTTCCAATTTTTCACTGAAACAAAGTAGTATGCAATCAAAACGGAATAGTCCATTATTTATGAGATACTGACTGAGCATAACGAAAGGAGGGACAAACACTTTTATAATGGCATAGGCATTTACTAATGACAATGGTAGTGGTAATATTAGCCGTTTTCTTATAAGGAAACATTCGGTATTCATTGACTAAGCAGTCAGAGCCAGTTGAAATTTATAAAATCTATCTATTAAAAATCAATTTTGATTATGTGATTATTTTCTCTTCGAGTCGGATGTGCTATCCATTTTAGTTGTTCCTGCTGTTGGTAGTCCTCATGTGATATGGTTTCTGTTATTTGGTACAGTTCTTTGTTCGTGATTCTGTAGCGCCAGTTCACAATGTTCAAAGAAGTATCGTCTTCACCAAGATCAAGAGTCTTTACTTACTCAAAGCCATTTTAACCGCTGATCTGAGGAAATGGCTGTATACAGCTGACAGTTTAGATATTTCTGAACGGATTTAGTGACATGCATGAGATCCATATGGAAGTCTCGATATAACGAAGCTATTCCGAAACATGATTCGATTTTTGAGGTTAATGTTTTGGCTTTGTAGCAATTTGCATTTGTTGGGTGAAACTAGTTCAAGCGCAGCCTATTTTATGTGCAGTTTCCTAATCTCCTATACTAAATCTTTTATAACTGATCCATACGCAGTGTTTAGTATTCAGTAAATTCACATTCTGAATTTTTATGATAGATTCAGAATACGTGCCATTACTGCTTTCATTCCAATTCTCTATCAGAGTTTCTGTTTTAGAAATGTTTCTTTTGAGACCTATTTTGAGTTGCATTTCTTGGAACATTTGTTACAGAAGGTGCTGATTCTCTGTTCCAGATCATCTTTATCCAACTATGAATACCTATGTCATCGGCATAGCGTCCCTAACCCCATCATCAGTACATTGGCCTTGGGAGGGAAATCAGGATTTTTGTCTTTTATTGGTAGATTTGTTTGGGATGTGTTATGAAATGCTCAAATGATCACTCCTAATCTCTTCACATAGTTAAGAAAATGAGTGGGACGCTCATTTCTTGCTAGTCGTGCGCCTGATAATGTCTGAAATGTCTCCGTCTTGAAATCCTTGCCAGACATGCAAGATTTTGTAGACTGATAAAGTTTTTCTATTAGATCAATGCATTCTGTGGATTCGGAATATAAAAGATGGCTTCTAATGGATGAGAAAACGAAGTCATATGCTGCTGTGAAGTCGACACGGCAGATATACAATTTCCTATTCGAGAGATAGGCGATTTCCTGAAGTTGATTGATGCCATATATGCCATCATTACATCCCTTATCAAAATGAAAACCAAACTGGTTCGTGAGGAGTTGACTTTCATAAAAACAATACAATGTTCATTAATTCTTTCACTATAATGGATCCAACCGCGATACCTCCCTATGCGTGATGCTCTTGAGGGCTAACTTTTTGGTTCCATGGTGCAATAATGTAGTGATGCATTTTTTATTCCAGCCTTCTTTCATAAAATAGGGTAACTTGTTATAGAATTTGGGGAGACAGTCTGTTATTTCAAAAGTCCAGCCTCAATGTCGAGCGATGCTTTTTTATTCCTTAGTTTTTAATAGCATTCTTAATTTCCTTACCAGTAAGTTCATTATTGTTTATCTTTGGGGACGGACTTTGTAATGATTGGAAGTAATGTATACACATGTATAAGCCGACTTCGTATATAGTGCGACCCCTGAAGTTTTTGCATAAATTTTAACTCCTCCAAAAAAAATTACCTGTGTTTAGTGCAACCGATCCCCGAAAATGCATAATTTTTAACCTCTTCAAAAAAAAGAAAAGAAAAAAATACCTGTGTATAGTGCGACCCCTACTTTTTTTTACATAAAAAAATCTGATCATAAAAACTCGCACTATATTCGAGTATATGCAGTATATTGTATATGATTTGCTTCTGCTGGCATGTTTAGTTTAGTGTGATCAGGGTTGAAATGCGTTTCAAAGTGTTTTGAGACCAGGACATTTCTTCTGTGTTGGTGTTGATTGTATGATGTTATCGTGATTTTTTTTGCTTTTCTCCACATTTCAACACATTGTCTATGCTGCTTGGCTTCATAAATTTAATCAGTAATTTTCCAGAGATATTGGTTTCTCAGAGGTAACTAGGCTTGGCAGTAAACTGTATGAAAAGCAACAACAAAGATTAGGATAATAGTTTACTGACATCAGTGGAAAATAAGCCGGTACATCAGCCAACAAAGCGATAATATATATTAAAAATTGTTTAAAGCGAATAATCCCTGTATGATCATCCTTCTTCGTACATCGTGAATTGACGCTACAGAATCACAAAGAACTGTACTAAATAACAGAAATCACAACACTTAAAGAATTTTAACAGTAGCAACAAGTAAAATAAAGAATGTATGTAAGTCGAAGAGAAAATAATGACATGATTAAGATGCTGACATTCCACACTACGTCAAACAAAACGTTAGGAAAGAAACCCCTATCAATACGAGAAAAGGCGATAACACTTAATGAACATGAGAAACCTATTTTCCCGAGAAACTGTCTTCAGAGAACTCTTCGGTCAACGAATGCCGATTGTTTCGTGGTTGACTTGAGAAAGTGGGCGTCATTGTTAAAGCAAATCTTGTACATGAAAGGTATTTGTATTTTAATATAGATATCTTCCATGATTTGTAAAATTTTCCTATTATTTGAGTGGTGTAAAATGTGAGTATTGATTCCTGAGACGTAGATTGTCGGGGACATTATGGTTATGCGTGATGAGACGTCAATTTGTACTTTGTTGAGAAATATCAGTAATCAGTGAGAAAAGGATGTAGTGCTAAGACCAATGTATATAGCCGATTTTATTTTATGACCGATGTTGTTTGCTTTGGCTTATTTTGTTTTACGGCATATCAATCTCAATGGGTTATTTAATGCCGACAAGACTTTTAGTATAGGTTCGTATAAATAGAATGTGTATTGTTTGTAAGAAATCACATTCTAGGTCAGGTTTTATTGATGAATTTTTCTGAAGAGGATTTTTGTCGAGAGTCAAATGCACTCCTGGTAATATTTTTTTTTCAAAAATGTATTGCTGGTAAAATAAATTCCCAAAACATATTGCTGGTATTTTTACTATAAAAATGTATTTTTATACTTTCATAGTGTTTTGACTCCAGTTTGGGGGTTAATTATTTAGGTGCTACGACCCAGGGTTAGCAATGAAGTGGTGGTTCCACGTTCCCCAAAACTTCCTGATCAGAGGCCTTCTTGCCGGATGTAGTTTATCGTCATACCTAGGAAAAAAGGTGTTGTCTCTTAACAGACATTTAAGTTGGTATATGTCACTGGACATTTATATATTACATTTGGTTTCTGCATATGACTTGATGGTTCAAATGCAATTGTTTGCACAGTTCCTAGTGAAGTAATATTCCCGCTCATTCACTGAATTCTTAACAAATGAGTTGATGTTTTTATGATAGAAAATGAATGACATATGAAATTATACTCAAGGGCGAATTAAACGAAAATGATCAATAAAAGAAAAGAAAATATGATTAAAGGAAATTTAATCGTGGATGAATTAAATTTTGCGATAAAGACGAGTGATTAACTCGAGCTTATGAGCTCATATTAAACCCAAATTAATCGTATTTTAAGCGTAAACTCAGGCTCAGATCTTTCAATAAATGTTAATAAGCATTACTGAAAATTATATGAAGTTCGTTTGGAGTATATTTGAGATATGAAATATAGCTCAAACTTAAAAGTTTAATAAACCTTGGTTATATGTGTGTGTGTGTGTGTGTGTGTGTGTAAAGATTTCGTTTAACGCGAAAACCCACAATCTCATATTATTCAAAACATATAACACATAAATCAATCCCAATCCAAAATAATTTAAATAATATTTTACATATGTACACATAAAACATATCTGCTACACATTTTCCATTGTGAGACATTGAACTGTATCGCCTCACGTCCATGAACTTGCCTGACTTTTTCGCTCTAACCTGATGAATATTCATAAGCATTCCTATACCGCCCTGCAAATTTACAAAAACAAAAAAACAATAACATTTTTGCACTTCTATATAAATACTTTTCACCAAAATAATATATTTACATTTGTCTTGACAAAGCCCCTCAGAGGATAAGTTTTCATTTTGCTGTTGTTTATTCTATATCTATATACATACACACACACACACACACACATATATATATATATACATATATATATATATATATATATATATATATATATATATATATATATATATATATATATATATATATTATTAATTAAAGAATATCAAACACTCAAAATCCCATAGGTAATAATTTCTATTTCATGAGAGCTCTAAAAATCAGCTCTCAATCTTCAAGACTTTGTGATTTGTCTGTAATTCTCGAAGATTGAGAGCTGCTGTTTTTAGAGCTCTCATGAAATAAAAATTATTACCTATGGGATGTTAAGTGTTTTCTATTCTTTAATTAATATTATTTTTACTCTGTCTTTTGACATAGAGCGCTCCCTGGATCTATATCCACCTGTAAATTTCATACGGATTACCATATTGTATTATTACACACACACACACACACACACATACACACACACACACATATACATATATATATATATATATATATATATATATATATATATATATATATATATGAGATATAGATCAAATATTTATCAGAAT
Source organism: Acanthosepion esculentum (assembly GCA_964036315.1). Taxonomy (NCBI): domain Eukaryota; kingdom Metazoa; phylum Mollusca; class Cephalopoda; order Sepiida; family Sepiidae; genus Acanthosepion; species Acanthosepion esculentum. Next base: position 6,860,112 of record OZ038488.1, read on the forward strand.
CCGACAAGATGATAAGATAAACAAATAAAAGACGTTTATCAATCTAGCATGTTTCACTTTTATTATAGCTTCTTCAGAGAATGAGAGACGAGGAAAAATACAGAATTTCCGGTAATTTTTACATTTGCGTTGTTTGATTTTCATTGGTTAATCAAGTATCACGTGCATTATAAGCGCAAATAATGCGATATGTGTCATAAATTACCTAACAGATTTGCTGTTATTAACCACGCCCCCTGAACTATGACACTACCAATTTTTGACAATAAAATCTTATAATCATCATTCTTTGGTGTGGAAATTACTATACTTGATCATGTGATCATAATTAACTAAAAAGACTGCATTTTAAACAGATAACTATATGAACCAACTTTTTTCTGCATCAAACGAAAAGTAATCACCAACTTCAGTCAGATGCGAAACAGATCATGGCATAGCCACACGTCTCGATATTTCAGTTTAACTTGAAAATAAATAATGAATATCATAAAATCGTTACTCTAAATAAATATTCTTAAAAACTCCTGTTTCATTTTCACCTTCTTTTTCATATATATATATATATATATATATATATATATATATATATATATATATATATATGTATATATATAAATGACAATAGGAAAACAGTAATTGCTGACGCGTTTCGTCCAATGTGGACTTTTTCAAAGCAAGAAACGAAATGAATTTAATTAAACAAAGAAAATTAATAAAAACAAAAAACAGAGTGTTCTTAGCAACTGGAATGTAGGAAACGCTATTTTCATATTGTTAACTGAAAATAACGTCAGTTAATGTCACGCGTGGAAAATATTATCATTAATCTATGTTGATGGATTCAACCATTTTCTTTTGATTTTAATGTTTTTGTGTACATTTGTTTGTGAGAGCAGTAGTTTTGTTAGAAAAGGTGAAATTGGGAAAAAGCCTGGGCGTAGATTAATATTTGGGTATTGTTTCTATGGCGGCACTCTCTAGAATTTTCCTTCTGAGTGAGTTATTTTCTTTTTTTTATAAGTATAGAAATTTTAAAATCAAAATTATGGTTGAATTTATTCCTATGTATTACTAAGGCATTATTTAAGTTGTTTATTCTAAGGTCTCTTTTGTGTTCATTGATACGTTTTTTATGTTTCTGCTTGTTTCTCCAATATATTAGGAGGAACAGTTTTGGTAATTTATTATATAAATGCCTGTTTCAGAAATGTTATTGCTATTGTTGTTTGGAGATCTTATTATATCTATAATTGTTTTCGAGGTGTTTGTGACTATTTTAAGATTATTTAGATGGGATAGGTTATTCTGGATAGTAGACGTGACAGAGTTGGTTGATAGTATTATGTATCTGTTTTCATGTAATTTACTATTGCGGATTATGTTATCAGTTTTGTTTCGATTGTATATGTTGTATGCCTTTTTTCTTGCGTTATGAATGAAATGATATGGGTATTGTAGGTTTTTGAATGTATTTTCTATGTATGTTTCTTCTTTAAGTAAATATTGGGGACTACAGATTCTTAATGCTCTTAGATAGAAACCTATAATAATTCCAGATTTAATTTTTGAAGAGTGGTCTGTGTAGAAACTGATCAGATCATTTTTGTTTGTGGCTTTTCTGTAAACGTCAAAATTATAGCAATTACTGTTTTCCTATTGTCATTTATTTATAAATATTGTCTTCTCTAAAAGTTAACTTTGAGAAATTTTCACATAATATATATATATATATATATATATATATATATATATATATATATATATTATAAATATGATTCCTTCGCTACATGTATATATTATATATATATGATTCCTTCGCTCATGTTTCAAAAACGAGAGCCAAAACCCTCAATGTAATTATTGAAATTAAGTTGAATTAAGGTATCGTGTCCCGTTTCATCCTCAAGAGAAAATTTAGGAATAAGCTATCTTGTGGTTTGCGCGTGTTTATAAGTATGGTCTCTTGCAACATTAATTACTATGGGAAGGCTGGGGGAGGCCATATTGGTTAGGTGGTCGAAGAGTTAATTCTTATCTACAGATAAGTCACCTTCGGAAAGTTTATGTCAGGTTATGGTGGGGTCTCTTTCAAATCTGATGGTGACGGTCACCGTCTAGTTAGTTTAAAGCGAAAGATATTTTATGGCGCTACGGCAGGTCGTTAAGTGTCGAGAGGATTCTGTTTTATTATTATCTATCTATTAATCTCTTTATTTATTTGTTTATTCACGTGGCTATTTCTTATACAAACGCGTTGGACTGAACTATAATTTGTTTTTGTGATGACTTCACAAAGGGTTTTTCTATTTAATGATTGGGCTAAGCTTTTAAGACTTTTATTAAACTATTAATTTATTTGTTTATCTATTTTTTTATGTTAATTATTTAATGGGAAAAATTGTTGATGTCGGAAAAAAACCGTTAACGCCTGCCTATGGTTTAATAACTTTACATTATTTAGAAACTTAATGATGTGTAGTTTTTCTTGTAGGCATAAAGGGCATGGGCCATCCCAGGTTTTACAAGTTCTTGTTCTATTTATTATTTTCCATTTTACTTTTGGTGTTTTATTCTTTTCTTTTAAATGCCAGAAATATTGGGATAGAGATGTCTGATTTCTATTTAGAATATTGTTGAAGGAGCTCTTGTGTTGTCTCCATCTAATTTTAAATTTATTCTTCGTTGACCCAATGTATATCCTATAAGTGTTAGGACTCTCAATGGATGAGATAGTATACCACGGATTTTGTGAGGCATTTATTTTCTAACGGGCAGTCGTTAGGGTTTCTACAATCACATAATTTTTCATTATTTTTGTCTAATTGCAGTTTAGGAGTTTTATTGATACTGTTTTGGCATGCGTGTTTTTCCAGGATTTTATTATTATGTTTTTTTATGATTCTTTCTAGATTTTCAGTGCAGCTGTAACTTAATTTTAATGTGTTTTTATTAAAGATCTCGCTAAGTTTGCTATTAGTGGGAAAGTGTTTTTCAATTAAAGCTAGGAACTTATGCCCTAGTTTAGTACTGACCATTTGGTTGAACGGAGGGGTATACCATATGATCTTTCTTTTCCTGTTTTTCTTACTATTGGTACTATTGTTTCTATAGCTTATGTCAGCGCTTTTGTATCCATTATTTTTCAGGGCTGTGTTATAAAAATTACTGTGTTGTCGGAATATTTCCTTATTTGCGGAGTTCATGCTTATTCTTTTCACTATTGAAGTGGGTATATGCCTAATTATAGATGGAGGGTGGTTTGACTTAGGGTGTACATACAAGGGATTAGTGTTAGGTTTTGTGAAGGGTGTGTAAATGTTGTTTATTAAGTCTAGAGTTACGTCGAGGAAGTTTACCCTTTTTAATTTAGTTTTGACTATAGTTTTTAGATTTAGTTTTCCGAATTCACTATAAATTATCTTTCTAATTTTATCTGTTTTAAAATTTGTGGAGCTCCTCACTACCATGAGCCCGTCATCTCTGTATAGCCCGATGTCCTGAATGTCTAATTTACGGTGCGCGGTTAGATTGTACAGTAAATAGACCGACAAAGTCCGAAGATTCTGCAGAGAAGCTCTACTTCTGTATGGAGCACTCTCTTTTTCAAAATAAAAACAAACATACTAAAGAACTCCGGATTATTTACCTAACGTGTTCTTTGCTATTTTTCTGCATGCCTACACACACACACACACACACACACACACACACACACACACACACACACATATATATATATATATATATAAACTGTAATTTAAGAAGTGGTCTACTAACTTGTTTCGAGATTCTAAAAAGAATGAACAATTTTAATGGCATTTCAATTATGTTTATCTTTTGGGGATGTTTTTACGCTCAAAGAAATCTTTATTAAAAAGAGGGAAGAAAAATCAAAATATGATTAAGTGGCTGTGTCTGTGTGTTCGTTTTGTGAGCTCACTATATATTTTGGTACGTGTCGTTAACTTTTTGCCTATGGTTATATTGCTTTGTGACTTTTTAAAACGATTTGGTAGTTGAGTGCTTTCAATAGTTAAAATTTGTTTCGCTTTATTTCATGATGCATATCTGCATATCTCTGGGCAAGGGCACGTGTGTGCGCTCACGTGTGCATGTGAATGTGCGTTTATATCTTTATAAAATTATGTCTCATCTTTCATATTAATTCAGTTACTTTTTTCTCACAGCTTTAGACCGTTTTTCAGCACCATTTAAATAAAAGGTAAAAGAATTTATTGGCGACTGATTCTAAAACTGTTTTTTCTTTTGTCATTCGTCGTCCAAATTTTCAATTTAATTTAGAACGATCAAAACCATGAATGGTTATATATATATATATAATATTTTATTTTAAAAATATTTTACATCGCGACACGAAAATTTCTATATTTCGGAACTTTAAATTTGTTTCATTATCAAGCGATGTTAGGTAACTTTTCAATCTGACTGCTCTTATATATATATATATATATATATATATATATATATATATATATATATATATATATATATATATATAAAGGCAAAAGGAAAATTTATCTTAAACGACGCGTTTCGTCCTCTGAATGCCAGAGAAAAAAACATAATAACAGCAAATTGTAAAATGAGCTTTAATAAAAAAATGTTTACTGAGAAATTAGGTTTATAAATTCCAAAAATAAATACCCCAGGTACATATGGCAGACTGTATAAAAGCGTTGGTTTAAGTAATTCAGTGACTTGACCCAAAGAGTTGTGAGTTCAATACCTGGCCACAGCAGAGGTGAACAAAAACTTGGAGAGTTGAGTTACTGAAGGGAAATGACTGAAACCGAGATATCCGGAAGAGGCATGATATGTGGAACGAGAACAATCTAACCCAGTGGACTAAATAAACGATTCGCTTCGAAATTCCAACGTATATCACCTGAAGAAGGCCAGAGCAGACATCGACCGAAATGTCGTGAATATGATATTAAAAATGAGGAAAACAGTTCGAACTGTAAATGATGTAAATAAGAGCTTGTTTATATATTTCTTCATCTCCTAGTTATGTGTTGTTGCAAGTCTTCAAGTAATCATGTTTTTGTTGTCAATGTTTTGTGATTTTGTATCACAATATGATGAAGTAAGGATCGGTTTCCCATATATATATATATATATATATATATATATATATATATATATATATATATATATATATATGTATATATATATATACATACATATATATATATATATATATATATATATATATATATATAATCATAATGAAGCAATTTATACAAAGAATTAATTAGCGATGTTAATGTGATTAATGGCGAAATTACTTCGCTAACAACATTAATGAGACATTAACTTACTATAAATTCCTCATTGTTAGTGAAGTGACTTCACTATTAGTCACACACACACATGCATATATATATATATATATATATATATATATATATATATATATATATATATATATATATATATATATATATACTGACACCAGCAGTAGATTTTTATTGTGGGGACCTACCTACAAATGGACTCTCCCAAACCTATATAATATGGCTACCAACTCTGAGTAAAGGCAGTCACCAAGTGCGAGTCACCAAGTGAGAGTCACCAAGTGTCAGTCACCAAGTGAGGGTCACCGAGTAGTAGCCACAGAGTGAGTGAGTGAATGAGTGAGTCGGGACACCAGTGAGAGAAAGTACTCTCCTGTCTACATTTACCATTGTACTACGTTACCGAGAATATACTATTTAACCTATATCCGAGTCCGTGTTATCTTTCTATGTTTTTACACCATAAAAATTTTTAAAAGATTATTACAAAAAATTAGTTTTTGAAGAAAAAATTATTACCGGTAAATAATAGCTTCAATGCATTTTGTGAAAAGATATTGCCAGCAATAAAAATCTTGGCGGCATTAAATAACCCATTGAGATTGATATGCCGTAAAATAAACCAAACCAAACCAATATCAGCCCCAGCAAATACTGTAAATAATAATTCGAAAATATTACAGGCATATTGGTCTGTTTCCACGGGATTAATCCCGTGGAAACAGACCAATATGCCTGTAATCTAAATCCCCCACAGAAAACTCATGAATGTCTATTATCTTCGATTTACCAACCTCCCCACAAAACAAGGCAAGGCCAAGTTTTAATTTGGGGCATTCTGAGCCCGTAGACTCTGACAAAAATTGCCCGTAGACCCCGTATAGACGGTTTCGAGTTTGTATACCACCCCAAACAAGACTCTGCCTTTATACATTGCCTAGTCTGGGTTCCTCTCCGTCCGGAGACAGAGAGTTCGACAAGAAAGGAAGAGGAAGAGAAGGCATTGTCCTATCGTTAACAGGGAGCCGAAACCGAAACATTCAAATATAGAAGCTGAAGCCAAGATTCCCGCCCATCACGTCTTCATTTTCCGTTTTTTTTTTTGTTTTTTTTGCTCATATCGTTGCTGGGCGGCCTTTTCTTCTGTTATATTTATTTCTTCTTCTTACTGTTATTGTTGACATATTCTGTTGGTTACACAGGAAAAATGGCAACCTGACTGGCGAGAAGGGGAAAAAGGAAATTTCTAAATGAAGGCCGATTATTTATTTACAGTTTGTGTCGACAGCGGTGTGTTTTGGTAACTGTTGCAGGCGATTAAAATGTGAAAAGTGAAGAAGGAAGAGCAGTTGCAATTCATCACTCAAGTCAAAACAAAAACCAGCAAAAAATAATCCTCGATTTAAACGATTTCTTTCTTTCCCGACATTTTTTTTTGACTTGTGCTCATGATCTTTCCTTTTGAAACTATTCAATGTCTCCTTTAGCTTACTTAATGTTGAAACCAATGTTTTTTTTTCTTTTGTTATATTTGAGACTGTTAGCAATTACTTAGATCGAGGATAGGTCATTTATACGTGAGTTTGTTAAGCAATTATTTGATTCTTAGATACGTAAATATTGATCGCTTGTATTTGAATCTGTAGGCCATTGCTTGGTTCGAGGATAGGTGAAATATTGAACGTTTATATTTGAATCTGTAAACAATTAATTGTTTAAAGGATGCGTAAATACTGGGTCTTTATATTTGAGTTTAGCAATTACTTGGTTCGCAGATAGGTAAATAATCATATGGATGGCTGCCCCACTGACATGTAATCATATGATGTGCATGCGTGGCAAAAACCATATGACAGGTAAATCATACACCTTTCCAGGAGGGGAAAGGGGTGTCTCTTACAGTGACACAAGAATATCTTCTTCAGAGAGGTCGTGGGCAACCGGTAACTGATGAAGTCCAGAGATTGAATAAAATGTAAACAGCTGATTATTTTCTGGACAACATCTATAATCCTTTGGATGGCTCTCTTGTCCGCTGCAGAGCAGCTAGAATATCAAACCGTGATGCAGTAAGCGAACACATTCTCAACAGAATAGCGGTAGATGGTCATTAGCAGTTCCCTTTGTAAATTATTTCAATTATTTATTTTGTAAAGTTTAGCTCATCCAAGGGAGATACTCTACCATGTACATGTCCATAAAATTAATTGTATCTATTAATTTCTCATAGGGATTGATTTCTACGACTCTCAGTGTGAACTGAAAGCTGAAATATATGCTTTATCCATTTGGATTTTGAGTGATAATGCTTGAGAAAAAGTATTTCGAAATATTTTCTTTAAGTAATATTTTTTTAATTGTGTGTCATATTTAAAATATTGAGAAGTTAATGTAAACACAGTATTTTACGAGGTGTTCAGATAAGAGAGGACGGAAAATGCGACATCAAAATTCGATTGTGAATTGGTTTAGCGAAATATGCCTTCCAAAAGCTAATAAACAGGAAAATCTCGTCAGAAACAAAAAGAAAAAAAGTACAAAACTCTTATGAAATATCGTTTCTCCCTTAAGACAATAAACGCTGAACAATATCCTCACAGCAAAGAAGAGACATGCGGTAAGAGAAACGTGGTTCTACAGAAGGATGCTGAGAATACCATGGCCGGGACATGTGAGCAATATCGGAGTTTTAGAAAAAATGGAAACAAAAAGGAGGCATACTTATCACCAGAAAGGGACAGTTGAAATAGAAATGTCAATTGTGCACGCATTATATGTCCACAAAAAGGACACATAATGAGGAAAAGGGGCTTAGAAAATTTGACACTCACAGGACATAATGAAGGCAAGCGGGATAGAGGAAAGCAGCGCATAACACACCTAGCGAGCTCGTGTAAATTGTTAGGAGAACAGGAATTAAGGGAGACAGCGAAAATACAAAATTTACTAGGAGCTGCAAAGGAAAGGAATTTGTGGGGAACCATGATCGCCCTCGTCCAAAAGTGACACGGTACATAGAAAAAGAAAAAAATCAGTCAGACGACACAATGTATCAATGTCATGGCTAATCTGCCAAACTACAACTGACATTGGCTTTTAAAAGGAGGTGGATGATCTAGATTACTTATTCACCCTTACCCCCAACGTGAAGAAGATGTTGGTTTTCTGGTGCGTCGACAGATGTTCAGTGGTTATGAGATTCAAAAATGTGAAGGTCAATCCGGATTATGCCAATCGGGAAAAGCAGGGATCAAAAGAGTCGCTAAACGGGATTATCGCCTTAATCCATTGGCAGCCACAACAACGGAAAAAA
>OZ038488.1:6871245-7046245 GCA_964036315.1 Acanthosepion esculentum
TTTGTTAAGTTTGTCAATATTTTAATAGTAATAACATCAGTGAATAAATTTCAACTTGCCTCTTATAGTACAGACACATGCACACACGCACACACATACGCACACATACACACACACACATATATACATATATATATATATATATATATATATATATATATATATATATATATACTACTATTACTACTAGTACTACTACTAAAGTAAAACCAACTATGTTAGTGTAACCAAGAGACAATTTGATAGGAGAGCTAAAAATTTAAACAAGAAAATTTAATTAATTTTTTATTTAGTTTTTCCAGCATTCTTACATTTTTCCGTTTGGTGAGAATAAGGGAGTGAAAAAAATTGTCCATATTGTTGAAAATAATCAATCTCTTTTCATTATATTCGCCTTTAATTTCCTCAGTATAAAACACACACGCGAGCGCACACACACACAAACACACACACACACAAACACACACACACACACACAAATACACACACACACACCTATATACATATATATATATATATAAAAATTTGGATTTGAGCAGCAACCTTTCTTCTAAACAAGTTTTTTTTTAATATGGTAGACAAAAAAAATTTGATTAATTTTTCTTTAGTTTTTCCAACATTCTTTTCTGTGTGATTCGAGTAAGGGGGTGAAAAAAAAAAACTGTCCATTGTCCCAAGCGCTTTCGGCCACTTCTTTGGCCATTTTCAAGGGCTTTTGTTTTTAGTGTGTTGTTAATTTTTCTCCATGTTTTACGGTTTCGCTCGATGTTGAAAATCTTTGCGAGAATCTACCTTCAAAGATTTATTTTCCAAACTAAATCTATCGGAGCCAACATGGCAAAACCGGCATTCTTTTGTAAAATTAATTAAATATCGGGAATTTACATACAATGATTAATGTTAAAAAATCACACGATTGGAGCCATCACAGGAAACTTAATGGTGTTTTGGAAAAAGACTTCAACAAAGGAGAGAATTTAGCTTCAAAGACTTATTTTTAAAACTAAAACGATACGGGTCATGATGGCAAGATCAACAGAGCTTTTGAACAGGACCCTCTTTTTCCAAATGATAAAACAACAATATTTTGCGAATTTGATAACTGTCGCGATCTAAGAAATTCCCAAAGAATACTAATATAAAAAATTATTTAAAAAAGAAATATTTTCCCCCTATTTTCTACGAGTGAACAATTTTATTTAAACTCGTGTGTCCATAAGTTCCATTATATTCCCAGCTTTTGGCGAAAAATTGCATCAGACTCATAGCTAAAGTTTTTTTCGGTGCAAATTTACTGAATCTTGAATTTATGAATTTAGTTCCATTTTAAATGTACAATTTGTGTGTGTATGCGCGCGCGTGTGTGTGTATGAAATAAAGAAATAAGGAAATAAGGAAAAAGAAATTGTGAGAAATTACGAAAAACAAAGAAAGGGAAAAAAACTGATAGAATTTGAGTGAAAGAAAGTGAAAAAAAATACGAGTCAGATAGAAAATGAAAAATGGAGAAATTGAAAGAAACAGAAAAATGAGAGATAACTTTCAAAGAAAATGAAAGAAGGGAATTGAAAGACATTGAGAGATAGATAGATATTGAAAGGAAAGCAAGAATGAAATTGAACGAAAAATGAAAGAAAGAAAAATGAAAGAAATTGAAATAAAGAAATCAATAGTGAAATTGAAAAAGAAAGAAACTTCGAAACATTGCGAGAAAGAAATTGAAAGAAATTGAGGGAAAGAAACTGAGTGGACAAAATGAAAAGAAAACAAATAAAAATAAATCGAAAAAGTATCAACCTGAAAGACACTGAGATAAAAATAGAAAAAATTGAAATAAAGAAAGAAAGAAAGAAAGAAAGAGAAAAATCCGAAAAAAACAAAGAAAGTGAAAACAGAAAAATCTAAATAATGTTACAATTGAAAGAAAGAAAGAAAGAAAGAGAAAACTGAAAGAAATAAAGAAAAACTGAAAAAGAAAGAAAGAAAGAAAGAGAAAACTATAAGATTGATAAAACGGAAAAAGAAAGAAAGAAAAAGAACATTGAAAGAAATAAATAAAGAAAGAAAGATTGAAAGAGAAAATAGAAAGAAAATTGAAAGATATAAAGAAAGAGAAAATTGAAAGAAAGAGAAATTGAAAAAAGAAAGAAAGAGAATTGAAAGAAAAAAGAAAGAAAGAAATAAATAAAAAACGAAAGAGAGAAAGAGAAAAATGAAGAAAGAAAGAAAGAAAGAAAGAGAAAATTGAAGCAAAGAAAGTAAAAACTGAAAGAAAGAAATTGAGAGAATGTGTGTGTGTGTGTGTGTGTGTGTGAGAGAGAGAGAGAATGAGAGAGAGAGAGAGAGAATGAGAGAGAGAATAGCAATTAGCTATCCAAATGACAACAATATAAAGATCTGTGTAAATATTCAGTAATATAAGACAGTTTGTCTCCTTAAATTTAACTTTGGAATCATGGCATTTAAATTTGACTCAGCCTTCGACTTTTAATACCGGAAACAAGCTTATTATCGCTATATACTGAACATAGATAAGTTCAAATTTGTAGTAACCCGGAAGATTATGTTACACCAATTTTGCAAGTGGCCACGTGAGTGGTGTCTCCCTAAAAAAATCAGTCCTCAAGATTTTGACTTGTAGCTGAAATGTAACACTAACCTCTTACACTTGTGGGAAAGATATAACTTATTAAGCCTTGAGATAAGCCGACAATATTCTAAGTTAGCCTAGTTAAACAAAAGGCCACAAATTTTCAGGCACCCAGTAATTATTAAAATCAGTACAGTAATAAATATTAGGAAAACTAGTTTGTTACCTACCCACCAAAGTTTATTCTGACGCCTACTCTCTCTCTCTCTCTCTCTCTCTCTCTCTCTCTCTATATATATATATATATATATATATATATATATATATATATATATATATATATATATATATACACATATTATTTATATATGCACGGTACTTATTGGAAAGCGCTCAATATCAGTGATAGAGCTAACATATTTAGTTGGATTGATGTGAGTTAGAAGAAGAAGAAGAAGAAGAAGAAGAAGAAGAAGAAGAAGAAGTAGAAGAAGAAGAAGAAGAAGAATCATCATCATCATCATCAAGGACTTAAGACTTCCGATTTAAAAGGTTGTTTGGATCCAGAAATATTATAACCGCAATTTTTCCCTGCTCACAAACGGATCCATGTCATTTTTTTCTCTTAAATTCCGTACATGGTTAGCTAGTTTGGTAGAGTACCTAAGATTTGCTAGCTTAAATGAAGACCTATGATTGCACCATCTACATTTGAAAGTACCTTCAGTACATCCTGTGTACGTTTCATTTTGGCCATTAATATCTGTTACTTTTACTTTATAAATTATAACTTCTATTTTACAAGTTCCATTTAATGAACATCTAATCTTATTTCTGCAGTTGCATAAATTACTTGTTATTTTGCTGCACGCCATTTTTGAGGGTGAGTTTTGTCTATTTAATATTGTTTCCAAATATGTGCAACTGTAGCTTAATTTACATGTGTTTTTATTGTATATCTTATGTAATTCTGAAATTATTGGAAATTGTTTAGTAAGCAACTTGAAAAAAAATTTCTCTATTTTACATTTTACCTCTAAGTGAAAAGCGGGGGGTTAAACCAAATGATATTTTTTCTTTTCCTCGAAATACTCTTTCGGGTGTTGTTTAATTTGAGGTTTAAATTCTAGTTTGGTTTTGTGACTCTTTAAGTTCGCATATTCTTTCCTTTTACCCTCAAAAATTATTCTACTAGAAGAGTTTCTGGTAACTTATTCCTTAAGGGATGTGCTTTATTATGTTCGCAGAGTGCTTAGATCTTATATTCACGTATTTAATTTTGCGTTCAATTTCATGTATGGGGAGACCCTGCCACCTTGAAGATTTAATTCTACGTCCAGATAGTTAACTAATTTCATACAATATATGTAGACCTATTAACTCCAAAATGTCAGCTCCATCAAACGAACATTGTGGTACATCAAAGCCGTCTTTTTTTTAATCTAGGTTGCTCCATTATGGAATAAATAGCCTTATGTAAAATTATTTCCGTTTGATCAGGTGTTATGTTTACAAAGCCGATATATATATATATATATATATATATATATATATATATATATATATATATATATATATATATATATATCCTTGAAATACATTACAACACATTACATTGCATCTAGACATATAGTTCTGTTGTTAATATTTCGGTCTGTCACGTGATACGACGTCACAGAACCGCATCATGAATTTACGGCCTGCGTCTGCTGTTCCTCGACAACATAACAGAATATCATTTTTGATGGTGAATATCTTTGTTTAAATGTCCATATAACCACGCTGAAGGTGGCTCATGTGAGCCGAAAACTTAGATAAAGGAACAGTATAATAAAAATATCCAAATGTTGGACAATTTTTGCTTTTATTTTCACCCGAAATTAAAGCACCATATACACGGCTTATGATCAAACATAATAGACATTCATTTTCTGTTATATTTAACAATATATGTTTGAATATAAATATATATATATATATATATATATATATATATATATATATATATATATATATATATATAGACAATATTAGTGGTGAATATACACATACATATGCAATTATATATATATACATACATATATGTATTAAAATAATTCCAAGAGGATATGATCCAGGTAGAACTCGATGTCCAGGACAGAGTAAGAATATAATAAAAAGACTTAAACACTAATATTCCATGGTCATAATTTATTCCATTGGAATCGTAAGAACGATCCAATTCATCCTGTAGGTCTGATGAATTGGATCGTTCTTACGATTCCAATGGAATAAATTATGACCATGGAATATTAGTGTTTAAGTCTTTTTATTATATATATATATATATATATATATATATATATATATATATATATATATATATATTAGGATATTACAAACATGTAAGAATCGCTTCACAATTGCACTCGTGTTTCAACGCATAACAATGTGTCTCCTCAGGCGATTGTAACTTGCGAGTGAACGGTTAATTTATTTCAAAAAGAAAATACATCCTCCTTTGAAAAAAAAGCCTTGAGAGATGATATATATATATATATATATATATATATATATATATATATATATATATATATATATATATTTACAGACGCACACACGCACATATATATATAAACCCTCTAATTTGTAATTCTTTTTGGAGAATGCTGAATTTGGTTAAGCGTCTCTCATCGCAGACAAGCAATATAACTTCCGTTTCTCCAGGTCAACTGCTGATGCACTGATGATGATTGCGCAAAGAGTCTATTAATCTCTATATAAAAATATCGAAGCCCACGCTCTAGCTTTTGGACATATAAAGAAATCTCATAATTAAATGGACTATTCCACTAGCTTGACAGTTGATTATAAATGCTGAAAGATTACAAGGGTCAGTATTCTGATGATTGCCCCTTGTATGAAACGGGAATTACATAGATGCATGCGCGCGAAAACACAAATACACTATGTAAAAAAAACTTGCACCAATGAAAAATGCATATAAAATAGAAAACTCGGGAAGTATAAGTAGTCAGTTACTGATACCCCTGACGTGTGAAAGGAATTATTGCCAGAGAGTCTGTCTGCGAAACTCTGGGGTGAGGATGCTGAAAGTAAAATCAATCGACTAAGTGACAAACCTTTTGCTTGTATATATATATATATATATATATATATATATATATATATATATATATATATATATATATATATATATATATACTGGATGATGAGATAGTCAATAGAATAGCAAAAGCCTCTAGTGCTTTTGGGAAACTTCGTCACCGACTCTGGAAACTCCGGGGCATTAGGCTTGAGACCAAGATACAAGTCTACGGGGCTGTAGTCCTTACAACACTATTGTATGGTTCAGAGTCCTGGACACTGTACAGAAGACAAATTCAGCAGTTGGATGTATTTCACAAGGGCTGTCTTCGAGAAATTTGTGGAATAAACCCAAGCCAAAGGATGGCCAATGCTGACCTTTTCACCATGTGTAATATTGATGGTATTGATTCCTTTCTCATGAAGTCACAATTATGCTGGGCTGGTCATGTGCTACGACAACAGAATACCAAAAATGCTCATGTATAGTCAACTTGACAGTGGTCATCGAAGCGTGGGCCGACCATTGCTTAGATACAGGGACAAACTGAAAAGTAACCTCTCAGCTGCGAATATGGACCATGCTACGTTTGAGGACATAGCAATTGATCGCAATGAGTGGAGGACTACTTGCTACAATGGCATCAAGAACAATGCAGCATCAAACATCACCAAGCTTCGTCACACTAGGGAAAGGACTAAAATATCTGCTGCTGTACGGGCCACACATTCCAACAATCCACACTCTTGCACAATCTGTAGACTTCTTTGCAAATCACTAGCAGGACTAAAATGTCACTTGCGACATACACACAGGGTTGAATAAGCACAGTTGTCGGAACCTCATACGTTGAAACCGACGGGAGAGTCCATCATATATATATATATATATATATATATATATATATATATATATATATATATATATATATATATATATATGTAAGCGTTCTGAAAGCAAAGGAAGTATTTGTAGCAGATTACTTCCACAACACAAAGAACAAATCACTGTAAGTTCAGACTCAAATATCGGGGGCAGAAAGAAATGCCGAAAACTCGATTCGCAGGAACTATCTCACAAATCACAATGCATGTAACCAGTGAGAAATATAACTCACTCTTCAAAAAACACGGTAGCCAAAATACACAAACTTCTTCCCGATTCGAAAACACCAACTGCTTTTATTGGATGAGCATTTTTTCCATTCGTCGACAGCTGGGAGAGCATGCCCAATTTTTGCATATCAAAATGCTTTTATAGCGACTCCTGCGACGGACTTGTTTTTTAATTTAAATATTTCGTCTTCAGAATGTCATGCGGAATACGTGCCCTTTTTTTTTTGTAAGTAATTTTCTTTTTCGCCACATTTTCCGTTGTAAGATATACGCGACGCGCTGTCGCTTGGTTTGACGAGGTAAGTCGCCGTTTTCTTCGCTATAATATATATATTCCGAATACATAAAAATCAATATATATATATATATATATATATATATATATATATATATATATATATATATATATATATATATATATAAAATAAGCACGAGATATACTTTAATGAAATATCTATCCAAGCAAATTTTTTAAGACATCATGCAGCGTCTCACTAACCTTTACATACTTTGGCATCCAGAATGTTTTCCTACACTTATTTGATTATATGTTACTTCCTTACATGTGACACGTATCACTAACTTTTACACAATTAACCATCGAGAATGTTTGCCACACATTTTTGAATATTATCTATTACTTTATTACACGTGCCAAGTATCTAACCAATAAGGAAAAAAACAAACACAACATGCCATTAACCTGCGTCTCTTTGCTTTTTATCATTTTTATCATTTCTATCTTGATCTCTAATGAAGCTTTAATAAAGTGAAACATATTAGATTTAGATCTGTTTCCGACTTGTTCTTTATTCTATCAATATATATATATATATATATATATATATATATATATATATATATGATTGAAACAAATATAAAATTTGTCACTTAGATGAGTATGAAAAAAGTCGAAAAATCTTTCGTGTGTTACGTGTTTCGTTCTTTGGGACTTAACTGGACCATTATCATAGTATCGGATATTTAGTAACAAGCGGGATGGAAACATCAACAAAAACAAAAAAAATCTAAATTAAATCGGTTAGACTATATACTGCAAAAGCATTTAAAAAAAAAAACAACAGTTTGGTAAATTTCAAATGCACGGCGTCTCTCGTTCGGGCGCATGTTCAGTCGCATTAACGTAAGCATAAAGTCCGATGAAGTCGTAAAGGACGAAAAGCCACACAAAAACTTTTTCCATTTTGTCATCTCTCTTTCTCCTAAAATTGTTCTTGGTATATAAAAAATATATCTAAATCGTTACACACACACACACACACACACACACACACACACACACACACACACACACACACACACACACACACACACACACACACGCGGGCGCAAATATATATATTTCACTATTTTGTCTATATATGTCATTTATTTCGATACCTAAAATGATCGGCTACCACTCTTTTCGGAGCCCGCCCGTCTGCTAGGGCGGCTAATCATTCCCTATTACTGACGCCTACTCATTCCAGCGGTTAATACTGTTGCACTGATGAGCGGATCTTGTGACTTCGCGCTAGCTTTCGTCTACCCAAATACACTCAAAAGGTCTGGGTCAACCCTGGTATGATTTTCAGGTACGTTCCAAATGTAAAGGGTCGCACACCCACGTCGATAACTTCAAGAAGTAACCTCGCAGAACAAATCAACCACGGTGAGATTTGAACGCTCAGAACGCGAACGTTCTAATCACGCGACCAATCAACTAAGTACTGACCAGGCTCGACGTTGCTTAACTTGAATACCAACGAGATTAGAAATATGACGCATAATTCTGTAATGTGAGTATGAACGATTGTGAACACCTACTTCAATCTGATATTCTCCTAATCGCTTACAAGTTCGTTCTTGATGAAAAAGGTCAATAAGTTTCTTTCTTATGATATATAGTTTTGTCATTGTCACAACGTTTCGACCTTCTTCAGGTATCTGTCGTAGTTGGTAACTTTCTTGGAATTTTGAACTGAATTTTCAATCTTCGAGTGTATATTATTGTCATTCACCCTTCATGGTTAGGGAAATATGATGCCATTTTGTTCTCTCTGGTTAATTCGCTCTTCGGATGTCTATCGATTGTTCACTGAACCAGCGTATATATGAAGTTTTGCTTTACTAATCCAAGGATTGAACTCATAACTGCTAGTTAACTGGATTCGATTAAACAATAATTTGATTCATTTCATCGTTAGTAGAAATTTGAAATTTTTAATCTTTCATTTCACCGCACTGAAGTTGAACAAATAACTTTTGATACGAATTGTAATGCCGGAAATTTTGAGGCTTACGACTAATGTCGTTTCATTTTTAATTAGAGGATTCTATATGGTGTTCATTTCTACACCCAGCCTACTGATGAGCATATGAACTGTAATGTTAATTATCTATCTATCTATCTATCTATCTATCTATCTATCTATCTATCTATCTATATAAATGTTTTTCTCTGTAATCTATACCTGGCATTCTGTCTATCTCTATGTTTATAATTTACACACACATACTTAACTGTTCGTTTCAAAAACCAGTTTTTCTTCTGCCTAAGAAGGCAAAAACCTCCAAACAATTAATAAACTGAAATTGTTAGTTTCAGAAGAGTCGTGTCCAAGCGACTTTTATTACCTTCAGTACAAACACTTGCTTCTTTCGTGGTTGACATTCAACCGATTCGTTCGTTATTGTAATCCAAGAACGAACCCGTTGTACAAATACTCCAATACCGAATGACGAAGTTATTAAAAATATTTTGTTGATGTTGATAATTTAATCAGATTACGCCCGTGAACGACAATAAAAGAAGGGCATAATCTTCGAGGATTTTATTAAAAGCAAATATCTTAACAATATCGGCGGTGAGTGAAAACAGATCCATCAAAATTTGACTTACGACTTTTAATAATTTTCTAAACGATTCATGTGTGTTAACGGTAAAAGAGATTCACAATGTCGCCAAATTCGGTTTTGGCCTGACAAGAAATCAGAATTTAAAAAGCGGTTTTATTTTATTTTATTTTATTAAATATCGGAATAGGTTCTGCAGCTATTACGAGTTAAAGACATCTCAGCACATAAAAGAAGCAGTAGTCAGTTAAGTATATTTACCCTGGCCTCCCTACTGAGACGAGGTGTGACACAAGGTTTAATGTGAGGAACCCGAGCGCATACCCTCGAGCCAAGACCAAAACTTCCCCGTCGATTGCCTTGGCCTCAGTGCAAACACCGATCCCTCCATCTAGTGCAATGAGAGGGTGCAATCTTGGGCATCTGTTCCCCAGGGCTGGCCACCTGACAGTATATTTTTCCTCAGTCGCGTCTCTGACCTCCGACGGAGCCTCCACTGAGTCGCACTCTGCCCAAAGACGGAAACGCAACTGAGAGATGATAAAACCTACCCGGCGTCTGCCAGATGGAACTCATTTCCCGCTAGCAATGAATTAAACCTTTCCTATCAAATTTGTCTGTTTTGTTACTTATAAGAGGAACAGGCTTCTATCATGCGATTATATAGAAAAACGGAACTGTAATATAATAACAAGTCCAAGTTTATGAAACTTTATTTTACCAAAACAGCTTTAACGCTAAAAAACGTTTATTTTATTGTGATGGACTGTTACAATCGGGAGGAGAGACGGGGTGTACTTATTTCTCTCTTCTCTTTGGGCCATGTAACAATTCGACGAAGAACATTTCCATAATTTAAAACTACATGAAATGAGATGATAGGTACATACAGCTATATAGGATTTCATTGGATTGAAAATGATTTGTTTTTGTTTAGGTATATAGCGCCAGAAAATACCTCCCACATGCTAAGACATTCGTGACAGTGGTGCCTTCATCTTGCTAATGTATTACCTTATATGGAAGGTATTTCTGGGAGATATTTCTGCCGCACCTTCTATTACAGACCAGATTAGAAAGTTCTAGAATTGGCTAGTTTCGATAATTTTGAACAAAAGACTTATTGCTCTTCTTTGTCGTGGTGTGACTGAAATTGATAAACAAGTATAAGGAAAACGCTGGGAACGCTCAACCAATGCCCATATATTTGAAAATGGGATGCACTGAAACATAAAATTGTTTTATACCAAGACGTCATCATGAAGTACTAAAGTCATTTCCAAACACGCAAATCTGTTTTTCTGTTTGTTTTCTTTGCAAACGGTTGTTTCTTCTACTTAAATATTATGATATTTCTTTGTAGATTATTATATAAAATAGAATAAAAAGGAAGACAAGGGAAAGTATTAAAAACATTGTCATAAAACAAGATAACTAAGTCCTGTTGAAATCCTTTTACGCGCGACCATATTTCATCAAATAAACAAAACCTCCTTTGAATATTGCGTCTCCCTGGAATAAGCGATCTCCACAAGAAGATTTCTTATTAATAATCGCCCCCTTTCAATAAATGAACTTCCTAATGTGAGAAACCTTTACGATTTCCTGATTAAATAAGTATATCCAGCAAAAGAGAAATAGTTCCTTCTCTCGCACTTCTCGCTTGTGAAACTCTCCTTCGGCCTTCTATTTTCCAGTCAACTTTGATCTTCAAAACTTTTAAATGAAATGTCAATCGCTATCTTCTTTCGTCTTAATTCCGGTTCTTTTAGCGTTCTCTGTCTTTCATAATGTTTTAAATTTTTTTTTCATGTTTTTTTCGCATCCAGTAAGCCTTAGCGTCTTAGTCACCTTATTGGGGAGCAATGATCAATATATATATATATATATATATATATATATATATATATATATATATATATATATATATATATATATATTCAGAAATACAATACACAAAAATTGAAATAGATCTAAGAAGATAAGGGGGTTCTAAAAAGAGAAGAACATCTTTCCTCGCCCTTCCTCTGACCAATCATAATTGTTTTTATTATCCCTTAAGCAGAAGCGCACTTTTACCACCAGCCCAAGAAAATCATTTGGGTTACTACTACGCAAAAAAGGACAATAGTTAAACATCGAAAAACATAAGGAAAATTAATTCCTTTTAATAATATGTGGAAATATCTACTCTTTGCCTGATGAAGGTCGCGAGACCGGAAACGCGTGTAGCAAAAATATGGACAATAAAGTATAATATATATTTTAAAATCCACATTGTAACCAAAAACGTTTGTTGTTTCTTTCTTCTTTTTAATATATATATATACTTATATTTGGAATTTACATTCAAAGATACATATTGTCAAAACAACAAGATTGGACGCATGAAAAAAATCTAACTGTGTTTTGGAAACATACTTAAACAAATGAAGAGAATTTGCCTTCAAATATGTATTTTCAAAACTGTAACGATTGCACCCAAAACTGCAAACATAACATGCTTTTGGAAAGATACTTGAAGTATATCCGGATTTTACATTCTAATTTTCATTTGATAAATAAATGGGATTGGAACCATCGAATTGGAAACACACTTCAACAAAGGAGAGAATTTTAAAAAGTAAAACAGAAAATGAATCATGCTTTTGGAAATATACTTTAAGTATATCCAGAATTTACAAAGTTTCATTTTGAGAAAATAACACCATTGTAGCAATGAATAAAGCCTAACTCTGTCTGAGCAATAGACTTCAACAAAGAAGAGAATTTATTTTGAAAGATTTATTTTCAAAACTAAAACGGTTGGAGCCAAAACTGCAAATGCAACATGCTTTTGGAAACATACTTCAAGTATAACTGAATTTATATTCAAAGTTTCATTTTGAGAAAATAACAAGATTGGAGCTAGGAAATAAGGCTCGATTCTGTTTTCGAAACACACTTCAGCAATGAAGAAAATTTACATACAAAGATTTATTTACAAAATTCAACAATTGGAGTCAAGACTGAAAATACAATATTCTTTTGAAATATATCCAGAATTTATACTGAACAATTCATTTTCAAAAATAACACAATTACAGCTTTCTATGAAAGCCTAACTCTTTGAAACACACTTCAACAAAGTAGAGAATCTACCATCAAAGATATGTTTTCAAAACTAAAAAAATTAGCGCCAATACCGCAAAACCAACATGCTTTTGGACAGATATTTCAAGTATATCCGGAACTTAATTAAAAGTCTCATAACTAACAGGATTGTAGTCACCTATTGCTGTTTTCGAAATATACTTCATCAAAGAATAGAATGTGTCATCAAAGATTTATTTAAAAAACTAAAATGATTGGAGCCAAGACTGCAAGCCAAACATGCCTTTTGACCGATACGTGAAGTATACCCTGAATTTTCATTCAAAAGCTCATTTTGACAAAATAAAACGATTTGAATCATGAAAGAAAGCCTGACACTGTTTGGAAACATTTTAACAAAAGTGAGAAACAGTTGGAGTCAAGACTGTAAACTCAACATGCATTTGTAAAGATACTTGAAG
The DNA here is from genome assembly GCA_964036315.1 of Acanthosepion esculentum. Classification (NCBI taxonomy): domain Eukaryota; kingdom Metazoa; phylum Mollusca; class Cephalopoda; order Sepiida; family Sepiidae; genus Acanthosepion; species Acanthosepion esculentum. The sequence continues at coordinate 6,884,449 of OZ038488.1, forward strand.
TATATCCGGAATTTACATGCAAAGTCTCATTTCGAAGAAATAGCACGATTGGAACCACGAAGAAAAAAGTAATTCTGTTTGAGAAACAGACTTCAACAAAAGAGAGTATGTGTTATCAAAGATTTATTTTTCAAAAGGGGTGGAGCCATGATAAAATACAACGATCGGAGTCATGAAGGAAATCTTAAACTGTTTTTGTAAACACACGCCAACAAATGAGACCATGTACTATCAAAGGTTTAGTTTAAAAAAACAAAGGATTGTTGCCAAGACTGCAAACTGAACATGCTTTTGGAAAGATACTTGCGTTACATCTGGAATTTATATTCAAAGATTCATTTTGAGAAAATATCACGGTTAGAGCCATTAAGTAAAGCCTGACTCTGGTTTAGAAACACACTTCAACAAAGGTGAGAATTTACCAACAAAGATTTGTTTTCAAAGCTGAAACATTTGGAGCCAAGACAGCAAATGCTTGATGTATAAGCTGAATTTACATTCAAAGTTCATTTTTAACAAAATAATTCAATTGGAGCCATGAAGGAAACCATGACTCTGTTTCGGAAACGCACTTCTACGAATGAGAGAATTTACCTCTAAAGATTTATTTTCAAAGCTTTTTAGCTTTGGAAATAAATCTTTGCGGGTAAATTGGTGCCAAGACTGCAAACACAAGATACTTTATGAAAGTCATTTGAATCATATCCAGAGCTTACATTCAAAATATCATTTTGACCAAATAACACGACTGGAGCCACAGTTTAACAAAGGAGAGAATTTACCTTTAAAGATTTATTTTCAAATCTAAAATGATTGGTACCAAGACTACAAATACATCATGCATTTGGAAATATACTTGGGTTATATCAGGAAATTACATTCAAAATATCATTTTTGACAAAATAACACGATTGGAACTATGTAGGAAATCCTGTCTGTTTTGGAAATACAATTCAACAAAGGATGGAATTTACATTCATAGAGAGATTTTGTATCAACGTTTAAACGATTGGAGCCATGACTTGAAACGCAACATGCTTTTAGAAAGGTACTTAAAGTATATCATAAATTCGTATTCCATTTTTCATTTTGATAAAATAACACGATTTGATTTATGAAGGTAAGCCTCACTTTGTGTTTTAGAAACACACTTAAAAAAAGAAAGATTATATCTTCAAAGATTTGTTTTCAAAGCTAAAACGGTTGGTGCCAAGACTACAAATGCAACATGCTTTTGGAAAGGTACTTCAACTATGACCTGAATTTTCCTTCAAAGTTTCATTTTGACAACATAAACGATTGTTGCCATTACGAAAAGCCTGACGCTGTTTTGGGAACACACTCAAGAAAGGAGAGAATTTACTTTCAAAGATTTATTTTCAAAGAAAAGGATTGGAGCCAACATGCTTTTGGAAATGTTCTCAATTTACATTCGTAATTTAATTTCAAAGTTCCATTTAAAAAATATCACGTTTCGAGTCATCATTCTATAACTAACTCTGTTTCGGAAAGAAGAGAATTTACATTTGAAGATTTATTTTCAAAACTAAAGCCAACATGCTTTGGAAAGATACATGAAGATTTTTTTCGGAATTCACATTCAATGATTAATTTTGAAAAATAACTCTATTGGAACCATAACAAAAAAGGAGAGAATTTACCTTCAAAGATTTTCAATACGATAACGATTGGTGCCAAGACGGCAAAAACGAAGTTGCTTTTTGAAATATACATGATGGAATTTGCATTAAAAGTTTCATTTTGACAAAATAACACGATTGGAGCCATGAAGTAAAACTTGACTCTGTCTTGGAAACATATTTCAACAAAGTAGAGAATTTACCATGAATGATTTATTTTCAAAACTGCCAAGATAAAAATGAATGGGTTGGATCCTAGACGTCACATCTGACTGAGATTTGGAATGACCCATCAATAATTGAGAGAACCTACCTTCAAAATTTCATTTTTAAAAATGAAATCATTGGATCCAAGACAACAGCGCCATTTTTGTTTGGGAAGATGTTTAAAGAACAGTTAGAATGTACATTCCTTGATTAATTTAGTTTGGCATCACGACGGCAAACCTCACTGTGATTTGGAAAGACACTTCGAAAAAGGAGAGAATTTACCTTCAAAGATTAATTTTCAAAACAATTATTGATGCGAAGACGGCAACACCAGTTATGTTTGTAAAGTATAACCAGAATCTACACTCAAGGTTTAATTTTGAAAAATATAACGTTTTGGGAAGACGCTTCAAGCAAGGTGAATCAAGAATCAAAGATTCATTTTCAAAAATAAAACGGTTGTAGCAAAGACAGCAATACCATCTGTGTTTCGGAAAGCTACTTCAAGAAAAGCCAGAATCTACATTCAAATTTTTAATTTTGGAAAAATATCACCATTGGAGCCTTGACAAAAAATGTAACTGTGTTTGGCAAAAACACTTCAAGAAAGGAGGAAATCTACCTTCAAAGATTAATTTTTAAAACTAAAACATTTGGAGTTAAAACTTTAAAACCAACTGTATTTTTGAAAGTTGCTTAAAGAATAGCTGGTATCAACATTCAAAGTTTAATTTTGTAAAATAAAAAGGTTGGAGACATGACAGGAAACCTGTATTTTTGCGAAACTCACTTCAACAAAGGAGCGAAATTACATCAAAGTTTTATTTTCAAAACTAAAACGTCTTTTGCCAAGACGTCATCACCATCCGTGTTTTGGAAATTACTGAAAGAACAGTCGGAATCTACATGCAATGTTTAATTTGAAAAAAAATAACACTATTGGAGCCATGCCAGCAAACCTAACTATATTTTGGAAAGGCTCTTCAACAAAGGAGAAAAGCTACTTTCAAAGATTCATTTTCAAAACTATAATTAGAGCTACGGTGTCAACACCATTTCTATATTGCAAAGATACTTCAAGTATAGCTAGGATCTACATACAATATTTAATTAACTCGATTGCATCCATGAAGTCAAACTTTACTCTGTTTAGGAACGACACTTCTAAGATTAATTCTCCTAAAAATAACATGATTGGAATTATGGCAGAAAACCTAACTTCAACAATGGTGAGAACAACCTTCATAAAGTAAATTTCTAAAAATAAAACAATTGGAAACAAGACGCCAACTGTGTTTTGGAAAGATACATAATGAATAATCGGAATCTACGTTCAATGTTTAATTTTGAAAAATAACATGACTGAAGCCAAGACAACAAACCGATCTATGTTTTGGGAAGATATGCATATCCAGAATTTGCCTACAATGTTTAATTTTTTTAAAATAACAATAATGAAACCAATATCTCCAACCCAACTCTGTTTTTGGAAGATATTTCAAGAATAGCCAGAATCTGACTGAAAGTTTTAGAAAAAGAAGATCAGGATTTGAGCCAAAAGTATAAGCACATCTCTGTTTCTGAAAGATACTTCAATAATAGTCAGAGCGTACCTACAATGTTTAATTTTGAGAAATAACACGACTGGATCCTAGACGACAGCCTAACAGGCTGTTTGGAAAGATCTTCAAGAAGACGCTGAACTTTTTTCAGTGTTTTATTTTGAAAAATAACACTATTGGAGCCAAGAAGGCAAACCCAACTGTATTTTGCGAATAGCCAGAATCTACCTTCAAAGATTAATTTTGAAATATACCACGTTTAGTTAGATAGATAGATAGATAGATAGATAGATAGATAGGAACATATTTCAAGTACGTACATATAAAAATAAGAAATAGTTGTATACATCTATCTAAAAGCTTTACACCTGGAGACAGAAAGACAGAACATTTTGCACACCAGCGTATAAATCGAAGATATATTTATAAACATAGTTGTTCAATTGACATGCTAAAATTAGCTGGAAACGACTTTGTGTGTCCTTAAAAAATGATGTTTGGTCATTTCTGACAGAGAACCTGTACCAAGTGGTAAGGTGAGATGCTAAGAGGTATCTACGCTCAACAGAGAATGGTGTTCGGTGACGGTAAGAAGGAGATGGAAAAATACTTTTGGCAGATGTTTGATGAGTTTTACAAAGAAGCGTTGGAATAAATTCTCACCTGGGGGAGAGAAGTGTCTCTAATGAACGCCGTGTGCGTGGGTAAATAGAAACTGGTTTCCAACTCGAACACAAACACAGTTTAGGCGGATATCTCACACATACACACGCACATACACACACAGAAACACACACACACACATATACATATATATATATATATATATATAATGATATAGAGATGCATATAAAGAGCTTCACATATCATGGGAAGAAAGTGCACTAAAGTGTTTCTCTTGATGATGAAAGAATCAACCATGTAGCCGTCAAAATAACAGATGTTTTCGGGAAACTTCTTAAATTATCTTTGGCATGAATGGGAAATAACATCAAAACCAAAAAGATAATATCAAGTTGTAGCCCCTTCGATTGTCATCTCCGAAATGAAATCATTCTCCCTTTCATCACATATTATCCAGTTTGATGTCTTTCAAAAGCGACATATCCGGACCATTCTTACACGATAGAATTTCGAATATTGATTTATTCTCAGAATGTAAAATTGGCTTATTGAATCCTTTTCTATGTAATCCCAATTACGGGGACCTGTTTATATCATCACAATGAGTGACAATAGATTTGCAAAAGTCCTCATGTGTTGCCAACTATAAAAAAGAAATATATAAAGACCATGGCTAAGCTACAAAGACAAGTTCAAATATAACCTGAAACCAGCAAATATTCCTCTATAGCAGTGGTTCTTAACCAGGGGAGCTCAGACCTCCTAGGAGTCCGATATCTGTTCCTAGGGGCTGCAAGGATACTGAATCATTAGGGTTGGTTTATCAAGAAAACTCTAGTATAGTGTTTGGCGATCTGACATAAAAGTCTACATTGTAGATTGTTTACCAAATGCTAACATCATAAAAGCGAAAGAGTCTAAAAAAAATGACATACTAAGCAGAGGTGTCTTATTGAATTCCTCTCTGCAAAAAGAAAAAAATGCATCTATTACTTTTTAGATGCTTACTGAATATTTATAGAGATCAAACAATGGATGAGAACAAAGATAGGCAGCAAACAATACGTTTCAAAAGGTGGTGACAGCGATGAGTATGACAAGACACCTTTCTAAGCGTTGCACACACAGGCTTCTTTTGCTGGCGAAACTATAGAGTGAATGGAGTGCGACAAATGGGAAAACTAGTGAATTGTAGGTGAAAAATTATTTTGTTTATCCAACGGTGTTATTGTGCTCATTCTATCAAGTGTAGTTTCCATGAAAACGCATAGGATTTTTTCCTTTCGAATTTTTCCTTACCTACACACACACGTACACACACATACATTCTCTCTCATGCATACGCAGGCACACACGTATAAAACACACAAAGACGTCCATATATATATATATATATATATATATATATATATATATATATATATATATATATATATATATATATATATATATATATATATATATATATACACCTCTGTGTGTGTCAGGTACCTACCTGTTCATTTCACTAGACAATAGGATTGGAAACTGAGAGGGATGTTATTGTGCAATAGATAACAGAAAATGAAGTGGGTGAACTGAGTTCGAATTTCGGGTGTGCCAGTTCTGTTCCCTTTTGTGCTATGCCCTAAGGAAAGGCCTAAGTCCGTCTCTTCCCTTATTGTAGTGAATATCTGCACTTTGGTGACGGTTTGTCATCAGCTCACGGATTGGCTGATTGGCAAACAATCAGCGTGCGCCGTGTGCGAACAGTTTGAACACGTGTGCACAGTTCGAGCATACTGCGTGTTATTTAACAAAAACTTTAAAGTGTTTGGAAGACCTGTAGCACTTTCGTGAGTTAGACATATTTACAAAGTTGATGAAAACGAGAAAACACTTGATTTACAGGGTGTCTTCAAGTCGAAACAGCTCTCATGATGATTGAAACAAAAAAAAGTCATTTTCCGTCGAAAATCCTGGAAGACACACGAGTGAATTGCATCAAACTTCTACTACCTTTGACGTTATCTTTCCTTGCAGATATATTTCCTTGTTCAGCCTCACAGTTCTAAATGGCGCCACATGAGAACAATCTTTCTTTAACTGGACATTTATCTTCGCAATTAAGTCCGCGAATACACATCGTATTTGCAACATTTTTTTCTATTCTAATTTCCGTTTTTTCGATTATTATGTCTTTTTTCATTTCAACTGTGCGAACCTCTTTTCATTGAGTCTGTTAAATATTTAAACATTAACGACTGTTGCCTGTTGTTCTCAAACACATCCTTCATTCGGTTAAGACTTGGAGTGACTTTGGGTTTTAATCACCACATCTCACAACTGCGTAAAATCTTATTGTCTCTCCACCTACAGGTTGTCTTATTGTCGCTCCACCTTAGGCAGCAACTAGCGTAAGAAAAGTAAAACTGAATGTCAAACCGTGGAGAAAGCAACGGCCAACCACTTCACTTTGTTTCTCAAGAAAGAGGAATCTGTGGTCCCATATCTGCTTACGCCCTGCGCCGTAGGGAAGTAAGTAAGAAAAGCAAGAGGAAAACGAAAAGAAAAGCGCGGGAAAGAAAATAAAAAAGTGGATGGAGACGTCATTTAGTAAGTTTATCTTTGTTTGGTACGGGGCAAAAATTATAGGACACCTTCTGAAAATTGAATTGACTACTTAATTGTAATGATCAACCTGATTAGCTCGTTGGCCATTACCGCAGCCCGAAATATTCTGGACGTGATAGAGACAAAAGGCAGAAATAAACAGGCTTAGGGCCTTTTATGACTTAGTTTTATTAGTTCAAAAGATTTTTATTTTTTTTTACGGCATATCAACTTTGTAAAGGTTATTTAAAGCCAGATGAGAATTTTAGATTGTAAGAATGTTTTGGAGAGAATAATGATTTACTGATACAGGTCTTACTAATCAACCCATAGCATTGGGAAGAATAGGTGGATTCATACCTTTCCCATGTATATTTGAACGTAAGTGAATATAACGAACCAGACTTGGTTTCGAACTTTGTCTTCCGCTTTTCCAATTCCGATCCGTTTTCCGTCATATCACCCGCACATCCAAGTTTACAGCAGCAGGTATTCCCAAGCGGTTCGGTCACCCATCTCGGTACTGATCGAACTCGACGTTGCTTAACTTCGGTGATCGTACAAGAAACGATGTTTCAACGTGATATGACCGTAACCCCTACTTTAAATTAATAATAAAGGATATGTTTTACTTTAAAGGAGTAATGATAGAGTTTATTACTCTAAAGGAATTAAGTTAATTAATCTTACTATGATGGAGTAATAAAGACGTTTAGATTGAATGAGTTTTATTACTTCAAATGTATAATGAAGAACTATTATTACCATTAAGGAAGTTTGAATAATAACAGTAAATTAATAATACCATGAAGGAGTAATAAATTACAATATAGGATGACTAAAGAGATGTTATTAGTCTAAAGGTGTAATAGAGCAGTTTTTATTACTCTGACGTTGTAAAACACAAAACGCTCTTTAATCTTTAAAAATGGGTAAAGCTTTATTTAATATTTTACTTTTTAAAGACAGACCCACATCTTTTAAAGGATGTTTATATTACTGATTTTTCTTGTATTTTTTTGTATTAGAAGCAGCAAATTCTTGTGAATATCTATGAACATGATACCAGTGTATATGGGTGCACCTCCAAAAATCTAGATTACTAGAGCCTGGCAGCCCTGACCGAGCCTTACCAACTCAATGGGAAAAAAAACTGGCTGATTACATTCAATAGCTCAAAAACCAAACTTGTAACACTTCATCATCGCCATTCATCCCCCGGATTTCCGTCTATTGCAATGAATTGGTTCTCAATGTTCAAATATTCAGTTCTATATATCACTCCAGTAAGTACCAGACTCTGCCTACTACTCTTTACAAGAGCCAGATCAGGTCGAAAACTCACTACAGCTGCCTTGTCTGGTCTGAAGCTCTCCAGTTTTTACTTTCCAGTCTTGAAAGAGTCTAAAAGCATCTACGCTGTTTTTGTGGGTTATGGACTGTTTTCTGCCGTACGAAACCTTTCCGAGAAACGAAACGTTGCACGCCTCTCACTACTCTACCGCCATTTCCATAGAAAATTTTTAAACGAGCTACATACCTTAGTACCTCCAACTCTAATGCTCTCATGTAAGACCCTTCACGCGGCGTACTTTGAGGCGAACTAACCGCATTCCCTTTGTACTCCTTATGTAGGGAGTAAGTTCCACTCACATAGCTTCTTCTCAGCAACTGTTGCTTTGTGGAACAGAACTCTAGGAGAAAGCCTTCCCGAGAATTTCAATCTTAATCTTTTCAAGTCTCGGGTTAACCGTTATTTTTCCTACATGTTCGTTGAAACTGCACCCTTTATTCTCACCGTCCACGCAACAACCGCCTTAGGTGACCCTCTAGCCTGCGTGACCCTTGTGCCTTGAATAACAAATAAAAACATGATAACATTTTCGGGATCTGATTATATTTATATGATAAATATACCATGTCAGTTGTAGGTTATAATATCTGTTTTCATTACAATTTGTTTTTAATTAATGGTCACCCTATAAAAGGCCCGAGGGCCATTCGAGGTAGAGGTTACTGATGATTGGCGCAGTTTAGGTGGATATGTAGGAAAGATAACGGTTAACACTAGACATAGAGAGCTTAATATTGTAGTGGTCATCAGTTGTAGTGGTCGGGATTCTATTACACAAAGCAATAGTTCTTGAGAAGAAGCTATTCGAGTGAACTTATTCCTTACCAATGGAATACGAAGAGAGTGATGCTGGCTCGCCTCAATGTACGTGGCTTAGTGTTGGGGAAACTAAGGAATATAGCTCGTCTGAACAGTTCCCATGGAAATAGCGAGCGAGTAGACAGAGACTTGCGATGTTTCGTCTGTGTGAAAGTAGTTGTAAGGTGGGAAATAAATCATCACCCACCGTATAGATGCTTCTCAACTATCAAAACTGGAGAGTGAAAAGTAGATAGCACCAGACCAAATATGGCAGTAGTTTTCCATTGTTGTCTTGATTTGGCTCTTGAAGAGGTAGAGCATAGCAGGAGGAGTCTGCACAAGGAAACGGACATTTTCCCAGCATCTTTAGTGATGAATCGTATATAAAAGTTCTATTTAGGGTTTGGGTGAGCTTAAATCCCAATAGGCGTTTAAAGCAAGGATACTCCTTGAGAAAACACCCCTTCATTACGAAAGACGAGAATTCAGGTTACTAGGACTGTTTTACCGTTCAGTTGGAGCATTTTAACTTTAAAATCAGCCCACCCGAAAATAAATATTAGTAACAACAATTGGGTGCAACTGAGGGGGTAACAATTTGGATGGGTGGTAGCCCTGTATAGGGTCGTTTTTGCGTTCTCACTCTTGTTTCAGCCTCACGCACAGCAGTAGTCGAAGAGGCGTTTCTCCTCAGCCGTTTGTCATTTGATCCTCATTTTCAGCCTCGAGCGCAGAAATGTTCAGGTATTCTCTTCTGGAAAGCCGACGGCTACGTTGATCTTCGGACTCAGTGGCTCTGATTGAAGCATTTTGAGAGGCATTTTGAAACAGGCGAACTGAACGTTCTAAAGACGATTCGTTATCTCTTATTCGCATAGCGGACCTGGCGGCAGCGGTTTTGCGACCTAGGCAAGTTTTTCTTTTGTGACATGTCTTAGGCAAGTAAGAATTGTCAAATGGAATGCGTGAGTAAATACCAGAAGAGAATGCTGTAAAGCTACAGGGGTCACTAAGCTCAAATAACTTTAGGAAAGGTTGGAAAAATAAATGTTGAGTAATAAAAAAACAAGCTTACTTATTACTACGGTGAACGCAATACAAAAACTGACAGGACAATAAGAAAATTTAAATTGCGAACGGCTATAAACGACAATGAAAGCAACGCCTTAAAACTGTAGTAGCGGGTTTCATGCAGTGGAAAAGGTAACCTCACTTGAGAGAGATTGAAGCTTGGCCAAAAGAAGTGGAACGTGTAATTGGACTCAAAACCGGAACTGAAGAATTATCTATCAAACAAAAAAATCATTGAAATCGGATGAAAACTGTGGAAACGCATAAACATCCGAGCGCACACGCATGCACGCACACACACACACACACACACACACACACACATTTTGAGAATTATAGATATAGATTAGTTCGGAAATCATTCCACACAACACTGGCTTACAAAAGTGAGCTAAAAAACAGATTACTTGATATAAAAGGGACTAACCATAAACTGCAAAATTCTCAGCAAAACCGACCTCCCAAGTAGAAGGCTGCATACCGAGGACATCAAAATCAAGCAAGTGCGAAATTTTAACTATTTTGGTGGTATAGTTACAGACAGCGGAAAGTTTGATAACGAAATACGAAGGTGCATAGGAATAGAGAAATATGCCTCTCAGAAATTAAGCAAAGTATGAAAGGATTGGAAAATACACTTAGAATCAAAGAAAAGAGCGATAAACTGCTATGCAATATCTGAACCCCTATATGATCCTATCATAATGAATGGCTGTTCTTTCAGAGGCTGCTTGTCTTGAATGCCTATTGGGATTGAAGTTCACCCCAGACCTCATGTGAAACTCATACATACGAACCGTCGCTAAAGGAGCTGGCAAAATGGTCGGTTTCTTGTGCCATTCCAGTAAGTAATGCTCTATCTTTACAAGAACCGGATTATGCAAATATCACATTGAAACACCGACTGCTCTACGATCACCGAAGTTAAGCAACGACAAGCCTGGTCATTAACTAGATCGGTGACCGCTTGGAAATACCAGGTGCTGTAAGCATAGATGTGCGGGTAGTTTAATGAATAATGGCTCGAAATTTTTAATCGGAGAGTCGAGTTCCAATTCCGGTTGGGCTCGTTATATCCACTTACGCGCCAATAATCTTGTGGAAGATATGAAACCACCTCTTCTCCTCCAAACTATGGGTTAATTAGTAAGACTTGTATCACTAAAGCATTATTATCTCAAAAATAATAAAATAAAATTGCGTACAAATTACTTAGATTTTGGCATTAAATAACCTATAGAAGTGTTGATGTGCCGCTAAACAAACAAAAAACTAACATTTACAAAAGCCAGATCAGACCAAAAATAGCGTACTGCTGTCATATGTAGGCTGGAGCTTCGTAGACCTCATTTTCCAGGCTTGATATTCCAAAACGTCTACGAGTCCTAGTGGGTGATGTATCACTTTCCACCCCAAAACCTTTTTCCCGACAAATCTATCGTTTTTCCATGGCTTTAAATGTCCTGAAGATTAGCATTCCTTAGTTCTACCAATTATAACCTACAGAGCTAAGACTCGCACTGTCATGTACATTACTCACATTTTCTTCGTATTCAATTAGTAAGAAGAACGTTCCACCCAGAAAGCTTTTTCCGAAGAACATCACTTTTGTGGAACAGACTCACAACTTTCCCGATCACTACACTCTTGACCTCTTCAAATCTAGTGTTAACCGCTATCTTTCCTACATAGCCTCATAAACAGTTCTTCTTACCTCTACATCTTATTCTCATGCAACAAAACCTCATTCAGTAAGCCTCTTGCTTGAGTGACTCCTGGGTTTTGTATTCGATGAGCATTAGTAAAAAATAAATAAAAATATAACAGTGAATGTTGAACAATCTCCTCACAGAAGAAGAGACTTGGAGAAACAAATGTGATTCTACAGACAGATGCTGAGAATATAATGGACAAAATATGTGAGAAATAAAAAAAAAGTTTTAATGAAAATAAGAACACATTTGGGGACATATAATTGTAATCGTACAACACCCCCCTCGGTCATCCAAGACATCCAACACCGCGGCTGATCGATGAAGATCGCGACGATCATAGACCTGCCCTATCCCACGTTGTAATTTAAGTTTGATATAAAGAGCCCACGATCGACTCGTAGCATGTATCTTCGTGTTGGGCGGGTCCAAGCAGGGCGAAGACGTACAACAACAAAAAATAACACTCGAATAAATTGAACAAAAGTAAATACTGTTTATATGAGTCCTCCGTACAGTAATTGGTTTATATCAGAGTTCGCATGCAATTAATTATCAGCCCAGCCCGCATCTAAATCGGAAATGATATTGTCGTTGTTGACTTGGTATAATCTGGTTTGCTGTTATTGGTAAAGTTTGGTACAAGGCTGAAGTTTGAAGCTTTCGTCGGCAGATGATCACGTTGGACTCTCTCCTGTCTCTAGGCTTGTCTCCGTCTTCTTCTGCCTCTCTTTTCTCTTCTGCCTAATTCGCTTCGTGCATTCGTATTTATGGACATTCGTCCAAACTAACGAAATAAGAGAATTCGATAATTCTGGGGAATTCCCTTCTTTCACTCGATCACTAAATCTCCTCAGTGAGCGTCGGTGGCTTATCCACCGCCTCCTGCTATTTCAACTCAACTTTCGACCAGGGGAATCAACTCCAAATTCGTTGTTTACGAAAAATTAAATTTTCGTTTTACAGTTTGCATTTTCAGCTGTCAACATTGCCCCCTAAGTCTAGGTCACTTTCCCATTGTTCAAACTGCTCGATATACAATTCAAGTCGTTTATGTGGGAATTAAATCCTCAATTCTTCCCACGGGTTTATGCTATTAATCCTTCTCGTTTCAATGTTTAACAAAACTTTCTTCCGTTTTAACGCGGCAACGACAAATAGTATTTCATAATGACGACTGGTCGGTTTTGTTTAACGGCATATCAACACCTCTATGAGTTATTTAATGCCGAAATCTACATATTTTGAACACAATTTTATGGCGACTACTAAATATATTTTGAAAGCGCAGTTCATCCGCAGATAAAATATATTGTTTATAATTTTACTTTTAATATCTATTTTTGATAATTTTCCTATAAATAGGTATTGTTGCTTAGTTTAGTTTTGCGACATATCAACATCTCTATGGGTTATTTAATGCTGAAATCTAAATATTTTTACGTAATTTTATGCTTTCAACTACAGATATTTTGTACAAAATTTTATACTTTCAGAGTAAAGGTATGTGTTTTAGATATATAGTTTATCGATCATAAAATTTATTGTTAGTAATTTTTTATAAAACTGTATATTCTATATTTTTTAGTGCTGAATTGATCGTCATTGTTCTATAAAATGTATTTTTGGTCCTTTTATTATAAAAATGTGCTGTTGAATTTAGTTTGGGAGTTCACTATTTTCCCATGGCTGAGACCCGAACAGGTCTACCACCCTGGGTCAGGGTGGACCTAAGAACAACAGTAATTAAGAGGCGGTTCCACACTCCTCAAAACCTGCAATCTTCCTATCAGAGGCCTTGTTGCCGGATGTAGTTTATTGCCCTGGACTATGTATAATGAGGAAAGAATACTTGGAAAATTTAACTCATAAGGCATACTGAATGCAAAGAAGTAGGAAGAAAAGTCTGTGTTAATCAATAAAAGGACGATAATCTTAAAATCAATGGCAATGGTAACAATATCCGTTTGCTTATAATAACGAAACATTCGCATTCATTGACCGGGCAGCCAGTGCTTTTCTTCGTCCCTCGCCATTGGACTAGGATCATAGTGTAGTATCTGCCCTCGGGCGGATAAACAACATTTTATCTCTCAAATGTGTTTCTGTCATTGAAAAGAACACAATAAATAAAAGTGGGATGCCTGGTCCCGGAGATTCCAACTCTGCGGCACAACCTCCTTCATTGTACCAAAGACGGGTAATTTCTGGACTTGGCCCATGTGAACGTGCTTTGACGCCCTAGTTTAAACTGCCTTTGTGCCATATTGCGTCACATTGAAGGGACGAGTAAATACTATGTGTTCACCTTACCGCTAATGGTGATGGTAATAATTCCTTATAAGGAAATCTTCAGCATTCATTGACCGAGGAGACAGTGCTACTCGAGTGTAGCTTTTCTTTGCTCACAAGTCACTGGACTGGGTTAAAAATGTAGTATCTGTTCTCCTCATCTCTAATGGTTATGGCATTATTAGCCGTTTCCTTATGAGGAAACATTCGATATTCATTGACTAAATAACCAGTGCTGCTTTCGATTTGCCAGGAAAATAGGTATCTAAAGTCCAGTAGCTGTTATCTCTCCTTCCAGTACAGAACGGAGCTTCCTTCTTTCTTCATCTTGATTAGGTCATTATTCACTTTACAAGTTATATGTTGTCTTTTTGTAATGTTAAAAGTCCTCGTGTTATGTGGTTTCCGTAATCTGGCACAGCTCTTTGTTTGTGATCCTGTAGCGGCAGTCCATGAGGTTCGAAGAAGTATGGTCCACGCTGAAACATTTTTAATCATCGGTCTGATAAAACAATAGTGTACAGCAGACATTTTAGATATTTTGGAACGAGTTTGGCGTCATGCTCAGCCTCCATATGAAAGAGGGGCGATAAAAGAAACAAGGATTATTTAGAGCAACAATAAAAACGGAAGTTGTGAAGAGATATAATCACCAACGTCCTCATAGAGCAAGAAGAATGATGTTATGTATAAGAGACTGAATCAGTAAGTTTATCGCCTGGATCTGAAATTTTCATTGCATTATATTTTTTCTGCGCGACCGATGAAGTAGCATTGGATTAAGTGTATTAACAAGGAAGAAGGTTATATTAAAAGTAAATATTTAAAATTAACACTTTTCCCTTCTTAAGTTATCGTTTTATCAATGGGCCTACATATTTCATCTTTAGTTTCATCTAACAGAATTTAGGTGTAGAATGTCCGTAAGCCTGTGTAAAATATGAATAAAAAGAATATTCAATAACTATGAATACTGGAGTTGGATGTAAATTGTATGACAAAAACGTTTCACTGCCCTCGTGAAAATCGGGTGTTTCTGGATTTTCAGTCGGTGTTCATTATACTTTGTCCACTTTCTTGTCGATGTAATCGTAGAAAACGATCTCTTTGAGCAAATCTTCTGTTCTTCCTATTAGCCACCTCAAGTGTATTTGCTTGGAAACCGACGTAGATTAGAAAACATCAACACATACTTAGCCAGAAATATTTTCTTTCATCTCAGATTTAAGCACTTTTTCTTATTTCATCTTTCTTTGCTTTTCTCTTTTTCCTCTCTTTTCTCATTCCGTCTTTCTTTTTTCTTTTTTTACTTTCTGATTTCGTATTTTTCTTTTTTTGCTTCTCCCTTTTGCCGCTCTTTTCTTCTTTCTTTCTTTCTTTCTTTCTTTTCTTCTGTCCGTCTTTCTTTCTTTCATCCATTCATTCTTTCTGTTTCCTCCCTTATTTGCTTCTCCTTTTTTCCTCTCTTCTTATTTCATCTACTTTCTTTTTTTAATTTCTCTTTATTTCTTTGTTTGTTTCTTTCTATCTTTCTTTCTTTGCTTCTTCCGTTTTTATTACTTTTTCGATAATTTTCTTTCTTTCGTTCTTTCTTTTGCCTTCCCTTATTTTCTATTCTTTTCATATTCTGTCTTTCTCGCTTTTGTTTGACTGTCATTTTTGTTTTATCTCTCTCTTTCTTTCTTTCTTTCTTTCTTTCTTTCACTGCTTCTCCCTTTTTCTCTCCTCCACTCTTTTCTCATTCAATTTATTTTTGTTTTTCACTCTTTGCGTATTCTGTTTTTCCTTTTCCTTTTTCATGCAATTTTCTTTTTCTTTGTTTGTTTCTTTCTTTCTTTCTTTCTTCTTATTTCGTCTTTTTTTACTTCCGCTATGCTACTCCTCCTCTTTCTTCTCTTCTTCATCCTTTTTCTTCTTCTTCTGATTCTTCTTCTGATTCTATTCCTGACCAACGTTCGTTACACTAATCTATGTCTGACATTTCTTGACGTTTCGCTTTGAAGCTCCAAATACATTCATCCAACCTACCACACCCACACGTCATCGTAAGCACATAACAACCAAAAACGTATCGACATCTATCTAAACACACAGACTTTGCCAACTCTTCGCTAAGACAACTGCATATACATCCGGAAGTACACATAATCGAAGCAAATAAAGACTCGCACATTAACATTAATTGCACATTGACACAACATTCATCAAATAAGAATACACACATAAACAAATGAAAATTTATTTTACATACGCAGACGTTAATGCTCGTTACAGTGAATGAATCGGCCACATCAACATATTTATAGAACGCCGAATACGATGTAAAATGTAATGGCATTACATTGATCAGTTTCAAGTGTTAAAGAAGACTGAAAATATACTCTGTCTTAATCGAACTATTGATCTCAATTAATATAACTGTTATTATAGACACAACGTTTCGGCCAAGTACCATCTGAGTATCGTCAGCTGTTTATTATTTTGGCTGATAGGAAATTTCATGTGTTTGTTATTGTGTTATTTTTGCCCTTGTGATGTTGCTTATTGAAGGTTTGATCCTGCTGACACGGAGTTAATAGAATTCACTACCTAATACGGAGATTGAACACACGACTATGACAGCATCAATGAATACATTGCACTTCGAAAGGCTCTTTGTTTTCGTATATAATCTAACCGAATTCATCTACAGGGCGATTGAAAAGTAGCTCCCTATTTTATGTATGATGGACTCTCCCGTCTTGTAAAAATTATACTTAGACGGGAGAGTCTATCATACATAAAATAGGCAGTTAATTTTCATTCACCCTGTAGATTCTTTTTTTTTCATTTTGTCTTCATCACTTTTGTCGGTTAATATTCCACACTGTGATAATAGAAACTCTCCCCGGAATGATGAAATGTCGTAAGAGGCAGAGCGCAAATTTACTTTCAATGACTTTGCCTTCAAGGCACTGTCTAAATATTTTTGTCTTAGTGAATTGTTAAAAAAAAAATTAAATTAAAAATCCCAGCATCCCTGGTTCATGCGCATAACAAATTTAACCTGATGAAGTCCTAAAGGAGGAAACACGTTAGACGAAAATATTTTCCCACTTTGTGATAATTTTTTGTCTCCCAATATTGTTCTTGATACATAACAATTTATGTATCGTTATCTCTCTCTATCACACACACACACACACAGACATCCATCCATCCATCTACACACACACACACACACACACACACACACACACACACACACACACATATATATATATATATATATATATATATAAACATTTTATAATATCAAATATGAACATGGACACAATATATTGACCGTGTTTTGAAAAATGAAAACATTACATGAAGACATACAAGCAACAAAATATTTGTTATTTAACAGTGAAAATATGTCATCCTTGAAAATGGCTAAATGTATCGCAAAAAGCGTTTAGATAGAAAGAACATTCGGACAGTTTTTATATAATTTATCACCCGAAAAGAAAAAATTATTAGATGGCATGAGAAATTGTATAAAAAAAACTAAATCGAAGCACCTTGTCTGTCGTATTCAATGAAATGTGCATGAAAGAAGGATTGCTGCCTAAACACACACACACACACACACACATATATATATATATATATATATATATATATATATGTGTGTGTGTGTGTGTGTATATATATATATATATATATATATATATATATATATATATATATATACACACGAGCAGAAATACGTTGCGATAAATGCTAGGGAAGAGCTAAATAATAACAATAACAAGTGTATGATGATTTCTTGACGGATTACAGAAGGCAAAATCAATGATTTCCGGACCAAGAAGCCAACGGTAGCTGAAACCATCGGCGTAAATCAAAAACGCTGTTGGCATGGTAACATTTTCTTCGCAGTTTGTTGGCGCGAGCAAAGAACCTCTGCTACAATGGCCGACTAATCAAAATAAAGAAAAAGGCAGAAACAGAAGTGTTTTTAATCAAAAGAAAGACGCTGCCCTTCCATTCTAGTTCTTATGTATTTACTCTGATTTTTTTCTATCTTCCATGTATTTTCTCATTTGTGCCTCTTTTGATCTCATTATCTCAATCTCACTCCCTCTGTATCATATATATATTGTGATTCATATATATATATATATATATATATATGTGTGTGTGTGTGTGTGTGTGTGTGTGTGTGTGTATGAACACGAAATCTGAAGTCTTGAGTCCTTAACTACGTATTAGAAAATTCCCCTTGAGGCTGGATAGACATTTCTTCTTCTTCTTCTTCTTCTTCTTCTTCTTCTTCTTCTTCTTCTTCTTCTTCTTCTTCTTCTTTACATCTTCCCCCTCCCTTTCTATTACACTCAACGCCGTGCGTTTGTCTATTTATTAAAAAACGCGTTCATTAGTTATTTTTTTAATATAAAGCGTTAAGAGGTCATTTGATAATAATCGCCTGAGGATACAGTAAGGTTGAAACCAAGGTAGCGGATTCAACTGACGTCCTGACTTTTAAAGTTGTATATTGACTCTTACATCGTTTTCCATGTGTAAGGTTCCAACTGCTCAGCTCTTTTAAGCGCTAGGCCAGACTAGCTGCACATATGACTTGCTTATACTGGTAATGGCTGGTGTAGAACCAGCCATATTTATCAGAAGAATCAAATACAAAGAACCGGGGCACATAGTTTGGCACAAGGCCTCCAAACGACCCTTTTCAGGTTTCAGGACAATATATATGGGTCACTGGGGGTTTAAGAAAAATGCCGAAGGAAGAAATTGGTCACACCCAGTTTTTTTAGGGCAAGTGTTTTATGTTATTCACGATCCCCAACTGCTCTTCTTCACCAACAACCGAGAACCCTTCCTGCCTCCCATCAGAATGGCTGATTCCCAACTCCTCGACAGCGCCTCGTTACGCCTGCTTGGTCTCATGAAGTGGAATAAATACATTGAATCAATAGCTTCATCTACTTCAAGGAAAGTTGGTGCTCTGTGTCGTGACAGAAAGTTTTTCTCGTCTGTGACCCTCCTTCAAATTTATAAATCAACCATCCGTCCTTGCATGGAATATTGCTAACATACATGGTCTAGTGCTCCCTCTGTACATCTCGAGGTCCTCGACAAAACCAGAGACGAATATGCAACATAATATGTCCTGATCTGGCATCTAGTCTACAATCGCTATCCCACAGACGTGCCGTGGTCTCCCTCTTCCTCTTCTACAAGTATTCTCACGGCAATTGTTCCGATGAGCTACTTTCGTTGGTTCCCGGACAACATGAATTTAAGCGAGCTACTAGGCTGGCATTTCGGTCCCACTCTTTCACTGTCAAAACGGTTAAATGTAACTGTCTCTTATACTACACACAGCTTCTTCTCCCGTACTTCCCGTCTGTGGAACTCCCTTCCCCTTATTTGCTTCCCCGATGACTATAATCTTCAGATGTAATGTCAATCGACATCTGACACCCTGATCTTGTTCTCCGTCTTTCTTTTTATCCTTTCCTCAAACACGCCTCATTAATCTTATTCTGAATACTCTGTAACCCCTTGCGTGCTAGTGGCACTCCCGTTTGCTTGGGGTGAAATGCCTTAAAAAATTACTGACATATTTAACTTATTTATTTCCTCTCTACATTTCTGGGATGGGAGTTATCATTATTGACATTATTTATATTCGTCTGCAGTTGAAAACAGTTGGGTTCAAGTGGAAGGACGAGAAAACTGTCACATTCCGTCTACCTTACATCAAGATCTCATCGGAAAAGATTCAGAAGATCTGTGCTCGATACGACTTCAGGACTATGTTCAGAAACAGCTCCACTCTACGGTGGTTTGTTTTTATTTAGCGGTATATCAACACCTATATTGGTTGTTTAATGCCGAAATTTAAATATTTTTAGGCATTTTTTAGTTGGGGGAGATAATAATGTTTTAGTGACACAAGTCTTCCTAATTAACCCATAGCTGGGAGAAGAGATGGATTCATATCTTTACAAAGATTATTTACGCGAAAGTGAATGTAACGAACCCAGCGGGAATTAGAACTCGACTCTCCGATTATTCCGACTGGTATTCCCAAGCAGTCACCCATCTAGGTACTGACCAATCTCAACGTTGCTTAAATTCGGTGATCGTACGAGAACCAGTGTTTCAACGTGATATGACCGTGAGCTGCAAACATTGAAAGACACAATGGTAATGATAATCGTAATATTGGCCTTTTCCTTATAAGGAAACATTCAGCATTCATTCAGCCAGTGCTATGAGGGTCGTTCAGAAAGTTCTAATCCTCACTCAAAAGGAATTGGAGAAACCAGACAGTCTTTCACTATTTTTCAATATAGTTGTTGAAACTTGACTAATGCATGGAATAATAATGCAACACAAAATGTACTTAGAACAAAATGTATTGAAACAAGAAAGTGTACACAATATTTACATATAGTCTTTTGTATATTTCTGGGAAGACCGTTCCTGGAGAATGTGTTGACTGAGTCGCAGTCGGGCAGAGTCTCTGGTTGAATCTCCTGATTCCTCCACACTCTTCCCGGTACCAACCATATTTATATGGTCGGTACTCCACTATGCAAATTAGGTGGATCCTACCACAACAATAGTTCCCCTTGAGATCAATGCATTTAGTCCAACGATGCTTAAGCATTGCAATCCCATCATTGAAGAAGGTGTCTTCCTGGTCCTCCCAAAACCCCTCCACATCACATATGATATCATTGTTTCCAAAAAGGTGAGATTTGAGTTTAGGAAACAGGAAGAAGTCAGATGGAGCTATGTCTGGTGAGTAAGGGGGGTGGGGTAGCAATTCAAGGGCACAGTTAGTATCTTCAGCTACTGCAACCTGAGCAATGTGACCGTCGCGTTATCATGGAATAAGGACACATCTGCCCTCAGTTTTCCCCTACGATTCGACTTGGATCCTTCCATCAGTTGTCTTAAATCTGATGCATTCATAGGTTTTCTCTTTTCGAGGTAGTTTATCATGGTTACGTCTTCAGAATCTACAAACACAGAAGCCATCACCTTGACAACAGACGTTGCCTGCTTGAACTTCTTCAGGGTGAAGAACCAGAGTGTTTCCATTGTTTGCTTTGATTCTCTGATTAAGGTTCGAAGTGGTGAACCCAAGTTTCATCATGAGTTACTAATCTGCAGTGGTAATTCTCAGAGACAGCCTGGAAGTAATTTGGAGGTGTCCTGGAAATGTCAACCCATTTTGCAGACACCTTACTCATCCACGAGATATCAGTTAAAACGGCAGTAAATCATGTGTTATCCAAAACCATGCGGTGAATGACATCAACTTGTTCATCTGTGGTTGAGGTTTTTAGACGACCTGTCTGAGCGTCATCTACTGTGCTGTCCCTGCCTCTTCACGGTTGCATAGGAAATGGAGACCTCAGCAAGTGTCTGTACCATGTCCTCATGGATTTCCTTGGGGGTCATACTTTTCTTTTGCAGATACTTTATCACTGCTCGGGCCTCTGTTTTATCCATTTTTAGATTTGTCGGACAACTCAAACCTTTGTATTGGCCTCACCTGCACAGAAATTAAGACAGAAATCTGAATTCGTTTTTCTAGTTTTATAAGAAGTGGTAGTGTGTTGCCACAAAAAAATGTTCAGCTGTGACTCTTCTTTCTGGGTGAGGATTTGAATTTTTTGAACGACCCTCGTACTTTCGGTTGAAATTGATAAAAATTTCCTCTTAAACGAATTTTTCAGAGAAATAGTTTTATCGCTTTTTCTGGTATGAACGAGAGTTCCCTTTCTTGCCTTTTGTTCGAAGTAATGTGGAACGTAACATCTTGATTAGGTCATTATTCACTATTCGAATCCTCAAGTGATTTGGTTTCGGTTCTCTGGTACAGCACTTTGTTAATGATTCTGTATTGCTAGCTCAAAAGAACAGTACGAACAATAACTGATATCACAATAATCAACAGATATCCCAAATCAGCCAATCAATGAACATCTGATGACTTCCAGAGGGCACTCGGACGAGTCGTTGTATCTATAATAACTCCTACATATATCAACCAAATGAGAACAAAAGCATATAATACATAGATACCGCCCCCTCCCAAAGTATTGGAACGGTAAGGCCAATTCCTTTGTTGTTCACTAAAGGCATTAGGGTTCAAGAACAATAGATGAATATGAGACAAGACTTCAGAATTTCAGCTTTAATTTTTATTTACATTTAGATATGTTAAACAGCTTAAATACCACCTGTTGTATCAGATCACCCCATTTTAGGTGAGTAAAAGTAAATGAACTGATAGTCGTAAAGTTTAATATTGGGTTGCATAACCCTTGCTTGCAATAACTGCAACAAGGCTGTGGCCCATTAACATGACCAAACTGTTGCATTATCCATCTGCGATGCTTTTCCAGATTTTTAACGCAGCCTCTTTCAGTTCTTATTTGTCTTGCGGTTGTTTCTTCCTTCAGTCTCCTCTTCAGGAGAGGAAATGCATGCTTTATTGAGTTACGGTCCGGTGATTAACTTAGCTACTCTAAAACCGTCCACTTTTTCCTCTGATGAAGTGCTTTGTTGTGTTGGCAGTATGTATTGGGTCATTGTCCTTCTGCATGATAAACTTCCCCTCGATCAGTTTAGACGCATTTCTCTATAAATTGGCAGACAACATGTTTCTGTAAACTTCTGAATTCATTTTGCTGCTACCATGTTATATCATCAATAAATATGATTGAGCCTGTTCCAGAAGCAGCCATGCACGTTCAAGTCAAGACACTGCCTCTATGATGCTTCACATATGAGCTTGTATGCTTTGGATCATAAGCGGAGCCTTTCTTTACACTTTGCACTTTCCATCACCTTGGTAGAGATTGATGTCATCAGCCCATTCTTCCAGAAATTTTGTCGCTCATCTCTACTTCTTTGCAAATTCCAAACTATCCTTCCGATTCTTACTGTTGATTAGTTGTTTGCATCGTGTGGTATGGCTTCTATATTTCTGCACTTGAAGTGTTCTCCGAACGGTGGATTGTGAAACTTTTACCTGCACTCTGGAGGTTGTCACTGACGTCACTGACTGTTATTTTTTTTCAAAGCTCTCACAATTTTTCTGTCTTCAACTGCTGTTGTTTTCCTTGGCCGGCTTGTTATATGTCTGTTGACCAGTACATCAGTAGCTTCCTTCTTTTTTAGGACATTCCAAATTGTTGTTTTGGCTATTCCCAATGTTTGTCTAATGGCTCTGGTCGATTTTACTTCTTTTCTCAGCTTCAAAATGACTTGCTTTCCTCTCGTCTTCATGTTAGCTTATCTCTTTTAATAAGAAATGCAGTCTTCACAGGTGAAACCCAAAGTTAAAATAAGAGTAGTGATTCTGACATATTTAATATTTAAACAAATAATATAAAAGCAACACCTGGGCAACAAGAAACACCTGTCAATCACGTGTTCCAATAGTTTACATCACTTATAAAATTGGTGGTTTCAAACAAAAGGCGGTATGTCCTAAGTTGTTTAATACATCTAAATGTAAATACCAGGAAATAAAAGCTGAAATACTAAACTCTTGTCTCGTATTCATCGTTTGATATTAAACCCAAATATCTTCTGTGAACAACGAAAACAAAGTGATTAGCCTTGCCCTTCCAATACTTTTGGAATATCAGGCCTAGAGGTTATGTATGTTGACTTTAATGTTCATATATATATATATATATATATGATAAATTGTTCACTTTTGGAAAGAGTCAGATTAAATTTCTGGGACATATAAAAAGAAAAGAAAAGTAAAGACTTCCGAGAGAATTTAGCATTAGTGCATAGTGAATACAGGAGAAGAATTGGGTAACAATGTGTAACCTGTTAAATGAGCTTTGTGAAAAGAGGACAAAATAATGGCTCAGAAAGGATGGTAAAAAGTAACGTTGCATAAAACAACAAGGGACGGGAAGTAAACGAGCCGAGTTCGTTTTCCAGATGAGTCTGAATTCACTTCAGATTTATCCCTTTTGAAATATCCGGAATATATTTCTTCTCCATTTGTAAGTTACATAGTAGAGTAAATTGGGTTCTTTAGTCTTGGATGGCAACTGTTATCGGAGAAGTACAACTCTAAAACTCCAAACCGCAGAGGGCATCCACTACACTATATATATATATATATATATATATATATATATATATATATATATATATATGATAAAAATATAGATTCATTTTAAGACATGCTATATCTATCGGCAAAAGTGCTAAATATCAATGTTAGGGCATATGTAAATATAAAATTGGATACAGAGGTCAAACGTAATTGGTGATACACTGTTACTTGAACGTCATCTTCAGACCATGAAGATTGCGATCAAGCATGAAACAGACGCTTTGGTGTCAATTACATTGCAGACGATTCGAGAAGTGTTGGATGATATATCCTGTCAGCAATCTGTTTGGAGTGATCACTAGTGATGGCGACATTATGCCCCCATTTGTCTTCCCCCCAGTGCCACAGACTCAAAACAGAGGCCCACATCAAGTGCTTTGAGGAGGTAGTGCTGTCCTAGGTCAAGAGACGTGGCTGCTGGAAGACCCTGTGTCTGGCAACAGGACTCTGTACCATGCTACACAAGCAAGAGAACACAGTTAAGTATGTCAGACAAATTCTGCGACCGCATCAATCCCTTCACAAACCTCCTTGTAATACCAAAGATAAACTGAAGGCAAGGGTTATGGAGGGCATTCACCACTTAAACAAGAAAACCGTCCAGAAAAGATTCCGAAGTCACCTGGAGGTCGTCGTTGAAAACAATGGCGATTTTATTGAATAAATTTCCCCTTTAGTATTTCAAGGTATTTTTGTGTAATTTTGGTAAATGCATTTGTTAAAATGAGATGTCAATGTTATTTTCATTTTTGCGTAATTTAGACGAGAATTTATTCATCTATCACCCTGCACTCATATCTATCTATCTATCTATCTATCTATCTATCTATCTATCTATCTGTCTATCTATCTATCTATCTATCTATCTATCTATCTATCTATCTCTCTCTCTCTATATATATATATATATATATACATATATATTATACACATTATATACATATATATATATATATATATATATATATATATTATACACATTATATATATATATATATATATATATATATATATATATATATATATATATATATATATATATATATATATATATAATATTTACGCAGTATTGTGGAAATGTCATGAGCCAATTGAGCCACACCGTCTTTCTTTATATTTTGCTACCGAGGACCCAGACTTTCTTGCAAATGCTTTCAACAATAGTTTATTGAATGTCATTCAAAGTTTTTTTTTTTAACATTGTTTATTAATATCTATTTTCAGTCCAGTCATTCTACCTAACCATTTTCAGAAAAATACTTTTGTTTGTTAATCCCTATAACACTGACCTATTAATCATTCTAAACTCAGTCTACCTACAACCACAACCGGTGTGACCTACATTCTTTCACTCTCACACAAAACAACCTCCAATCGACATACGAACCACTAGACGCACATATACGCTCGCACATAATCAATTAACTCACGCAGAGACCAACAAGAATTATGAGACACAAACACATAAGAATTATAGGCACGAACGCTTTTAAGCAAATAAAAATAACGCAAAAATGAAAAGATTAAAAAAAATACCAGAATATTCTTTTCTCTTCCATATTTAATTTCTTTATAAATGTTTCCTTTTTTCCTTATCCAATCATTCTGTCAAATTCTAATTCATATTTTATCCCAATTCATATATATATATATATATATATATATATATATATATATATATATATATATATATATATATATATAATTTGTAAGATGTGTAGTTTTCGATAAAGATCTGAATAGCTTACATGCTCGTATATTGCGAAAAAGGAAGCTGCAAAGAGCCCTTAGAGCTCATCAGAAACATGTACCGTGAAAGTATTTCTAGAAAAGACAGAGAGTGGCAACCTTAGGGCAATGGAAATGTGCCTGAAG
The DNA here is from genome assembly GCA_964036315.1 of Acanthosepion esculentum. Lineage (NCBI taxonomy): Eukaryota > Metazoa > Mollusca > Cephalopoda > Sepiida > Sepiidae > Acanthosepion > Acanthosepion esculentum. Next base: position 6,910,338 of record OZ038488.1, read on the forward strand.
CCGAGCTATCAGATCAGGACCGATAATGATGCTGATTTCCTTTGGATTTTATCTCGGTAAATAGCAAGAGCACCGGGCCATATGTGACAGCAATATTCTAAGCCTGGGTGAATGGTACGTGGAACTAGAACACTCTACCTCAGTGGATGAAATAAAGGGTTCGGTTCAAAATTCCAAGCGTGAAGGCATGACGCTGAAACGTGCTTAATATGATGGTGATCTTCATCATTTACCGTTGGTTATTTACTCAGAGGAATCAATCAAACAGCTTAGTATAAATCTTATGGAATTCCTGTCATTCTGTTCATTTCCCCGAGTCAGGAATTTAGTACTCTGTATACGTAACTATCCTCATGCATTTTAAGGGTCGAAAAGTCGGTGGATTCTGAATATCTTTCCAGAATGTGCACCCATCGTTTGTAATAAAAATGTTTTACAATCTCTGTTGCTGTCACGTTGTTGTGCTTGGCATCATACTGTCGGCTCTTCTCTTCACTGATGAAAAATATTGGAAGTGTTACGTCATTCATTTGGTTTATTATTGTTATTATTATTATTATAAGTAGTAGTAGTAGTAGTAGTAGTAGTAGTAGTGACATTTACAAATATTCAACTCGACCCATGTTATGCTCCATTCCTCGTCTAAAAGTAAATAAAGCGTGTAGTTTTCGTGTTGCTAGAAATGATGGCAGCTTTATCGTTCTTTGTTACCCAATCTAAATCGAAACTTTTAAGAGACTTCTTGTCCTGTATTGAAATGTTGAGTGTTTGTTTCTTATTCATTTACCAGCGGAAAAGGTTTCGAGACTTAAATAGACAAGCAGACTTTTAGTAAAATTGAATTACCCTTCGCTATCGATTCTGCTGATACACTGTTGCAAAGTCCTACCACACAGGAGCTGATTTTTCAGGCAAATCATAAAGTGCTAAATGTTGCAATGCACTTTCATTTATTATCCTCGAAGTCCATTAACAATTTAATAGTCCGGAATGTGTCAAACCTACAGAAGAGAATATTTTATAGCATCTTATAGATAATACAACACATGATATGAAACGGTATTGGAATAATGAAAGATGCCTTTCAGAAACTTAAAATATAAGAAAGAAGAAAATTTCTTTGAGAAGAAAGATTGTTGAATCGCTATGTAACATCGATCCTCCTATATGGTAGTGAATGCTGAACAATTATCTTGCAGATGAAGAGGGGAATTTAGGCAACAAGAGGTCATTCTACAGGAGGATGCTGAGGATATCATGAATGAAATTTGTGATCAAGGAGAAAGTTTTATGGAAAATGGATACAAAAAGACCTATTTAGAATCAGGAAGAGACAGTTGAAATTTCTGGAATACATAATGAGGAAAGAAGGTTTAGAGAATTTGACACTCACAGGGCATATTGAAGCAATTGAGATAGAGTGAAACAGCGAGTAACCTACCTAAAGATCTCGTATAGATGGATAGCAGAACATGAACTGGGGGTGCTAGTAAGGGGTAAGGGGACGAACATTGCTTAGAGCTTCAACGAATAGAAATTTGTGGAGAGGCATGATCACCAACGCCCTGAAGGGAGACCTCACATAAAAGAAAAAGTCAGAATGAAAAGTATGACTCATACTTTTTTAATTTTTTAACAGCTCTTCTTATCTTCAAAGAATTGATTTAATATAGTTTATCGCATTAGATTGATTCGAGATTATTATTATTTTTTTTTTTCCTTTGATATCTGGCGTTTACACATTTCTTTCCGGGTCCCGCCCAGGGACCTAAGGTTAGAAATGGCATCATGACACTTTCCACTGCAAAAAAAAAAAAAAATAATTACATAGATAAAGCCCTTCGTAAAGTGTGGGCTGGACTTGTCAGAACAATTTTTTTGTATCTCTTTGAGGCATGGACTTCCAGGGATCCCTTCAATCAGCCTACTGCAATCTTTTCCAACCAGTCTAAGGGCTCCAACTACAACAGGAATTGTTGATGTTCCGATGTGCCACATTTTTGAGATTTCTATTTCAAGGTCCTTGTATTTTGACAGTTTTTCGAATATCTTCAAAGATACATTGCAGTCTGCAGGGACTGCCATATCAATAAGGAGGCACTTTATTATTATTATTATTATTATTATTATTATTATTATTATTAATAACCAGGGAGATAAAGTCAGAAATGGCTTCATGACATCTTCCACTGATCATTTTTAATCAAAATCAAAACAAAATCTAAGATCAAACACATTTTACATAGATAAAGCTCTTCGTAATGTGTGAGCTTTACTTGTGAATACAATTTTATGTATTTCTTTCAGGTATGAACTACCAGGAATACTTTCAATGAATATCAGAACATTTTTCAATCCAAGGGCTCCAATTACAATTGGAATTATTGATATCCTCATGTGCCACATTTTTGAGATTTCCACTTCAAGATCTTTGTGTTTTGATAGTTTTTTGAAGATCTTTTCTGTTAGCGTCCTGAATATGACGATAAACTAGATCCGCGTCCTGGGTAAACCTCTTAATTGCTGTTGTTCCCAGATCCACCCTGACCCGGGGGGGTAGCTCCTGTTAGCGTCCCAGATATAGGCAAATAGTTAACACTCAGACTACACCCGCGTCCTGGGTATGACGATAAACTACATCCGCGTCCTGGGTAAGACGATAAACTACGTCCAACAGCAAGGCCTCTGATAATACGTTTTTGAGAAAATAATGTTACCAGCTGTACGTTTTTGAAAAAATAATATTACTAGCTATACGTTTTTGAAAAATAATATTACCAGCTATATGTTTTTGAAAAAAAAATATAATATTCCCAGCTATACGTTTTTGAAAAAATAATATTACCAGTTATACATTTTTGAAGAACAAAAATATTAACAGAAATAGATTTTTGACAAAACAAAAATATTACCAGGAAAAAAAAAGTTGTCGGCATTAAATGACCCATTGAGGTTGATATGCCGTAAAACAAAACAAACCAACCAAACAAAATCTTTTCTGCCAATGTGGAATGAACAATTGGATTTCCGGGTCATTTTGTTTTTTTAATTGCTGTCACACACTAATTTAATGAGCTGAATAAGGTAACAAGTAGTCACAACGAGCAACCGCCGTATTCAGCTAACTAAAATTAGTTGATTCATGCCGTTGTATTCGACTGTGCCGTTTATCATCTCCTATTAATCAATGCATGTGAAGGCACTTAATCATGGAATAATTTTAATAATTGACAATGATTGATCTTCTGAGAGTATATATCTTGTGTATAGGCATTGGCTTAATTTAGTCTGGCATTAAGCTATAGTAGTGGATCACACAGTGAGAATCACCATCACTTCAGTAGCGTATAGGTGTGGTTGAATAAGTTTCTGATAATTGCATTACGGTGGTACTTAAAACACCAGCAAGTAAATTTAATCAGATTGTTGGAGAAAGGAAATTACATTTAAGGGGTAGAAATGATTCTGTGTATTCCGTGAGGTTTTGTTAATTTGTTTTGTTTAGTCGTTAATCTTCCCAAGTCGAAACTGCTGTGAATTATATATATATATATATATATATATATATATATATATATATATATATATATATATATATATATACACACACACACATACATAATACAAAATATGAAAAAGGTGATACTTATATTTCTATATTTTCCGGCGATTTTAAATTTCATGTGCACGTGCTGTTTATTTGTCGGCGATCGCACAGTCGTCAGGTTGTCAAAAAGGACAGTAAACTCAATTCTGTAATTAGCTTATTTTTGGGTTTCTTGTACTTTTTAAGCGAGAGCGAAATTTAACTAGCACTTTTTTATATATTGTTATATTTTGTATATTGCATTTAACATATATATTTTACAACGAGTAGTGTATTTTAAAAGCGTTTCATTTTCTGTTATATTAAACAATACATATATATATATATATATATATTTTAGAATTGGACATAGTCCGACAATTTATTTAAAGACATTTATATATATTATGTTATATATTCATGGTAGATTTAAGTTTAAAGATAGTAAAATCGACCTTGCTAACCAGACGCTGCTCTGTGGTCGAAAGGTTAAGGCACATCCCGCGAAATGATGGTTCCGTATAGGATACAGGTTCGATTCCTGTCGGAGAGCGAAAATTTTCTATGAAAATTTCTCGGACATTCAGGCTGGTAAATGTTATCTAATACTGTTTATTATAAAACAGAGCATTTGCTTAAATACTTGTATCTATAAAAAGAACGTTAAACATAATATATATAAATGTCTTTATATATATATATATATATATATGGTGCGATGGATAAATGGTCGTCTAAATGACGCAAAAATGAAAATAATACTGACATCCCATGTTAACAGATATATTGAACAAAATTACAAAAAAAATATATTGAAATTCTATCGACATTGGCTTCAACCACGGCCTCCAGACGACTTCGGAATCGCCTTCAAGTCTTCTGAATGGTTTCCTTGTTTAAGTTGATGAATGCTGCCATAATCCTTACCGTCAGTTCATCTTCGGTGTTATAAGAAGCTTTGTTGCTCAACTGCGCCCCACACATAATAACCAAGGGGGTTGCAGTCCGGGGAGTTAGATAGCCAGGTGATGTGGTCGCAGAAATTGTCTAACAGCCGTAACTGGGTTCTCCTGCTTGTGTTAAATGCTACAGAGTCCTGTTGTCAGACATAGGGCTTCCAGAACCCTTCCCTCTTGATCCAGGGCGGCACTACCTCCTCAAGGCACTTCATGTAGGCCTCTCTGTTGAGTCTTACCAACAAATTCGAGAGTACTTTTCTTTTCAGAACGATCAGAGTGAGTTTTCCGAATTGCCTCGCCTTCGTAATCACCATTAAACAAATCCAGCTCTTTCCAGATCCTCTGCGTTGTTCTCAGATTGACATCCACATACTCTCAAATGTTCGTATTGGAGCTTCCGGTGCGAATGCCAAGCAGTACAGCATGCCGTTTCCAAATTTCTGGCGAGGGGGGTTTCGTCATGGTGCTCTTTTACTCACAGACGGTGCCAAACTGACCCTATTACGGTACCCTACAAAAATCAAAAACAACCAATGCGTGAAATAAAAAATATTAATAGCGACAATTTACCCATCGTACCCTGTATATATGTGTGTGCGTGTGTAAAAATTAAAATATAAAAAAAAAATGTATCCGTAAAAAGAAAATATAAATATAGAAAAAAGATAAACTTTTTTTTTAATCATACGTTTCCTCCTCCGCTGGACTCTATCAAGGCACATGTAAGTATTTTATTTTGCAATAAGAATAATATTAACTCACTTTCGTTTATTAGGCATTAAATTGCCTCACTTATAATTTTCCATAGTTTATCTTGACTCTCACAGTTTCGCCCGAAGAATATTTGTGAGCGTTCTTAAATTTAACATTTTCGAAAACCAAACCATTCTTCTTTTTATTAATACATATTGCGAAATAAATAATAAATATTTTACATTTGCCTTGATAACGTCCATCGGGGAAGAAAACGTGTCGATAAAAAAGTTTTCGTTTTGTCTTTTTCATATATATATATATATATATATATATATATATATATATATTATGGCATTTTAATGTATATTTTAAAAAGCTAAAAAACAACTGGTTTCGTCCCAGCCTTATCAAGTTTATTTCTGGAATATAAGAAATAAACGTGTAAATTTCATTGTTATTAATGATGACCAATGGAGGGAAATGAAAAAAAATTAATTTCAAGAAAGCTAGAGTCCAATAACATTCAAACTCAGTAAGCATTCCTTCTGTTTACAAAGGGAAGGCCCACGGGATCTGATATACAAGGACTCTAGAACCTTGAGGTGATATGAGGAGTGGGACCTCGATAAAATAGTAAAACTGTTCACCCTAAAATCAAAGTCACAATTCCTAATATTTATAACATGCTCTGCAATTGAAGAGCTAGAAGTATTAATTAATTGACTTTTCCTGACATCCGGAGTCAAAATCCTGGGCGGTAAGTGTTGCTTTATTCCCAGATTCAAACGTTGGGACGTCCTCCCAATGTAGTCGAGTGCACAACTACACTTATATTGATAAATCACTGAATTAACATAATAATAGAACATCCTTACGAATGGAAGAGAAAATAGGACGGGTAACAAATATTATCCAAACATTAGCCGAAAAATAACAGCTATTAATCGCACGCGAAATTCACCTAGCTAAAGACACACCCTCTGAACCAATAAAGGGAAGACGCAAATAAACTGGACATTTTTTAACAAAATGCGGCTTAACCTAATGAAATTTATTGATGACACCATGGATAATAGAATCCAAAACATCCAAAGGATATCTATTTTTAGAAAGAGTCATCTTAATAAAATCAATTTCACCGCAGAGAAAGCTATCAGAACAAATCATAAGCGCCCAATAAATTAGGGTCTTAATCAAATTAGCTTTTCGTTGTCTGGGATATAAAGTCTGTATAAAGTCCCGAAAAAGTAGCCTTCCTAAATACAGGAGTCAAAAACTTGTCACTGATCCTATGAACAAGAACATCCATAAAAGGAAAGACAAGAATTGGACTCCTTTTCGGATTGACAGAGTTTAATTTGGTGAGAAACAAGTCGGTTTCAGCCTCTTTATTGAAGAGGCTGAAGGTATCATCCGCATAACGATGATACATAAGGGGACGACGAATGCAAGACAATAAGGAAGCCTCATGAAACCCGACAAAAATATTCGCTAACGCTGGACCCAAAGGCGAACCCATCGCTACCCCGTCGATCTGCCGATACATAATATTATTAAAACTAAATTCGACAGACGCAGTGGCGAACATCATGAGATACACAAGCACTCTATCAGGAAAATCCGGAGGAGACAAAGAGGAACGATACGACATATTGCAACACATCTCAATAGTGTCAGACAGGGGAACACAGGTAAACAAGGAGCAGATATCAAACGAACACATGAACCCACCATCAGTAGAAGAGTCACGTATAATTTCAACAAAGGAAAAGGAATCTTTAATACAATAAATACTGAAGTGAGACAAAACTGGTTGTAGCACTGTCGAGAGCCAACTAGCGACTTTATGCTGGGAAGACCCAATCATGGACAGAATGGGTCGCAAAGGGACACCGTCCTTATGGATTTTAGGTAACCCATACAAACGGGGACGAATGGACCCAGTGGGTCTAATTAACTCTGAAATTTAAGAGAAGAGTAAACCACTCTTGACCCACTTTAACAGTTGCCTTTGAAATTTAGATTCAATAGAGGCAGTGCGATCATGGGTTTCAACTGGAACTAATTTTAAGAACTTGGATGTATCACCAAGTATATTGTCCATCTTCGAAACGTAATCCGAATAGTCCAGTAGAACAACACCAACACCTTTATCAGGTTTAGTAATAACCAGGTTATAATTATTTTTTAAATTTTTAATTACCCGGCGGTGCTGTTCTCCCCATTTGGACTCTGATGAAGAAACAGAAGAACCAGCATAAGAATGGGCATAACTATTGAGTTTAGCCTTAAGGTCGCTAAGACATTCAATAGAACGAGGGACAAGTCTACAAACTTGTGCAAATAAAACCTCAAACACTGAAAATATTTTCTCACGGTCAGGCATCGGAAACGGAATACAAAAATCCAAACCATGACCCAAGATACGAGACTCTAACTGGGAAGGCTCTTATGATGAAAAATTATTCCTTCTCCAGTAGGTTCATGCCTGCATCCAAATAGTTTACGAATTAAGTAATTTAATTTTGTCTGCATAGATGCAGACAATTTTTAACACCGCATTCTTTTGAATGCGACGAAACAGGTTGTTTTTTTAACTTTTTAAAATATACATTAAAATGCCATATAAATTATGCTTATTCCTAGCTATCCTTAAATTTTGTACTACAAAAAACTGATATATATATATATATATATATATATATATATATACATATATATATATATATATATATATATATATATATATATATATATATATATATATATATATATAAAGAGAAAGAGAAGAGGAAGTCACTGAACCGAGGAAGTAAGCTGAAATGTTTTAAAAGTCACTGGAGTGTAAACAAAGGATTTGAATGTGAAATAGATCTAGGCTGTAAACAACTGTTTAACATAATACATTTAAGTTTATTTTAATGCACTTGTCCTTTCTTTTCTTTTTTTCATTTCCCGACAATACTTTTCTTTCTCTCTCTCTCTCTCTCTCTCTCTTTCTCTCTCTCCTGCTTAAACACATATTCAACGACTCCCACTGCTGCACTCTATATACCTGTTCAACAAAAAGCGTTCACCACTGAGACGTGCTGTTTCTCATTAGTAAAGATTTGTTCTAGCCAGCTGTAATTATCAAGTGCATAATGACAAACATATTTTCGAATGTTGGCATACCTTATTAATACAATATGTTCAGCAGGAGTGTTTAATTAATGATCCTACTACGAATAAAAGTAATTGATGGGGTAGGTAGTTGCGGATTTAGACATACGCGAAGCAAGCTTCAGTCTACGATCGTACAGTCCACAGAGCACTCATAAAATTCTGAATTTTTCGTGAGTTTGAGAAGAAATAATGAATTGTCTTTCCCTAAAGAACTAGCATTGCATAACGCTGATCATGTTATTGTCATATATTCCTCCTGCATTCTTTGTGATGTCCAGTGAAATGAGACGCATGTCAGGTGTACTAATTCTAATTGCCGACCATTCTGTATTCCTTCGGCTACTGAATCAACTCTTTAACCAACTTCGGAAATATCACTGATTAAAACTAAAATAAATAGGCATAATACGTCTAAATTATAATTGTTATATCGACGATTTCTTGTACTATATATATATATATATATATATATATATATATATATATATATATATATATATATATATATATATAGTACAGGTAATCGTCGATATAACAAAGGCAGATTCACTAGAGTAGTCTACCAGACAACCATTACCCCTAAAGAAAATACGACAAACCAGAATATTTACATCGGCATTTCTTCAGGAAAATTTAAAAAAAGAATCAATACACATAGACATTCATTCACCAATCCAAAATTAAAACCCCAAATAGACCTTTCGAAGTAATTTTGGGAATTGAAGGAAAAGGGTCTGAATCCTCAAATAAATTGGAAAATTCTAGGTTTCGCGAACACCCCCAATAGTTTTAGGGATAGGTGCAAGCTATGTTAAGAAGAAAAAATCAGGATAATAAAATATAAAGATCAATGCAAACTATTAAATCAACGGAGAGAATTAATTACAAAATGTAGACATAGAAATAGATACAAAATCTCATAAAAATACATGTGTATATATGTGTGGATGTATATATGCGTATAGTATGCGTATATATGTACGGACATGTAAATGTACATATATGTGTATGTATGAAGATATGTACGCATATAAGTGTGTTGGAGAGCATGATTTATTCCACCGAGTGCTATCGCATTACCCACAATCTATAAATCTTCAACTAATTTACATTAATCTTAATGGGTTTAAGTTGAAATCCCCCATCGCTCATTAATAATATTGGACACCTGTAGTACAAAAACTAATTACTGTCAATCCCAGGAAAACATACTTGGGGCTCGGATAAGAAACGCCACATAGTAGGAACTGATATTAAACGACAAACAACGAAAGGTTCTGGCTATGAATAAACTCCAACTCCAGACCGCTTCCCCCGAGATAAGATACCTTATGCCCCCCCACCAGTTACTAACACAAACCCATTATCGTTAACAAGGTGTCTACCAGAGGAGGACTGTCATTGAAAATAAATTTAAAACAATGCTCTGAGACAGACACTTAGGGGCTGATGATAGCCGCGTACAGAACGGCTTAAAATAGACTATCCGGTCTTGAGGTAATTTTTTATTTTTTGCTGTAATATATATATATATATAAACCTTTTGCTTGTATTAACTTATATATATATATATATATATATATATATATATATATATATATATATATATATATATATATATATATATATATATATATATATATATATATACAAGGAAAAGGTTTTTTTCACTTAGCTGATAGATGTTACCGTCAGCATCCTGACTCCAGAATTTCGAAGACGGACCCTCTGGGAATCACTCCGTCCACTCATCAGTAGGTTTCAGCAACTGACAGTTTATACATGTCGATGTTTCTTTTTTGTATACATTTTTCATTGGTGCAATTTTTTCCATAGTGTATGTGTGCGCACGTGTGTGCGTTTGTGCGCACATGTAGAATTTCGCGGTTGTTTTTCTTCTTAGTCGTTTTCTTCTTTTCACTTTACACTCACTCTTTATTCTTTGTTACTTTTTGTCTCTTTTTACCTTCTTTCCTCTTTTCTTTCACTTGTAAACATTTTGTTCTTCCGGTTTTCCAGACGTAAGCAATTTGGGATTTTTTTCCATCCGTCAATATTTGTTATTACTATAAGAATTATTTCGTGAATTCATTGGTTTTGAGTATTTACAAACAATGAAAGTAATGTCTACCGGCTTAGATCACCGAAAGTCATATTAAAATTAATAATACTTTCATATAAAAATCATAATATAAGCCAGTAGAGGTTAATTTCACTGTTTCTAAATAAACAAGACTGTCTGCTCAAACACGTATAAACTCTAAAACAATGTTTATGCTAATAATAAGACAGTTAAAAAAAAAGTTTAAAACCTCTAATCTAATTATTGTCAACAACACGAAACATCAAAAATTCTCTCTGTGTAAAAATAATGTTGTCTATGAATACTCATGCCGTCTGGAAGATTTCCTCTCCAACATTAGTATAGCTGGCCACTCGAGGATACCCGTCTACTAGGGCGGCTAGCCAATCCCTATTGAAGACGCTTGCTCAGGCACATTTTGTGTTTATTCAACACCCACAGAGCCCACCTGCGGTTTATACTGCAACTATGCTGAGAAAACCTTACAGTTTATGGGAAAGAGCGTGTTATCAACAATTTGAACAAGGCCAGCACGCTCAAACCCTCGGCCATGATGACTTGTGACTTCGTGCTAGCACAGCTATCGATCTGTGGTATGATTTTCAGAGGGCTTGGGTGAACCCGTGGTATGGTTTCAGACACCTTCCAAAGGTACTGCACCCTCCTTCTTTTTTACTTTAACATCAGAAAGTCTCCTTTCTGGCAAATCGACCAAGGTGAGATTCGAACTCGGGTTTCATTTCCAGAATGCGGACGTTGTAACCACTTGGCCACGTGCCCATATATCTCCAAAATTAATAATGAAAAAAACAGCATTAAATTCTTACATCGGGCACACATGCACCGCATTCTTTTGCAGTTGACTTGTTACCTGTCGAAATTCAGTGCAATTCCTGCGCATTCAACCAGCACACCACGAACGACCAAAATACAACTATCAACATGTTATATACCGTACCTATGAACACTAATGGGTGTGTCCCAATCCTCATAAATACGTTGGACACTATTGTAAGTAGGGGCAATATGCATGTCTAAGTAGTCCACCACTAGCAGTGGTTTACCTACTTCGTACCGCTGGCGAGTATTGTATTTTGTTGATGTTATAAATTTTCATTTCCAACCTCCGTTTTGGTTATTTTTCATTCAGTAAACTTTCCTAGGTCACAACACAACATAAGACGAATATTAATGGATAATACAAAATAATCTACAACATGCAATGCAAGAAAAGACAAAAAAAATTAGAATCCATTTTTATTCAAATTAAACAGCCTACATTAAATAACGTAATATTCATCAGAGGAGACGGTATCTTGAATTGCATATGATATATTAAATGCGCGCATATCTATCTATCTATCTATCTATCTATCTATCTATCTATCTCTCTCTCTCTCTCTCTCTCTATATATATATATATATATATATATATATATATATATATATATATATATATATATATATATATATCAGGGTACGATGAAAAAATTGTCATCTAAATGACACAAAAATGAAAACAACAGTGACATTTCATTTTAACAGATATATTTACCAAAATTACAAAAATTATCTTGACATATTAAATAGTAAATTTATTCAATAAAATCGCCATTGTCTTCAACCACATCCTCCAGACGCCTTCGGATTCCCCTGCAACTCTTCCGGACGGTTTCCTTGTTTAAGTTGGTGAATGCTGCCATAATCCATAGCATGTGGCATAGTGCAGAATCCTGTTCTCAGACTGACACGCAAACGCCCTAAAATGTACGTATTGGAGCTTCCGGCACCAATGCCAAGGAGTACAGCATGCTGCTTTCAAATTTCTGGCGGGGTGAATTATGTCATGGTGCTCTTTTTCTCACAGACGATGCCCAACTGACCCTACTATCGTCGACAAAATCAAAAACAAACAACGCGCGTGCGAAATTATTTGTTGGTGCCGCTTCGCCCCAATATCCGTTAAACAAGACGTCACTATATCAAACTTCCAGCTTTCCAAATAACACCAGTATATGAAGGAATTCTGCTTAGCAAACAGCCCATTGGTTCTTGAAAATGGCTGAGATGCTCGAAAATATTTGAACAAAACAATAACACAATATGAACTTGGAACGTTTAGCCAGAAATTTGAACGCAATATTCAACACCTTATTCGAAAATTGGAAAAATACAATAAAAAATTAAAATCGGTTCTTTTTAATCAAACTTGTTTGTACAGTGTGCGGCATAAATAACTTCCACATTGGTCTTTTTGTCAACTTTTAAAAAGCAGGTGATATTTCTGCCCCACACCATATATATATATATATATCATAGCTGGTCATTCATATTCGAGGTCACACGTCTACTAGGGCGGCTAGGCTATCCATTTAGACCTTGGTCACAGTTTCTGGGAATGAGCGTGTTATCTAGCGTGATCAACAATGTGAACAAGATCAGCACGCTCACGCCCTCCGTCACGACGACTTATGACTTAGTGCTAGCACAGCCCTTATCAAGGGTTCCGTCACAAGACTTGAGTCAACCTGTGGTATGGATTTCACTTTCCAAAGGTACCCCTACAGTCCGCTATCATCAGGGAAGTCTCCATTCTGACAAATCGACAATGGTGACCGAGTCTCATGGTCAGAATCGCAAACGTTCTAACCACTCGGCCAAGAGCCCATATATAATATACATACATACATACATACATACATACATATATATATATATATATATATATATATATATATATATATATATATATATATAGTGAAAATAAATAAACGCAAATTTTCAAACCATTATTAGGTAAAGTAAGCATTTGTGGAAACAACAACATATATTTTGAAAAAAAATGGATATGAAATTGGCTTTATGAAATTACAACAAATTATCAATTCTTCCTCTGTTTTGTTGTGTAAGCAAAGTTGCACGTTTGATCAAATTATTGACAGACTATCCATAACTTGAGGTGAGCGCTTAGCTTCTAAGGAATGTTTCCATTTGAAGGAATATCATGCAATGTCCTTGTGGTTTCAAACTTTTCCATCAGTCGAATAATTGTTGATAGAGCAAAACGATCCTGTTTTAAATTGTTCCTTGTTTTGTAAGCTCCCGTCGTTGCTGCTGCATTCTCATTATCAGTATAATATAGCTTAACAAGCTCCATTCGACAATCTAATCTAAGTGTTGACAGATTTTCTAGAGAATTATTTGTCAAAACAAATCCTAGCTTATATACATTTAATACGTTACAAATAAATAACGTGTCATTACCTGATTGGTCAATTATATATATTAAAAAAAACATTAAAAGTTGTGCACATTTATTTTCACTCTGCACATGCCTGATTGATGTGTTGCATGAAATGTACAAAATGGAATATATGGAAAAGGGTGTTTCAAATGTTTTTAAGTGTTGGCTTTTCGTTACTTTACGTGTATCTTTCCAGCACACAAATGGAAACACGCATCAAAATCAAAAGTCCATTTGAAATATTCGAACAATTTTTTTTTTAATAACTCTCCGGTATAAAATTCCCGACCACTATACGCCTGGCCTGCGTGCAATCATCAGGCAGACGGCAACTGTTGTTTGTGAAATGGAGTTTACATCCCGCCGGCTAGCCCAGGATGTTCAAATGAGGTTAGTTGATGTACACATTTTCTTATGTACCATGTCCCCTCAAGACGCAAGCGATCATGGCTCTCGAACAAATTCTTGTCCTTTCTAGCCCTTAATAATTGTTTGCTATTTCTCTTAAACCCTGTCCCGCAATCCATTTACCCAAGCACGCGAGGTAGGTTATGCGTTCTGTTCCTCCGTCACTCTTGCCTTCAATATGATATGTCCTGTTAGTTTCAGATTTCCAAACCCTCTTTCCTTATTATGTGTCCTAGAAACTTCAACTGTCTCTTCCTGGTGTTAAGTATGTTTTGTTTCCATTTTCTCTAGAGCTTTGTCGTTGCTCCCATGTTCGGTGCATGGTATCCGCAGCATCCTTTTGTATAACGACATTTCTGATGCTTTATATCACTGCCGTATAGGAGGACTGGTATTATAGAGTACAATTCAGTACTCTTTCTTTCTTTCTGTTGCTCCATGTCTCTTTTTCATCTTTGAGGAGATTGATCAGCATTCACTGCCATATGCGAGGACTGATACGGCCTCAGCAAGGAGCATAACGCTAAAAGCAAAACTAGTGCTTGACAACGCTGGACCCTCAAAGTCCCGCAAATCAGATCATAGAATTTAATTCATGTAAATTATCCCCTGAAAGAGTTTGCGATTACCTTATAATCGTTTTTCTTTAATTTGTTATTTTTAATCAATTCACCCGAAGCAAGGCGATAGAGCCACTAAGGCACAAGGGGCTACTGGTAGTGAAAGAAAATGAGAAGACTTTAGAAGGAACCGGAAACCTAATCGTAAACAGGAAAAAAGTGATAAACATCTACATCTGTTCAAAAGACTAGGAAGGTGTGTGAACCGGACATTGGGTAAAACTATCTGCTATTGATTAAAGAAAAGGTAATTTAATAGTAAATGACTGTTCAGAGTTTTAGGCGGAGACGTTAGAAGTATAGACTTGAAGTAGACTTTAGAAGGAATCGAAAACCCAATCCTAAACAGAAAACAAGAGATAAATTTTTATTCCTGTCCAAAGAACCGGGGAGGAGTGTGACCTGGACGATAACTTACAACCAAGACTATAGTATCCAGTTTATCCCGCCATTCAACCCATAGCTAAAGCGGGAAGATAAGGATACATACCTTTCCCAAGGGCATTTGCATGTAACCGAATGTAACGAACCCGACTGGAATTCGAACTCATACTTAACTTAAAAGTGTATTTTTTCTCCATTGAAAACGATAAATACAGGTTCGATTTCTGTCGGGAGGTATATTTCTTTAGTAGAACGTCTCGTTCCCTAGGCCGGTAGACATTAGTTTCATTGGTTAAAAAAATGGAAAGGGTGTCTGTTCCACGCCGTGTAGCGAGTAAATATAGCGTTTATAGTAATAAGAAAAAAAATGTCGGATTTTTTCAAAATCCATTAATAGTGTATTAACTATATAATCACACCTTCAATTTACCACCCAGTCACCTGAAGAGTGGATGTAATTCTGACTCAAAGTAAAGACATGAGATAAGTGAACAGATCTTATGCATTTCCAAAGAATTAATGAATATTATTTTTTCATCCAACATATTTTCATTATTTCAAATGTTATTTTTAGTGGATTCGAATGCAGTCCAGTTCATATATCTTCCTTATTGAGTTTTATCAAGTGTACAGGCCGGTAGACAAAATAAAAAAAACGGAGCGTATACATAAATGCGGGTATCCACTAAAAATAACGTTTGAAGAAATAAAAAAATATATATATGTATGTATGTATTTATCTATCTATGTGTGAATAACCAATCTGGGGTTCGAGTCAACATGTAGGTTTCAATTTTGATGGTTGTGCGCAAGGTTATGAGCTCCCTCGCAGAAACTGTAACTACGGTCTGCTCAGCATAGTTGCAGTATAAACCACAGATTGTCTCTGTGGGTGTTGAGTAAATACAAGTGTGCATGAGCAGGTGTCTGCAACAGGGATTGGCTAATCTAAGTAATCATTGGTACTGCTGTATCATTATGTGCAAATCTCTGATCACCTTCGGAAAACTGAAATTTTACAAGCATCGTAATAATTATACTAGAATTACCTGGTCGCATATGCCAAGTGTTGCCAAACAAGACCGTTAGTCTTTTTTGAAACAATATCGAGAAATAATCACACGTAGTCTACAATAGATTATTTTTTTCAAACATTGTCGAAGTTTGTATATATGTTGAACTTCTCTTGCAAATATGTATTTTATGAAAGAACATATTTATATATAAAAACTCGTGGGTGAGTTAAGTAGATATGAGAGCTTTACACAACGATAGATAAAACCAAAACTAACCAATCTGGTTTTCATGTAACTTTCAAGTTTGACACAAGAAAATTGTTATTTACACTATTTACATCATTCGGACTGTTGTCCCCATCTTTATTGCTATATCGACGACGTTTCGGCAGTTGTACGCTCTGGCCTTCTTCAGGTGATACACGTTGTAATTTAGAACCGAAACCTTTATTTAGACCAGTGGGGTAGATTTTTCTTATTCCACGTGCCATGCCCATTTTTTGGGTGGGGCGTATAGAGTTGTGTGTTCACTTTTTTTTTTTTTTTTTGGATAGAGCTATGAGTTCAATACCTGTCCACAGTAGAGGAGGGAACAAAACTTGCAGAGTTTAGTTACGAAAGGGAATTAACTGAAACTAAGATATTCGCCCCCCACCACCAATAAAAAGATTTTAAAACCTAAAACTAGACATTTTTTTCAGCTTGCTAGCAATCCCCCTTCTCCATTTTATTATTTGTTCTTTCATTCTTAGTTTTAATTAGTGATCCACTGGATCATCTACAGTCGATAAATAATGCTGTTTTTTTGTGGGGGGGGGGTTATTTCGTTATTACAAAATCTGATCACTTAAGTGCAGAAAAAGATGTCCGTTCAAAGTTCTCAAATATTTGTTTGCTTTTCAAGGAGAGTTTCGGGTTTGCAGCAATGATTGTTCTTGTTTTGTTGGATTTAAACAAAATTCCTGTCGTCTGCTTTTGCATAATGTTAATGTAATTTTTTAAGCGTCTTCGATGTTTACCCACAACTTTATTGCTTATTCAATCAGGTAGTTGAAATACAACTTTTATAAGTATTAAGAAAAAAAAAACAACTGAACGTAGGAAATTGGGTTCCATATATATTTAACGGAAATAGACCTAACTACAATAAAAACGGACATATTGAAAATCAAACAACAGGGAAGAATAGAAAAAATGATTTACCATAAAGGTAAAACAGGATAAAAAAAGTTACAATGTTTAATCTTCTTGCATGTTGTCTCAAAAGGACAGTTATTCACTTGACATCGCTATTACTGTATACACTTTTTACTCCCTCCGTAATGTTTATTTACAAGATTATAAAAATATGTGAACTAAGTACACAATGCCATATTTATTATTTACTTTTTATTAAAAAAATATTATTTACCATTTTATAAAGAAATAAGGGAATCTTTTTGTTAAAAATTTATAAAAAATATTACAAAATACTCAAGTTACATGAACCAACTACAGTGAAACATTTGCATTCTGTAATTATACACAAGAAAACTTTGTCTATTCAATGAATGGGGAGGTACATATTCAAAATATTGTATTTGTGGTCTCGCTTAAAAACTAAAATGAAATAAAGTTTGGTTCAGAGGAAGAGATGCTCTCAATTTATTTTAATGGAATTATGTGACGAGAGAAAATAAAAATGCATTTTTCAAAATTTATAATTGCAGTTACTCGTCGTTATATGATTAGATTTTCTTGTTCACGGACATTTTTATAATTTATGAATAAAAAGTTATTTTCATATTTATTTCTTTATAAAATGGTGAATAATAAATATTTCATTATAGTTGGTTCACATATTTTGATAATCTTGAAAAATATAAAATTATTCTTGTAAATAAACGATGTAATAAATAGTGTTTAACATCTTTGTTGTCAGTTCTCAAGAATAAAGAAAACGTATAAATCCCATTTCATATGATTGAGTTTTATTAAAATACTAATTGTCGCTTTTTAAAAACAATCAACATTACCGCGGGAGTCAAAAGTGTATACAGTAATAGCGGTGTCAAGGGAATAACCGTTCTTATGACGCACTGTTTTTGTTTGTTTTATTTTTTAAAGGTTAACCATTGCCCAAAGAATTTAATCGATTTTCATTCATCTTTCGTCATTTTTCTCGATGACGGAAAAAATATGAACAACAAATAAAATGTAAAAACATAAATGACATGAGACCTCCTTCAGGGTTCGAAGCAAAGTACCCACTATGTAAAAGAAGCCACCATCTGATCCGGCGAGGTTTAGACGCCTTAGGTGATGGTTTACTCTAAAAAAAAAAAAAAAGGGAGGATGCAGGTCGTAATTTTGGCTGACAGCGCATTTGCTTTATTAAGATTCTCAAATCTATCTGCCGATACATCCAAGTCATACTGTTAAAAAATGAAGAAAAAATAGATTGTCTACTCAAACATGTGTATCGACAAAAATATAACGTTTAAGTAATAACAAACAATGTCGCATTAAAAGTAGAAATCCAATAATTATTTATATATATATATATATATATATATATATATATATATATATATATATATATATATATATATCTTTTTTTACACACATATATATATATATATATATATATATATATATATATATATATATATATATATATATATATATATATTACATATATATTTTATATATTTTCTTGAAGAAAGCTTTTTAAAAAATTATTATATAATTTGAATATATTTTCTTAATATCCTCTCTACCTTACTTCTCAAATCCGGTGATGAGGTCAACCTGTCGGCTCTAATCCATAACTGTTTCCCTACCTATATTACTCGCCCTCCCCTATATATATATATATATATATATATATATATATATATATATATATATATACATACTCTTTCTCTACCTTTCACTGTCTCACTTTTCCCTCCCATTATATTAATGATATGTAATATCCTAAAATAGATAATATATAATATATATATATATATATATATATATATATATATATATATATATATATATATATATATATATAAAGGAGAATATGATATATAAATGTTTATTGTTTATATACAGAACAATGTTACGCAAATTGACATTACTTTAGTCTGATTATATTCTTTTAGAGGACGAAACGAGTTACACGAATCTTTGGCAATCTGGTATTTAATAAACTTATATATATATATATATATATATATATATATATATATATATATATATATATTGTAGTTGTAAAGAAAAGAAAAATACGACTGTCAACTTATAGTAGCAATGAACGTCTGCAATAGATTTCTTCTGTCTCTCGACCGCAACACTTGGAGCCAAATCACAGTTCAAACGATAGTCCGTCGTAACAGTCCAACAGGCAACGTAATAACGACAAAATTTGGTCACAAATCCAACCTTCACTTCTCATCAGCAAAAACGCGTGTTCGTCCACCAAACTCAGAAAATCAAATCTGTTCACATCAGCGAAAAACAACGGCTTTTTCATCGAGAGATTTTTCTGATTGGTCACGCCATTCAGGGGAGGGAAGAATATTAGCATAGATTATGGTCCTTAAAGCAGATTTTTGCGAACTACTTTTTGGTAATTTTTCTTCGGCAGGTCGCACACAAAACTCGAACTCTTTTTCGCGGTAGCTGATTATCACTTTCACTCCACTCCCACCTGTCACATAAATGACACCCAGTGGCGGGCCTCTTTATTCTTGAGCCTCTCTGGAGAAGGGTGACTGTTAGAGGGGATTGTGTGGTATGTTCAGATCTGGCAATCTCACGCACAGTTTTCACTATCTGAAGAGGAGCTAGCCCTACCTCCGATGGTTATTATTCTTTCACTTCCTGAGGACTCAATGCTAGTGTCACTTGCTGATGTATCTGAATCTACATAGGGACGCAAGTCTTTTACGTGTCTTGGCATTCCATCAACCAGCACAGTGCGCGATTTACTGATCCCATTGATATGCCCCACCAGGTACCGAGTTGTACATCGGCTGTGTGGGGCTTTTACCCACACGCGATCGGCTAGGTCATACGGCGCTTGTTCTTTTATTTGTCCAGTCGAGCGCGTTGAGTCAATGCCACTTAGCCGTACTTTGTACCGATAAATCATGTTGGCTGGTGCAGTTGAGGGTGATATATTGTCTTTAGGGGTAACGTTGTGCCAATACACCGCCTCCATTATGGAACATTGCTTCCTAGCAGCGATTCTCTTGACGCTCCGATGGCATCGATTATGCCATTTCCTGATGGGACATATGCGCAGCGAAATCCGAGGTGGACTCCCCACGAATCCAAAAATCTTTAAATAGTCCACTGCGGAATGCAGCGTTGTTGTCAGTGAGGAGTTCCGTCGGAGGTCCATGTTCAAAGAACAACGTGCGCAAGTGGTCAATCACGCTTGCGGAATCCTGTCGACGCAGACATCGCCAAATAGTAAACCGGGTTGGGCCACAGTCAATCAGGGTTAGATAGTGAGTTCCATCATGATGGGTGCTGTCCATTCAAACACGGTGCCACACTTTGCTCACACTCAGTTGTCCTTTTGGCCATTGCACAGGTGCTGGGTCGATGGACTGACACTCCTTGCATTCTCTGACCACTGCCCTGACAGCAGATTTGGATACGGAGAGGTCAATCTGCCTCACGAAATATAGAGTCCGTTTTACACCAGGATCTCCGCTTTGGCAATGCACAGATTTTAGTAGATCTGAGTTACGGTCGCTCGCTGATATTGCACAGACATGTCCTACCGGCTCTACCTCTTTCTTAACAGCGTCAGGACATCTCTGGAGTACCCTTGTTAAATTATCTGCCTTGTTCCGATTCGATCTGACTAGCTGTATATCTACTGATAAGTTGTATTCACTTACCAACTTTTCCAGTGTGTCTAGCCGCCTTCGAATGAGCATTTCGCTCGCAGCCTTTGTACGTATCCTGGCCTTCCCCGTAAGAGTGTCTGCTATCCAATTATGTACGCATGCAGAATCCGTGAACAAATGCAACATATTTGCATTCCATTGAAGGGCCGCGGTTACTCCTTTGATAACGGCGTCCAATTCCGACAGGTTGATATGTTGTGTATCCTTCTCGGGACGCAACCAACGCACGTCTTCCGCGACAGTTCCATCTATTTCAAGAGACACTCACATTCACATCCGTCAACGCACCATTTACCATGTACGGGGTCGTCTTGACGCACTCTGGTAATGACTTCCGCTATCATGTCTCTAAGGGGAGCATCATTTGTTTTGTCATCCCAGCCGGAAGTGACAGCAGTCACCCTACGTTTGATAAAGGCAGTTGCAATGCGGATCCAACCGCCCACAGGAAAATGTCCCACCAGCTTTCCACATAACAAGAACATGCTGCGTTGTGTCACGTGTCTGGTAATGCCTGGGAACTCGCTTCCACGTTTCCAGTAAAGCACGTTGTTCCCCCCCAAGACCTACAAGCCGAGCACACGAGCACTGTCCTCCAGTCGTTCTGGGTTCTTACACTCGAGCCCAAAGTCAGCAAGATACTTTCTCACCTGCGCAGCGGGCACTAAGTTTTCGTTGATTTAGATGTTGTCAATGCAAGCTGACGTCGCTTGACGAATTGTCTCATCCTTGGCTTTCATGAGCCCGAATCCTATTCGCGTTAGGCAGTACCTCCTCCCATTAAGAATCACCGTCTGAAATGGCCACAGTGACCGGTGCACGCGTACCTGCAACTAAGGCCTTTTCAAGGTCAATCACAGAGGCATTGAACCCCTTTCTTCTCCATTCTTTCACTTTTTGTGCACACACATCAGAATGAGCCGCGTGTATGTGTCTACATGTTCATTCACTTCTCTGTAATCTAGTACGGAGCGCACTTTTCCCTTGTTCTTCTGTACCACGCTCATCAACGGGATGAGACCTGTCGGAGAACCAAGCTCTTCCTCTGGTTGGTTATTTGCCGAGCATTTCCACAGTGCTATCCATGTCTTCGTCCTTTGGTCGAACCCTGCGCTAAAGTGGGCGCCTTGATCCTCAAAGCAGCACAGATTGGCTGACTAGAAAATTTGACTTCGCCTGCCTCTGTGATGCGTACGCCGCCCAGCTCCTTAATAATGTCCATCCCAAGGAGCAGGTCAAAACCTAATAACGCGCTGTTCACGACCAACACATTGACTGTGACGGGGTCACCGTTGTTGACACTGAGTTTGATGTTTCCGACTCCCCGGCTTCTGAGAGCCTATCCATCGGCCGTTAGTACGTCTATCTTTTGTCTGCTCCACTGTCGATAAATCGAACCGTTCGTGAGTGACTGAAAGCAGCCCGAATCTACTAAAGCGGTACGCGTTATTCCATTGATGCGCACCTTAACCACAGGGGGCGCCTCTTTCATGATCGGTGCGGGGAAGAGACCGGCGCTGATGTAGCGTCCCCCATTCCATTTCTCGGACACTTAGAGGCAATGTAACCTACTTTATGACATGGAAACATCGTAGATCGAGACGTGCCTTTTGCGCCAACCCGCTACGCATTTCTTCGCGTTGACAGCGGCAGTCTTTGGCAAAGTGATTCGGCCCAGAGATTCTCTTTGACTTCAATTGGTTGAACAACTGTGGCCATTGGTTCATCAGCATCATTTTCTTCGATCATGATAGCGCGGGTTCTGGTCAATAATTGGTTGAGCATCATGACTTCCATTCTGGATGATGCGCGGAGTATCTGCTTAACATGACGAGGCAATCCAGACACGAAGGCACAGGTCATCCATTCTTCAGGAAGCGGTGCGATCGGTTTGGCGAGTTTCTTTAATTCCGCCAAATATAAGTCTACTGTCTCGCCAGGCCGCAAACGCCGCGCCTGGAATTTGTCATAGGCCACGAACCGGTTAGTTCCAGATGCGGTTAGTAGAGCGCGCTTTATTTGCTCAATGTCACTTTTCTGTTCTTTGCTCAGTTGCCTATATACAGCAAGGGTGGCGCCTTTCAAGCGCAGTGGAAGAATCCGTTCAATCTTCGTGATCTCGCATAATTCGCAGACCAGTTCCACATTTTCTATCCATTCAACCACAGACTGTCCAATCATATCATCACTGAATTCAGGGATCAGTTTTATGTCAAACGGTCTTTCCGTCATCTTGCTAGAGACAAAGTAAGTGCCGAAATAGCTTATAGTTGTAAAGAAAATAAAAAAAAAACTGTCAACTTATAGTAGCAATAAACTTCAGCAATAGATTTCTTCTGTTTCTCGACCGCAACACTTGGAGCCAAATCACAGTTCAAACGATAGACCGTCGTAACAGTCCAACAGGCAACGAAAGAACGACAAAATGGGGTCACACATCCAACCTTCACTTCTGACCAGCAAAAACGCATGTTCGTCCACTAAGCTCAGAAAATCTAAATCTCTCACATAAACGAAAAACAACGGCTTTTGTTCACCGAGAGATCTTTCTGATTGGTCACGCCATTCAGGGGAGGGAAGAACATTAGCATAGATTTTTGTCCTTAAAGTAGACATTTGCTAACTACGTTTTGGTAATTTTTCTTCGGCAGATCGCACACAAAACACGAATTCTTTTTCGAAGTAACTGATTATCTCTTTCACTAGATATATATATATATATATATATATATATATATATATATATATATATATATATATATATATATATATATATATATATATATATATATATATATTAATCCCTCATTTATCGCGGTAGATTGGTTCCGAGACCGGCCGCGATAACTGAATTTCGGCGAAGTAGGGACGCCATATTTACAGTATTTATTTAACGTGTATTTGAACTTTTAAAACGCACCTTGTACTGTTAGCAACCCACCCATTACAGTACTTTATTAACAACAAGGACAACAGTTAATCAATAACACTTCTTCCGTTTCTTGCTGTGTTTCTTCTAAGGCTGGCCGATTTCGTCAAGTCTTTGAGGTCTGCGTCGGTTAGCGGCTAGAATTGGCAGTCTAATAACTCGTCGATGTCTTCTGTAGTCATTTCTGCAAAGCTGTCACCTCCAATGATCGCTGCCAACTGCAAAGCTTTCTGTACTGTGGAGTGTTGGATTTTGGCAGGTGTTAATTCCATGTCGTAAATAACATCGGGCAACAAATTCTTCCAGCTCGCGTTAATGGTGGCAGGCTTCATTTCTTGCTGTACCTTCTGGATATTTTGGAGGCACGTAGCAATTGTACACTGCCGCTAGTATGCCTTGAAGTTAAATTTTTCGTCTTCGTCTTCTTGGGTGGCATCCACAGAAGCAACCAGTTTCGCCAGGACATTCCTCGTTGAATGCGCTGATAACCCTCTAGTCCATTTGCTGAATAAGTGACGTAGTGTTGGGCGGCAGGAACTCAATCTGAATGCCTTCATGCGACAGTAGTGTGGCCACCAGCGTTATCCATGAGAAGAAGGATTTCAAATGGCGAGCCCTTCTTTAATAGATACACCTTGACTTGCGGGACAAAACACTAATGGAACCAGTCGAAGGTCAGCATCATCGTTATCCACGCCTTTGGATTGTGCATCCAATGTACGGGTAGCAGATTCTTGTTTTTGTTTTTTAAAGCCTTTGGGTTTTTAAATTTGTAAATAAGCCCAGGCTTTAACATCACGAGGGTCACACGATCCCTTGTATGCTTTAAAGCCAGAGGCTTTTGCTTTCCTCTTTGCACAGGAAAGTTCGTGACGGCATTCTTTTCCAAAACAAGCCCGTTTCGTCCATATTAAAAACTTGTTCGGGCTTATATCCACCTTCGGAGATAATCTTGAAAGTTTCATTCACGTATGTTTCATCAGCGCTCGTGTCAGCAGAAGCAGCCTCGCCATGCATGGAAAGGCTTTTTAGGCCGAAGCGTTTCCGAAACTTAGCAAACCACCCTTTGCTAGCAGAAAAAGGACGTTGTTTAGGTTGTGGATTATTGGACGTCCCTGGTTGCGGATCTTCTACTTCGTCTTCTTCCTCTTCTTCGTGATCGCCACTGTCGTCTTCAGGTTCCTTAGTGGTGAAAGTCTCGTACAGGCTCCTAGCCTTTGTTTAGATGATGTTTGTATCCAAGACAATGTTCTTTTTTCGGCAGTCGGCTATCCATACGGCCAAAGCAGCTTCCATACGGATGATAGTCTTATTACGAGCCGTAACCACTCTCTTCGCCGACTTAATAAAGGTGATGACAGCCGTCTTCCTAATGTTAGCCTCGTCCTTCTTGATGTAGCGAACAATGGATTCTTTGACGCTAAAATGACGGGCTACGACAGCGAAAGTTCTCTTTTCCTTCAACATATCCAGAAGTTTCACCTTCTCAGCGATCGTCATCATTCTTCGTTTGTGTTTAGGCTCAGTACCAGCCTTTGAAGAAGCAGCACGCTTGGGAGCTATTGCAGGGGGGTGAAAACGCAAAGTTCAACGCAAACAAAAAAAAATCAAAGACGTAAAGTAGTACAGTAAATCGATGGGGAAGGGAAAGCTTGAAGCGAAATGGCCGCGAAAGAGAGATAATGGAAGATGCTGAGCATCGGTCAAAGCACCAATCACAGACAAGATTACAAAATAAATAGCTGGGATTCATCTTCGCTGTCCATAGCACTATTCATAGCCCGTCTTACAACGCACTTCGTCACCGAGATGGTACGTTTTGCGTTTTCTCAACAGGATACGCGGGTACTGTATGCACATCGGATTCTAAATGGTTCTTTTTTTTGTCATGTGAATTACAAGTTCAAATACCTCTTTATATCTTTTTTGCTATTTTACGCTTGTTTTGTTGTTCCTCGACTAAGAAATAATATTTATTATTAATATTTTAATGGGTTTAATGAAAAATTTTAGGTGTTTATATATCACGATTTTTCTAGAATTTTCCAGAATCTCCGCGATATATTTTCCATATATATATTTTTAAAAAATCCGCGGTTGTAGAAGCTCAAATTAACGAGGGATCACTGTGTGTATATATATATATATATATATATATATATATATATATATATATATATATATATATATATATATATATATATATATATATATATATGATAAATATAGTTTTAAGCTATGTTACATTAGGTACCTCCATGAGATCGCTAAAAAAGAGCATAGCATGATGAAAAAGACGCCAAACTTAACGAAAACTAAATTTTATCGTCTAAATGTGTGTTATTATGAAGAGGAAAGACCAAAGTTTTTTTTTAATTATTTTTTAAAATTTTTCCTTCTTTTTAGAACATTCTAAATTTTGATTAAAAAAAACTTGTTTCTCTTTCTGTCACCGGAACTAGTAAAATAACATACAATTTTTAGCACGTTTTTTTTGTTTTTTTTATGACACACATTGATTTGGAAAATCTTTCAAAAATAAAAATAATTGTCGAATGTTGATGAAACTTTCAGAAACTATTCATGGATGATGGAAATTATTATATGTTTCTTTTTATTAAAGTCATGGCAGAAATATTTTTTTTATATTTATTACTCCACCCATAACTAATTTTATGAAAACTCTAGAAATTCGATTGAATCTAGTTTAGTGATTACAATAGTTAAAAGCACAAGGCTTTGAGGAATGCAAATCATTTTTTTAATTGGACCCCCTTACCTGAAAATCAGCTCTGAATTGTAACATACAAAACTCAATAAAACAAAGATATTATTTAATTTCAAATGCTTTTATTTGCTTTTAGTTGTTTTTATGAATGTGGACAATATTTTCTGAAAGCAAAATATTTTTTTCGATGATAAATGAATTTTTAATACAATTATTTGTTATTTCTTTAATTATAATAGATTTTACATTTAAGTTGCTAAAATATTATAAAATTAGTTAAAAGCCGCATCAGTTTTACTAAGTGTCCTTATGAGATATATCTTTTTTTAGCGCTTTGTAAATTGTATCGTTTTGACTAATCAGAAGATCCGCAGTAATTAAGAAATGTAATTTTGTGTTTATAATCGGGCTGTAATTATAAAGTACGGAAGACCAACCAGAATACAATTAAGTTCCGTTATTTGAGTTAAGCATTGTTCTCCGCTGTTAAGGCCTTTATTTTTGCGAAACACGTGTGGAGAAGTTAATTTGATTTTTCAATTTCAACTGAGAAGGGTACCTACAAGTATCAGTATCATCTTATGAAATTTATATGATCTTATTTTTATAATAATCTCAGTTATGACATTTTTCCATAAATGAAATATCAAAATTAATTATAAAATATAGAATGGAAATACAAATAACACAGTAAAATGTAATAAATGTACATAAAATTGTAGTATTTTATGTACACTTCTGATAAAATTTCATAAGAAAAGAAAGGTACCTATAAATAAGAAAGGTATCTATAAATTAATTAGATAGTTTTCTTATGAAATTTAATCTCATTCTAAACAGTCTTATTTTAATTTCTTTATAATATATTTTCCATAAAGCATCGTAAACGTAAAGGTGAAAGCTATGTACAAAAAAAAAATTAGAGCGCTGAAAGCTTTCCTTAAAAATAACGAGGTAAATAATTTGTTCACTTAAATCTAAATAACTTCACTTCTCTCCATCCGTAGAAGGAATTATTCTCACGTAAGCTATCTAAACGTCATGAACATGTCTTTCGTCACCTGTAAAGTGACGCGAAAGGTTATGACCTGCTTTGTTTTATTTTCAAATTACATCTTTTCGGCAAAGAAGCTAAGTTAAGCTTGGTTCAAAATATTTTAACATTATAATTTCTGATTTTCTTAAAATAAGTTTTGAAAAAATTATAATTGATTTTTAAAAAATTTCAAAGTGTGATTTTCATTTTTTTTTTATAAAATGGAAAAAAAAGTGTTGCCATGATTGATTATCTGTCAATTTTGATGACTCAAAAAAAAAAACAAGATTTTTAACGAAAATTTCGGACGTGCTAGCAACGATTAAAAATATCAAAAAATACCCCCCAAATATTTTGATCTTTCCTCTTTAATAATAACGTGAACATTTAGACGATAAAATTTTGTTTTCGTCAAGTTAGGCGTCCTTTTCATCGGGTTATGCTCTTTTTTAGCGATCTCATGGAGTTAGCTATGTTACATTTAGCGTTCAAAGTGCTCAATATCAGTGAGAGACCGCATGTAAATATAACAGTGGATATTTAAGTCAACACACTGAAGCGACGGTTTCATGCTAAATAAAATCGTCAAGCGTAACGATTTTATTTGCGTATGAAACAGGGTATCGCCTCCGGGTGTTGACTTAGATGTCCACATATATATATATATATATATATATATATATATATATATATATATATATATATATATATGTACATATATATATATATATATGTACATATATATATATATATATATGTACATATATATATATACATATATATATATATGTACATATATATATATATATATATATATGTACATATATATATATACATATATATATGTATGTACATATATATACATATATATATGTACATATATATATGTACATATATATATACATATATATATATATATGTACATATATATATACATATATATATGTACATATACATATATATATATGTACATATATATATATGTACATATATATATATATATGTACATATATATATATGTATATATACATATATATATATATATGTACATATATATATATATATGTACATATATATATATGTACATGTATATATATGTATATATACATATATATATATATATGTACATATATATATGTATATGTATATATATATGTACATATATATATGTATATGTATATATATGTACATATATAAATGTATATGTATATATATGTACATATATATATGTATATATATATGTACATACATATATATATGTATATATATGTACATATATATATACATATATATATATGTACATATATATATACATATACATATATATATGTACATATATATATACATATGTATATATACATATGTATATATACATATGTACATATATATATATACATATATATATATGTAGATATATATATACATATATATATGTACATATATATATATACATATATATATGTACATATATATATACATATATATATATATATGTACATATATATACATATATATATATATATGTACATATATATACATATATATATATGTACATATATATATACATATATATATATATATGTACATATATATATACATATATATATATATGTACATATATATATATATGTACATATATATATATATATATGTACATATATATATATGTATATATATATGTACATATACATATATATATATATGTATATATATATGTACATATATATATATGTACATATATATATATGTACATATATATATATGTACATATATATATATATATATATATATATATATATATATATATATATATATATATATATGGGGGAGTTCGTTAAAGACGACTGACAAGGTACTGTGATAAAATTTTTTATCAATAACATTAACTACGAACACGGCCACAATATGCTGACTGTGTTTGGAAAATAAAACATCCCTATAACTATAGATACATAAACACAACGCATACATTCAGTTAAAAAGTAAAAATAAATTCATCGTTGATAATGGTTAAAAGATATATCCGAAAGCGCTCGGAAATGCAGATCATTTGGACAGTTTTTACATACTTTGGGTCCAGAAAAGCAATCACTTGTACGATCACAAGAAAAGTTATATGAAAAACTTAATCGCAATACCTTGTCAGTCGGCTTCAACCGAACATGTATAAAAGAAGGATTGCTTCCTAAATACACAATACACAGTACACACACACGCACACATATACATACATATATATATATATATATATATTAATACTAATATAAATACATTCCACACGGGTTGAAAGACAGACGACCACTTTCGTTTAACTGCTGAAATAGTCTATACCCCATATGAGGTAATAGGGTTTGTTTGATTTTTAATTATTTATATATATATATATATATATATAGAGAGAGAGAGAGAGAGAGAGAGAGAGAGAGCGAAAGAGACAGACAGACAGAGAGAAATGTTTGTATATTAATGGTGAAATTTATATCTTCCCATGTGAACGCACTTAATTCGGCAATGAATATTAATTGCATTGATCAGATACTATCCAGTGAGAATTTGAGATTAAAATTCAGTTTATTACTACGAGTCAGGTTACGAACTTCTTGATTCGTTCTTTTCTATATCAATTACGAAGGACAAAATGAAAATGGAAACTTGACTTTACGCACATTAAGAAAAGCTTTCGTAAAATCAGCAATCGAGATTACTCCCCCCCCAAAAAAATAGACAAAGAAAAAATGGATGACAGATAAAGTCGTCAACATTATAAAAAGAGACAAAAACTGCACAGAATGTAGAACTCAGCACAGAGAATCCAGAAACAAATGCAAGCAGGCTAAAGAGGAATGACTCAACGAAAAATGTGCAGGAATAGAAAGAATGCGTATCATAGATAAAGCAGAAAATACATAATAAAAATAAAAGAACTAACAGGACAAAAGACATGCACGTCAACACGATACGAAAATCCAAGGACGGAACATTAATATTAGAGAAAGAAAAAATACTTCAGAGATGGGACGAATATATTGGAGATCTCTTCTACGACGAAAGAGAACAACCGGCAACATAAAGAAATATAAACGGACCGGAAATATTAAAATCTTAAGTGGAATCAGCACTGGCCAAATTGAACAGAAACAAAGTAGCAGGGACTGTAATTGAGATTCTGGCAACCCTGGATTATTTCGGCAATAATTGACAAGATTACAGACATAATACATAACATTGGTGATTTACAGAAATACTTAAGTAGATATAATTTCATAGAACTGCCTAAGAAGCCAGGTGCAAACGAATGTGAACTCCATCGGACAATCAGCCTAATGAGCCATATAACAAAACTCAACATCCAAATTCTGATGAATGGAGCACGCAGCAGAATCAAACAGTGCAGCTTCGTTAAAACCGCTTGAACAAGGAAGGCGATATATATGCATATAGATATGATATCAGAAAAGCAGTACATGTGCAGATGGATGTCTACTTGTGTTTTATTGTTTATAGATATTATTATTTTTATTGTTCATATGTTTTATAGATTATGCAAAAGCATTTGATAAAGTACGTCACAAAGAACTGTTGGAATTTCTTGACATATTTGGGAAGGATATTAGAATAATCAAGAACATGTGCTGATAGCAAACCGCCTGCATACGGATAGAAAATATAATGAATATACAAAAATGGAAAGGGTGAAAGACAAGGATGTGCCTTATCACCGGACTTTTTGAACCTATACATCGAAGCGAATCTGAGAGAATTAGAAGTCCTACCAGGATTCATTATTGGCGGTGAATATCGTAAAAACCTAAGATATGTAGATGAAACAGTGTTGATAGCAGTTACGGAAAAGAAATTACAAGAACATCTACAGAAAATAGTGAAGTAAAGCGAAGACAATAGACTAAACATCACCTACAAGAAGACGGAAAAAGAACAGCCTAAACTGTAGATTGCAAATACCTGGGAAGTGTTTTAACAGAGGACCGAAAGTGCGACACTGAAAATCTGAAGGCGCATTTGAATAGCCAAGGATACATTCCAAAAGCTGAGTACTAAGTAACAGAACAATGTTATTAGAAACAAAGAAAGAAGTATTGAACGGTTACGTAATATCAATTCTTCTGTACGGTAGGGAATGCTGAATAATCTCCTCACAGATAAAGAGGAGTAGAAATGCACTACAGGAGGATGCTGAGAATGGCATGAACTGAACAGGTGAGCAGCAACGAAGTTTTAGAGAAAATGGAATCAAAAAAGAGACTTCAGGAAGCGACAGTTGAAATTTCTAGGGTATATAATGAGAAAAGAGGACTTGGAAAATCTGATACTCACAGGACAGACTGAAGGCAAGATGACAGATAAACACAATGCATAACTTAGTAGGCTTCAGTAAATGAATGGTGGAACAAGGTTTAGGAGATATGGCAAAAAGACAAAATTTATAAATTGCTACAAAGGACAGGAAAATGGGAGACCCATAATCGCCAACGCCCTGAAAGGACACGGCATATAAATAAGATGTGTATGTTAATTTGAAATTGTGAATGGTTATGTGATCATGCGTACGAAACATAAGAGAAACGAGAAATGAAATTAATAAAATATGAAGCAACCTTTAATCTTCCAGTTTTTTTTCTTATTATTATTCGTTAGTTCAGTAGGCATTCCATTCAGGTCGTAAGGCGGTGGTGGGCAAACTACGGCCGTCAGGTGGGATACGGCCAAAGTCGCGTTTTAGTGCCTCCAGGAGAATGCATTTTAAAGAAAAAAAAACAATTAATGTATTATTCGATTATCGTCTGACCATTTTTTCGATTTTATTTAATCTTACAAATGTAGTGCATTGTAAATTCCCCACGAGGAGTTTGTAACACATTACTAATCATCTCTCAGTTGCGTCGCTGTCCTTGGGAAGAGTGCACTCAGGGGCAACTCCGTCAAAGGACAGAGTCGCAACTGAGGAAAATTATACTGAGAGGTGCCGAGCCCTGGGGAACAGCTGCCTGAAGCCGAGCCCTCTCATTGCACCAGAGGGAGAGATCGATGCTCGCACCGGGGCCAGCGCAACCGACGGTTGAGAGCGCTGCGGGCATTTTTTTTTTCTGGCCCGGGTGTACGCGCTCGGGTCCCAACCTTAAAAAAGACCGTGTGTCACAATTCGTCTTATTAGGGAGACAGAGTAAATACCTAATATTCAGTCGACATAAATGATAAATCCATAGCAATTCATTTATTTCACTGAATATTCATAAAAATATTACCAAATTTGTAGAGACAAGATCATTTACGAGATCATTTAGTACACACCGATAATCTACTACAGTTACTCAGCTCCCATTGAATAAGAGCCTGACAATAATGTGTTACCGTTTTGTTATGCAATAAACAGTGTCTTAGCTTCTTTCCTAATCATGTACTGATGCGGAAATGCTCAAGAGTTGAAATTATAAAATTACTTCAAGTGAATATTGGAATTTTAGTTACAATTTAATGTCTATACTGAAAAGAGTGCTTTTTGTATGCTCATTATTCAAATATTTTTTATATTTGCTGTCCGCCAAACAACACATGCGGGTTTGCAAAAAATTTGCCCAACCTGTCGTAGGGGCACCATATGTAATCATAACAGAAATGGTGGGATTACAGTAAGATAGTCCCTCTTCAGACTTGATTTGAATTCACAGTTTTCCTTCCCTTAGGTCGGTTGCCACCTTAAGGTAAGAGAGCCTAATTAGCACTGCTATTTAATCCGTATAATTGGGGAGAAGAGGTGGATCCGTAATTTTCTCAAATTTCTCGAAAGTGAACGTAACGAAACCAACTGGAATTCGAAAACGGTTCTCCGATTTTTCATTCTGAGTCGCTAACTTTTACACCAACAGCACATCAACCTTGTTTATTACATGGGCTTGACGAAAATAAGATCAAGTTACGTGTTATGTAGTCTTTATCTGTAAACTCAGAGATTAATCTGTGGATATATCGAGGTTAACTCGTAATTTGAGCCTTTCTAACCTGGACTTCAACTCAACATCATTATTTAAAGACATGGAGCCATGTTCGGGTTGAGTGAACCGTGACTTA
Source organism: Acanthosepion esculentum (assembly GCA_964036315.1). Lineage (NCBI taxonomy): Eukaryota > Metazoa > Mollusca > Cephalopoda > Sepiida > Sepiidae > Acanthosepion > Acanthosepion esculentum. The sequence goes on from OZ038488.1 coordinate 6,944,171, forward strand.
AAATTTTAAACGATAGCGAACTTGGTTTTGAACTGAGATCTTTTTGTTATCAGTTCTCCCCCTAAGAAACGATTCGTGTTTGCATTATGGGATCTTTCTGTCGGTATCGCCCGTAGCAGGTGGATTATATTTTATTTAACTTAGCTATAAACGTAGGACACATAGTGAGGATCGATTTACAAAACACTAATATTAGTTCCGCTCTACAACCTTGTTAGCCATTCCCCAAAATCCAGCTAGATTATATTCTTACGCATTTAAAGACATTGATAGGCCACTCAGATAAATACATCACTCATTAGTCTATATGATGGTAACACCCAAAACTATATCTACTGTCTGTTATTTTAGTCTCTTTCTCTCAGTTGTCCTTCCATTCTTTCTTTCTTTCTTTCTTTCTTTCTTTCTTTCTTTCTTTCTTTTAAACAATGCCCCGAAATAAGACGTAGTCTCAAAAGGACTGCTTTTCCTTTGACACCGCTATTATTTAAATTACCTTTACTTTTCGGTAAGATTTATTGTTTTAAAAATGATAATTAGAATTGGAATAAGACCTAAACATTTATACATTTTTTATCCTTAAGAATTGACAACAAAAATACTAAGCACTATTCATTTATAAAATTGTTTATTTACAAGAATAAATTTTATTTGTAATATTCTAAAAATAATACAATTAAAACTAATGTAATGCAATATTTATCATTTACCAATTTATAAAGAAATAAATATGAAAAAAAAAATCTTTATTCATAAATTTATAAAAATTTACTAAATTGTTAAAATATATGAGCCAACTATAAGGCAAATCCTTATTACCGTAATTCCCCATGTATAATACGCATGTTTTTCTAAAAAAATAATAAACAAAATAAGGGTTGTGTATTATGCACAGTTACAAAAAATCTTTAAAAAATTGCCGTTTCATAGGTCGATTTCAGTCGCGAAATGAGTAATCACCCCAAGCATACGACAATTTGACACTAACATTCGGCGATTGCGACCACATAAGGATGTCAAATACAATTATATGTACCTAACAATACTTACAAATGTAAAATAAAATAAGAACTATCATAAAACTAAATTAGAATTGTTGTGGTAGGATCCACCTAATTTGCATAGTGGAGTACCGACGATATAAATATGGTTGGTACCGGGAAGACAGGGAGGCGAATCAAGAGATCCAACTAGAGACTCTGCCCGACTGCGACTTAGTCAACACATTCACCAGGAACGGTCTTCCCAGAAATATACAAAAGACTATATGTAAATATTGTGTACACATTCTTGTTTCAATACATTTTATTCTAAGTACATTTTGTGTTTGCATTATTATTCCATGCATTAGTCAAGTTTCAACAATGGCGACGAAGTAGTAAGAACCATACGGAAAAAAAAAAGAATTAATAATTGAGAGTTTTCAACAATTGGGATAAGTCATTGAAGAACCCAGGCTGAAAAAAAATTATTAATTCAAAGTCCAACTTTAACGTAACGACGAAGGATTCTGAACTTCTGGATATGTAGAACTCGTTAAAGGACGACTAAGCATAAAGGAACGTTCACTCAGAAAAATTTGAAATGTGTCGTAAACGAATAACGGTAATTTTAAATTGAAAAAATTATCTACAACAGGACACCCGTTAAAAAGAAAAAAAAACTGGCCGACTACAAAAACATGCATGGAAGTAAAAGGAGCACAAATACACCGTGTCGACTTTGAAAGGTAACGAACTTTAAAAAATTATTTTTTTTGTTTGTTCAACAATATAGTGACGAATTATCTCTGATAATAAAATCAGAAGTTGTCATTAAAATAAGCGAACAGAAGTCGAAAACGAAAAACAAAAAGTCCGACGGTCTCTGTTCACAAAAAAAAAAAAAAAAGAAAAAAATACCAAAGTTGATTATCACGGGCGTGAATGTAAAAGCAAGACATAAAATTAAAAAGTCGTACGTAGTTTCGATTTTTTTTGGTCAGCTTATATGATATCCGTGGATACACAAATTAAAAGTATATTCTTTGTTGCATGAACACTATCAGCTAAAGATGGATGAATTATCCAAAGTCATATCTGAATTATTCAAATCCCAGCAGTTGAGTCAACAACGTCAGCATGAACAGTTTGCCTTATTAATAAGGGAACAACAGATAGCACAGCAAAAATATCAAGAACAACAGATAGCACAGCAAAAATATCAAGAAAAGCAAGATGAAAGACAGCAAAAATATCAAGAACAACTGATAGCACAGCAAAAATATCAAGAAAAGCAAGATGAAAGACAGCAAAAATATCAAAAACGGCAAGAGGAAAGACTTTTAGAAATTCAAAAGTTAACACTGGAGAAATTAAACAACTATCAGGCAAATGAAGGAAATTCTTCATATTCTAATAACACCATATTTAATTCGCTGGAAACTTTCAACTATGTGCCAGACGAAGAAAAAACGTTTGAAGCGTACTTTAAACGATATGAAGATATTTTCTACACAGACTGTGAGAACTGGTCGAATTCAAGAAAAGTCAGTCTATTACTAAGAAAGCTAGGTACAGCAGAACATAGCAAATTTGTAGATTTTATTCTACCGAGAAAAACAACTGAATTGGAATTCTCGGAAACAGTGAAATTGCTAAAAGAGCTGTTTGGAGCAAATATGTCGCTTTGGCATAAGCGATGGTTATGCATGAATGTCTCTAAATCAGACGATCGGGATTACTTAACATATGCATCTATAGTGAATAGACATTGTGACAATTTCAGATTGGCAGAGATTACGGTTGAAGAATTCAAGTGTTTAATTTTTGCTCAAGGACTGGTATCCAGTAAGAGTGCCGAAATAAGACGTAGAGTTTTGTCTAAACTCGAATCTGAACAAAACCTTACCCTGCAAAAGTTAGCAAAGGAGTGTCAACGGGCCGTAAGTTTAAAGAAAGAGTCTAAAAAAATCGAAGAAGCTGGCATTGCTTATATTAAAAAAATAAAAAAACAGTCAAATTACCCATCAGAAAAAAATTGGAGTAAACATTCGGCGTATTTTAATAATAGACAAGAAAATAAAAAGAACGAGGATGGAAAAAAGGTCCCACCATATAATTGCAGACGTTGTAACGAAAGACACTGGGAGGTAAATTGCCCATATAGAAATAAGAAATGTTTCGTGTGCCAAAAGAATGGTCACAAAGGATCGTGTTGTAAAACGAAAAAATTCAATAGCCGAATTAGACAAACAAATTCGAATATCAAATCAGATAGTGATTTGAGGAAATATGTGACGACTGAAATATTTAAAAAGAATATCAAATTTCAACTCGATTCGGGGTCAGATTTAACAATAATGAACGATAAAACATGGAAAATTTTAAAAAGGCCTACAATAATGAAGTCAACGAAACTCGCTCGAACGGTAACTGGAAAGGAAGTTAACTTCGAAGGCAATGTTGTACTTCCCATGAAATTGAACGGGATCGTTAAAAAAATAAAAGTTTTCATTCTGAAAAATGGAGAAAACTTGTTGGGTACAGATTTTGTTGAAACATTCGAATTGTGGGATAAACCGTTAAACTCATTCTGTAGAAAAGTAGAAAGTAATACGCAAACAAGACAGGACATTAAAGATGAATTAAAGAAAAAGTTTCCGGAAACCTTCACACCTGGTCTTGGAAGATGTAACAAGTTTGAAGCTAAATTTGAATTAAAGGAAAATATTATGCCTATTTTTAAAAAGAAACGTAACGTGCCTTTCGCAAGTGTAGAGAAAGTTAACGAAGAACTTGATAGGTTGGAAAAAATGGGAATTATTTCGAAAGTAGAATCTAATTCATGGGCTGCGCCTATTGTGTGCATAAAAAAGAAATCAAACCAAATCAGAGTCTGCGTTGATTTTTCGACAGGGTTGAACTCGGTAATTAAGGACTACCATTACCCATTACCGAGTCCGGAGGAGATTTTTAACAAGCTAAATGGCGGAGTGATATTTTCAAAAATCGACTTATCAGATGCCTATCTCCAAATTCCCGTCGAAGAGGAATGTTCGAAGTTACTAGGGATAAACACGCATAGAGGTTTATTCAAGTACAACAGGCTTCCTTTTGGTATTAAAGTGGCACCAGCCATTTTTCAACAAGCTATGGACGTCATGTTGAATGATTTAGACTTTGCGTGTGCCTACTTAGATGACATCATAGTAAGGAGTGCAAACATCGACGAACATCGAGAGCACCTCAATCAAGTATTTAAAAAGATTCAGGACTTTGGATTTAAAGTCAAAGAATCAAAGTGCGAATTTGGTTTGGAGGAAATTAAGTATTTAGGTCACATAATCAACAAAAATGGCAGATTTCCAGATCCGGAAAGGTCCATTGCGATTAGAGACATGCCGACGCCGACTAATGTGGCGACGTTACAGAGTTTTATGGGGCTCGCAAACTATTATCAAGCTTTCATTAAAGGAATGTACAATCTAAGAGCTCCGTTGAATGAACTACTGAAAAAAGACAAGGCATGGGAATGGACGGTAGAATGTCAAAAAGCCTTTGATGAAATAAAGAAAATGCTTACGTCCGACCTCTTTTTAACCCATTACAATCCAAAACTTGATATTGTAGTGGCATGTGACGCTAGTTCATACGGGGTAGGAGCGTGTATTCAACACATAATGCCAGATGGTTCTAGAAAACCAATTGCGCATGCTTCGAGGGCATTACTTCCAGGAGAACGAAGTTACTCACAGATAGAAAAAGAGGGCTGGGTATCATTTTTGCCATAACAAAATTTCATAGATACATCTACGGCAGACATTTTATGTTAGAAACGGATCATAAACCTCTGATCACTATTTTTGGTTCAAAGAAAGGGTTACCCGTTTACACGGCAAATCGACTGTTAAGATGGGGAACCATTCTTCTCAATTATGATTTTCACATAAAGCACCTATCATCCAAAAATATAATTCATGCGGATACTTTATCAAGACTCGTACCGAGTCAAGAAGAAAGATTCGAAGAATCAATTATTGCAATTATCAGAGCAGATTATGGGGTGAAAAGCATGGTAAACAACATTGTAAGCGAGCTACCGGTTACATCAAAGGAAATCAAAAAAGAAGCTGAAAGCGATGATTTCATTTTAGAAATAAAAAGTAAAATGGTAGCAAATGACCAAAAAGTGCAGGAGATTTATTCAATTTGTGACGGAATTTTATTATATGGTAAGAGAGTAGTAGTACCAAAAAAGTTGCAGAAAAGAATCCTACGGGACTTTCATATGGGTCACCCGGGGATTAATAGAACAAAAAGCTTAATGCGAAGCTTTGTATATTGGAAAGGAATGGATGTGGATATCGAAAACATGGTTCATCGATGTAAAGGGTGTGCGTTAGCAGCTAAGGCACCACCTATAGTACACAAACCATGGCCCAAGACGGATCATCCGTGGACAAGATTACACATTGATTTCGCTGGTCCAGTAGAAGATTATTACTACTTAATAGTAGTAGATAGTTTTACAAAATGGCCGGAAGTACTACGCTGCAAAAAGCCTACGTCCAATACTACAACAACTTTTTTGCATGAACTATTTGCACGGTTCGGTGTGCCAGAGTGTATTGTGAGTGACAATGGTACACAATTCACTTCTGAAGAGTTTAAGGAATTTTGTGAGTTATATCAAATTAACCACATAACGACGCCGCCGTATCATCCGAGATCCAATGGACTCGCAGAAAGATTTGTCGATACGTTAAAGCGCGCTCTGAAGAAAGCCTCAGGAGTTCCAATGGAAAAGGCGCTTCAGCAATTCCTACAAGTATACAGAATCACGCCAAACCAGAGAACACAAGCAAACATGGCACCAGCTGAACTAATGTTCGCTAGGGAAATTAAGTCAGTGTTTGACAAGCTTTTGCCAGGAAAAAATAGAGTAAAGAATACTATGTATACAGCTAGAAAAAGATACACCGCCGGAGAGAAGGTGTTTTTTAAGTGCTACAGAAACAACGTTGAGTTCTGGGAGCGAGGCATAGTGGACAAGAGAATCGGTGACCTGATTTACATAATTAAAGGGCCGAAGAATACTCATAAAAGGCACCAGAACCAACTCAAAAAATGTTACGTTCTAGAGCATGAAGAGAGTATACCGGATGAGGAGGAAGATCCCATTGATGTAATGTATGATATTTTTCAAGTAGAACCTCCGCAGAATATTCCTGAGCCGAGAAGATCCGGTAGGAAACGAAAATTCACGGACCCATTGGACGTGAATCCAAAACGGAAAAGATATTAAAATTAAGCAGATTGACATATACATATGAAGTATGCAAATGGGATCTACAAAGAAATAACCATAATCATCATCCCATATAGGAAGCCAGTTTAAAATCCAAAAGGGATTCCAAGGCTTGGGAGGGGGGTGTTGAGGTAGGATCAACCTAATTTGCATAGTGGAGTACCGACGATATAAATATGGTTGGTACCGGGAAGACAGGGAGGCGAATCAAGAGATCCAACTAGAGACTCTGCCCGACGGCGACTTAGTCAACATATTCTCCAGGAACGGTCTTCCCAGAAATATACAAAAGACTATGTGTAAATATTGTGTACACATTCTTGTTTCAATACATTTTATTCTAAGTACATTTTGTGTTTGCATTATTATTCCATGCATTAGTCAAGTTTCAACAAGAATAATATTATTCTCTGTTTAAAACGATTTCTTAATAAAAGTAGGAATCGCTGGCCGTAATGAAATTGGAGAGGTACAATTTATAGAGTTTGATTACCAAACAAGGGGTGCGTATTATGCGTGAGTAGAAGCATGTTCCCATACTTTCAGCACAATTCTAGGTGTGCGTATTATGGGTGAAAGTGTATTATACGTGGAGAATTACGGTACTTACTATTTTATAAAGTTTGAATCAATTGGCAATAAGACAAGATTTTGCCAACCATTCCAATAAACAAATATAATAAATAGTGTTTTGGTATTGTTGTTAGTTCTCAAGAACAAAAAAACGTATAAATTCATTTTCATCTTATGTTTAGGTTTTATTACAATTCTAATCATTGCTTTTTAAAACTATAAATATTGCCGAGGAGGGACGGTAGTTAAAACAATAGCGGTGTCAAGGGAAAAACCGTCCTTTTGACACTACGTCTTATTACGGAGCACGTAAGTCCATATTTGTTTGTTTGTTTGTTTGTTTGTTTGTTTGTTTCTTTCTTTCTTTCTTTCTTTCACACTCAAACACACACAGTTTTATTGTCTTTTTTTTCTCTCCTATCTCTAAACATTCTCTTTCTTTGCGCTTCTTCAATGAGTTGTTAAGGGTTACTATAACCTCTTCATGAAAGTAGGTTGTTGACAGATGGGCATTTTAATGTGGGGGGCCTACACGTCCATAGATATGTCGAATGGTTGAAACTGTTGATATCCTGTGAAGTATAGAGCCTCATCGCGCTAATCAGGTGCTGTAAGCTTGGATATCCGGGTGGTGAATAACGACTCGAAATTTTTCATCCAGAGCCGAGTTCCAATTTTAGTTGAGTTCGTTCTATTCCTTTATGCGCAAATACCCATGGTAAAAGTATTAATCTACGCCTTCTTCTCATCTTGTTTTCGATATGACCTGTGCGTAACAACTTTTCCAAGCCCTCTTATCTCACCATATGACTCAGAAATTTCATTGCGATCCTAACCGCAAGTTGCCATTTTCTTAAAAATTCGTTGTTTGTTTAAAACTCTCTCACGTGTACCGTCAATGGTATTCTTAGAATTCTTCTGTAGAAGCATATATCTGTTGCCTGAAGTCTTCTCTTCATTTGTGAAGAAATTGTCCGGAATGCTCTGCCCCATACATGGACTGTTCAGCACTCCTTTTCCTCTCTTTTTTTTTTAATTTCCTTGTCTTGGAAAACATCTTTCGCTACTTCAATTGGCATTCGGATTTCTATCATATTTTTCATCGCCAATTATGACACTTCTCATCATACGTTTTTGATGAGTTGGCTCTCATCAGCTCCGAATTCTTGTGGCCTTGTGTCAGACTAAATATATATTATAATTGTGCATGCATCTAGAATTAGCTTTTTTCTTCTTTTTTTTTTCGATCTCAGCCGAATTCACAGAGCCTACAATTATGCACTGGAATTAATTGTAAACTTCTTTTCAATGATTGCATGCATTGCCAGGATTACAAACATTTTTTTAATCATTTCACCCCAAACAAGGTGATAATGCCGCTAAGACGCAAGGGAAATGAAATGAGACGACTTTAAAAAGGAACTAGAACCCAACCCTAAACTGGAAACAAAGCATAAACATCTACTTCTGTTCGAACAACCGGAGAGGAGTGTGAACCGGATGATAGGCGAACCTATCTGCTAAATTCAGAGTTTTCCTTTCCTTATACTGGTTGCAAAGCACAGCTATAGAGTCTAGTCCGTTCTGCTATTTAAACCATAGATGTTGGGAGAATAGAGGGATTCATATCTTTATCAAAGCTACCGTATTTGACGGCATATAAAGCGCACTTTTTTTTTACTAAAAATATCTTTTAAAATTCCCCTGCGTCTTATATGCCATATGTAGGTTTAAAATTCGCGATAGTCGACTGAAATTAGCTGCCTGACAACTCCTATTAGCTTAGACTTTAAAGTAACTTTCATATACCTATTGTCATTATTTAAAAGGCTATTTGCAGATTAAAAGTCTTATCATTGATAATATTCATTATATTAATTTCATCACATTTAATATTAGTATTTTGTTTCACTAAAATTATATGCAATAAATTCAAATTATATATTTGTAAAATATATTTGTTTCATTAATATTTTTCTTGTGATAACTTCCGGTTGCATTGGTATAAATACAATCAGAATTTTATATCCTAATTATTCCAATAAGATGTTTACAAGACGCAGGTTGTACAGATCATATAAAGGATATAATAAAGTTTTTATAGGCTCCTGTTCTTTTTCCTATTATTTTTCGTTTAATTGTAATCATGGCTCATAAATATAGCTTAGGTTGTACCATTTACTAATATTTTTACTAATTGTACTAATTACTAATTTTTTCGTGATTTGCCCTGCTGAAATTGGGGTACGTCTTATACACCCGTGCGTCTTATATGCCGTCATATATGGTAATTTGTACAAATTGGAATGTAACGAAATAGATCGGAATTCGAAAATCGATTGCTGATTTCTCTTTCTAAGCCGCTAACGCTACTCACACAGCTAGAATGATTCGCAATTTAACTGATGACAGAAAACAATTGATCTACGAGGCTAGTTCGTTAATGACCCCCTCTATGGCAGGTGTCCCTAATTGAAGGCCGGATAAACCACTAAGGAAATACCTTCATAACAGGTTTTACGAGGTGTGCATTTTGTGACTAATTATAATTTTATGAATGCACTTTGTGTGTGATTGACGATTATGCATTGACACTTCCGGACCGGTTGGAAAAGGATTCAAAAGAATGTATAAAAGTAATAATACTCTATATTAGAAATTTATAAAAAGAAAAAAAAAAAGAAAAAAAGAGAGTCAAAGAGTGCAACAGCTAGAACATTTTGATAACGGCATCAAAGTCGAAGGATCTGGTCTGCAGAAATATCTACTTGATAGTATAGAGCAGCGTTTCTCAACCTTAAGGTTCCGCAAAAGGTCCCCAAGAGTTCCGCGAGAACAGGAGAGATAAGCTAATGCACTTTTGACTTTTTATTTAATTTCATATACGTAATATTACTAAAGACAATATATTCTTGGTTATTGATTCATTTTCTTAGCCCATTTATTGGTTCTCAGGACATTTTGCTTTGATTTCCCTTATGTCTTTTCAACATTGCCAGTAAAGGATAAAAATATAAAAAACTGATGCAGTAATTATCAGTTTTTGTTCTGTTTACATTTATATTATAGGTATATGATATTGGTTACTTATGTTTATTTTTTACGTTTGAGATTAGAATTATTTTTGTGCGAATGAAAGCTTCCTGTTGAAGTATTATAAACGAACAGTATGAATTTTATTTACCATTACTGAAAGATTTGACTAAGAAGTATTAATTTTTCCTTAAACCAATAATTCAAAAATATATACTATAATATTTACCACGTGAACTACGATGAAAATAAAATGAGAAAGATATGGTATTTAATTTTGTTTTTGCGCAAAGGGTTTTGGAGACATGTAATTTATTTTAAAGGTTATGCAAAGATAAGAAGGTTGAGAAACGCTGGTATAGCACATAAGCTGATTGTTTATATTTATCAGTCACACAGTCTGATCTTCCATACATAGTACTGAGCTATTCTATTTTTATGGTAACAAAAAGTATTACGCGATGCCATACCTGTTCTATAGAATAAAGCATTAGCTAACTTAATATATTTATCGGTTACGCAGCCTGATCTTCCCTACTTAGCACTGAGCTATTCCGTTGTTATGATAACAAAAGGTATTACTTGATGCCAGTAAGAGAACATACTTCCGTTACTACAACAATGGCATATCTCACTGCTAATAATAAGATTAGGTAAATAATTTGTTGTTTTGTATTTCTTTTGTCTCCTGTTAAATTTCGTTGGATATGTTTACTTTTAAGGTTTTGAAAAAGCAAAATTCTTTCTCTGGCGCTATATATTTGATGCTGTGTATTTGAACAGATAAAGTTGTAGATTGCTCATACGGAAAGTATAGTCAATGAAATTTCCAATTCACTTAAATGTCACCGTTTTGGGTGTAAATTAATTATTTGATAAAATCTCAACCGATTTTTCTTTCATGTCTCGTCTTACTGAAGCAAGCATTAAGTGGATGCTGCCCTGATTTGAGTTTTCAACCTAGATATAAATAGCAAACAGTATCCTCTTTATGTGCTGTGTCCCCTCGGAACGTAGGCGACCATGACTCTCCACGCCATCCATTTGCTCAAGATCACTAACTTTGTTATACATTGTCTTCCTCTGTCCCTCTTGCCCTCTATCTGTCCCGTGAGTATCCAAGCTCTCTTTCCTGATTATGGAACCAAGAAACATCGACTAACTTCTAATGTTAAATATAAGCGTCCTCACGTGGTATGCTCAGCATCCTTCTGTAGACGCATACTTCTGTCGCTTCAAGTCTCTTATTCATCTGCGAGAAGATTGCCTAGCACTCACTGCCATAGTGGAGGACAGATATCACCTAACAATTTAGTATTCTTTTCTTTGTTTCAAGCGAAGTTTTTTTTTTTATTTCTTAGTACTCTGCTTAGCTTTTGAAAGTCATCTTTGACTATCCCAATAAGTCTTCGGATTTCACTGTCGCACTTTCCGTCCTCTGTTAAAACACTATCCAGTTATTTAAATTTCCGTACTTGCTTCATTTTGTTGTCTTCGGTTTGCAATTCGCACTTTGGGCCATTTTGCTAGCAACCATGCGTTATTATACCAGTACCAATTTCGGACAGATTAGACCAAAAATGGAGTGTCGCTGACACATCAGGACTGGATCTATCTAATCCTCACTTTTCAGCTTTGACATAGTTCAAAAATGTTTGCCACCCTACAGCTCTCTTTCCCACAGATAAAACGTTACTAGACTCTCGCTACTTCATCGCTATTTTCTCATCAGATGTTCGGGCGAGCTACATTCCTTGGTTCCCTTAGTTCAAACCGTCATACCTAGCACTTGCCAAGCCACGCATTGATTCAATCACATTCATATTTCATTGATAAGGAGGAAGTTCCACAAAGACTGCTGTTTCTCCAGAACTGTTGCATTCTGGAACAGACTCCTAAAGGATGTTTTCCCGATCGCTATAATCTTAACCTCTTCAAGTCTAAGGTCAACCGTTATCTATCCTTCATATCTTCATAATATCCACCTCTTGCTTTGTACTTGCATGCACTTGAAACACCTTCCTTTATTAATTTTGTGATGTCAACGAACACTTGTTGCCACTTTTGTAATGTCAACGAATACTCCTGTCTCTTTCGTAATGCTCGTTGTAGTAGAGACTTTGTAATCGCAGATACAATTATAGTACGCCGTTGAACAACACTGGTGTCAGACGCCTTCGAATAACACTCGTACTAATAGTATTTGCTCGATAATACTCGCTCGAGAAGTAACCACCTAATAGTGATCCGTATAGTGAGATATTCACTAACCGCCACACGCGGTCAGATGCGGGACAAGGCCAAGTTTATTGTGGGGTATCCGAGTTTATGCTCGGCCAAAATTTCCCCGTAGATCCCCCTAAAAACGGAGTAGGGTAGCTGTCTGCCGAGACAAGACTCTACGCTCCGACATAGCCTTATCTAATGATCCTCTCTGTCTGGATGCAGAGAGTTTGACCAGCACACATCCGAAGTAATTCGGAGAGGGATATTCACTAACTGCCCCACGCGGCCGGATGCGGCACAAGGCCAAGTTTGTTGTGTAGTATTCGAGCCCGTAGACCCCGTAAAAACGGGGTCGGGTAGCTGTCTACAACCCCAAACGAGGCTGTGCCGAAGGGCAAATTTCGTCTGGGTTCGTCTCTGTCCAGTGGTATAGAGTTTGACAAGCACACTTCCAAAGTATCGCTAGCAACCATGCGTTAGTATACCAGTACCAATCACTTAGACGCAATGCTAATACCCATATATACATTTCCTTCACGATCACGTGATATAATTATTCAAAATGGGATCGCCTGTTTTTGCTCTCTGGTGATCTGTGTTCAAACTCTGGTGTCGGCAGCGACACTCTATTCCCATATAACAATTAATACTCTACATTGAATGGCTTTTGGGCCTTGTCATTGGTGAACAGTAGTGAAAAGAATTACAGCTGAAATATCTAAGTAAGATTAGCTTTTAAAATGAACGTATGTTTTCATATTTTTCTATTTTTAACTTTTGTAATTAGCGAAGGAAAGCGATAAGGAAGAACTAAACATCAATTGCAAGAAGACAGAATTTATGATTGTCAGCAAAAGGAAGAGAACAACATGCAAATTACAAATTGAAGATACCAGAATCAAACAAATGCAACTATTTAAATATCTGGGACGTGCGACATGAAACCTGAAGACCCATTGGAGAGCGAAAGATGCCTTCCAAAAGAAATTAAGAAACAGGAAAATGTCGATAGAAACAGAAAAAAGATTATTGAAACGTAATATATGACAGTGAATGCTGGACAATCACCTCACAAATGAAGATGAAACTTGAAGCAAATATCGTTCTACAGAAGAATGCTGTGAATACCATGGAATGAACATGTGAACAACAACGAAGTTTTAGAGAAAACAGAATCAAAAAGGACATTTATATTTAACATCAGAAAGAGATAGTTGATATTTCTAGGGCACATAATTAAGGAAGAGGGCTAGGAGAGTTTGATACACACAGGACAGATTGAATGCAAGAGGGACAGAGGAAATCAACGCATAACCTACCTAGCAAGATAGAGTAAGTAGATGGCGGAACAAGGTTTAGGGGAGACAAAATTTAAGAGCTACAAAAACAAGGCTTATCACGTTGAAATACCGGTTATGGTACGATCATGAAAGTTAAGCAATGTCGAGCTTGGCCAGTACCTAGATGGGTGACAGCTTGGGAACACAAGCTGCTGTAAGCTTGGATGTGCGGGTGGTATAAAGGGCTTATAAACATGATCCAATGAAACACTGGTTATCGTACGATCATGGAGTTAAGCAACGTCGAACTTGACCAATACCTAGATGGGTAACAGCTTGGAAATTCCAGGTGCCGTAAGCTTGGATGTACGGAGATGTCATGGATAATAGTTCGGAATTAGAAATGGGGAAGCTGAGTTCCCATTCCAGTTTGGATCGTTATATTAACTTTAGCACGAATATCCTAGGGAAAGGTATGAATCCACCTCTTCTCCACCCAGCCATGGGTTAATCAACTTGTATCAGTAAATCCTTATTACCTTAAAAAATTCCTTACAATCTAAAAATATCTTCTGGCTTTAAATAACCTGCAAAAGGTTGATAAGCCTTAAAAAGAAATCAATCAAACGAAAAACAGAATATTGTGGAGAGCCATGATCGCCAATGTCCTGAAGGGTTACGGCACATAGAATAAGAATTATTTTTATACATTATTCATAATTATTTTTTCGAAAAATATTTATTCGTTAAATTAATTTAAAACACATTCAAAAGTTTTAATGAAAAATAAAATGAAAAATAAACCACTTCAAAAATGTTACAAAATAATTAAATTTGCTTTTTTATATATTCTCCGCAAACATCTGTTACCCTATTCGTCTATTTAAAAAAATTCTTTCAAATAATTCAAATATGTCTGGGGATATTTTTACAGGTAATAATTACTCAATGCCGAGTAGTAACAAGGATTCGTCTTAGAAAAAAATGAGGGATAAATTGTACAAGAGTCGGCCGAATTGAAGTGATGGTTACATTAAGAATGGCGAAATTGGTTTGGAGTCAATGTTTAATTGTAAAAAATCATCGATTCAGTTGAAAAATTGATCGACGAATTCATTTATTTATTTATTTTAGTTTTACGATTTAACTAACAATATTAATTTATTGAGCTCATTGTGCAGGTGTTGTGCTGTTTGTCTGTAGGTGGGTGTGTATGCGTCTTTGCGTGAGGGTGTGCATCAGCGCCCACGAGCGTAATCATATATCATTCTTTAATATGTACAGCTGACGGAGATATTATCAGATCATTGACATATCCTCATGGAGAGTCGAAATTTTGACCAAAACAGAATTAATCACCGGTTACTGTTTGAAATGATACAATCTGCCGGTTTAGTGAAGCACGGTAACTCAAAAGCAAAGCATATCGCGCAATAACAATATTGTAAGCGTTCTGGTTGCAAAAAAATCGTGACGGTCTTCGGTATCCCAGAACCTGTATAAGGTTACTTCTGTTCTTTAACACAGATTTGCCGAAAAGAGTCTTCCGCAGATCGAAAAGTTTCCCCAACCAAACATGATCCTTTTCCCTTTTTCGCCTTAAGGTAGCACGTCTTGCAATTAATATTATTCCTATATTATGATGTATTGCCTTGTGATTTCATCGTGACCTCATCAGCATCAATCAACAAAAGCTTCAGCACCAATGGCCGCCGAGGCAGCATCTAACCGCGACGCTGTGTGACGCCATCCTTCTTACATCAGCAGTTGCTGAGGCATTAGTAGCGACTTCAACTGTAGCATTAGCTGCTGGTGCATTGGCTGTTCACGTGATCGGGTCGTGAAGCTGAGATGGCACGTTAGAAGCAGCAACAGCAGCAGCAGCAGAGACGAAGCAATAAAAACGTCGTCTCACTTTCACACACACATTTGATAATTTAATGACATTCTCTAACAGTCTCTCTCTCTAACTCTCTTCATATATGGACTAACACATACACATACCTATACATATACATATATATATAACTATATATAAATGTGTGTGGGGGGGTGTTTGTCCATTTATCCATTTATTTCAATTTGATCTATCTATCTATCTATCTATCTATCTATCTATCTATCTATCTATCTATCTGTTTGCATAGGATAAAAGCTGCCTGCCTGTATCAACAAATTTCAAACTCTTTATCCAATTACCTCATAGTCTGTACATTTCTGTCTGCTCACATCTATTGAATATTAACGCGCACGCGTACGTACACACACACACACACACACACACACACACACACATATATATATATATATGTATATATATAGAGAGAGATAGATAGACAGACAGACAGACAGACAGACAGACAGAGAAAGATAGAGTTATTAATAAATATACATTTTTTCCTCATAGGTAGCAGAACTTTAAGTTTCATGCACAGCGCAATTGTCGGGTGCTGATTGAAAATTGGCAGTTGCTTTTATATTCACACACACACACACACACACACACACACACACACACACACATATATATATATATATATATATATATATATATATATATATATATATATATATACATGCATATGATAAAAATATAATAAAGAAAGGGATCCTCCGCTGCTTACAACATTGAGTAAAAGTCATAAGTGTCGACCCAGAGACATTAGATAAAGAATTGGTCAGTATAATTAGTACCCTACAACGTAACAACTACCCTGGGTACATGGCAGCAGCCCCAATAAAATGGGATAGGCGGGTACAAGATGAGAACAACAACACTCAGAAAACAGTCTGCCTGCCTTATATGAAGGGGTTATCAGAGAAAATACAAAGGATCTGCGGTCCATATAACATCAGGACAACCTTCAAAAGCTTGACGACACTTCACAGATATCTCTCCCGATTAAGACCCCCCATAGAGTAGAACATGACTAAAGACTGTGTGTACGCGATCCCGTGCAGCTGCGCAAAGAAATATAAAGAAGAGACAGGCCGCCCCCTTAAGGTGAGGTTTCAAGAACACCGGAAAGCTGTAACATGAGCGGAAGTGGGAAAATCAGGCGTGGCTGACCACATATGGAGAGAAAAGAGAAATCACCGCCCTCTGTGGGATCAGGTTGAGATCATAGACAAGGAACACCATTGAAAAATTCGTAAACATAAGGAATCAGCAGATATGCTAGGCCACAAAAATCTCCTGAACCGACCAAGCATAGAAATAAATACAATATGGGAACCAGTAATAAGGAGTGCCAGAGAAAAGCAATAATAACAACGAAAATTGCAATATGAGCTCTGGTAAAAAATGGTTACTGAAGACATTAGATTTATAATAGCCAGAATTTCATACACAGATGTCCTCAAGGACACACATGGAACCGTGGATAAAGGCGATAGTTAGATCCTTGTGACAGGACCCAGAGAGTGTGAATTCAATACCTGGTTAAGGCGGTGGAGAACTTAGAAAGGGGAATTAATAGGAGATAACGGATAACTGACATCCATTAGACATGGCACGTGGAACTAGAACAGTCTACCCCAGTGAGCGAAATAAAGGGTTCAGTTTGACATTCCAACCACCAGAGCATACAACGGTCGAAACGTTGTGATAAATATGGCAACAAAGATGAGGACAATAGTCCGAATAATGTAAATAGTGTGCATAATACCTCATCTCAGAAATATAGACAGATACTGAAAGGTCGAAACGTTGTGATAAATATGGCAACAAAGATGAGGACAATAGTCCGAATAATGTAAATAGTGTAAATTTGTTACGTTGATGCGACTACTTTATGCGCACGAACGAATTTTTTTATGTATATAATCTGGTCGATTTGATTTAGATTCTCTTTTTATTTTGAGCGAAAATGCATTTGCTGCATTAAATGCATTAGTTGCCCACCGTAACGAGACTGACCACAATTTTGATATAAAAAATGCTACTCTGATCAAAGGAGACAACACTTCGCTCAGACTAAAATATCTAGAGAGTTTCTTGATCTCAAGGTTATCCACAGCAAAGTAGTGATCAGCTTTTTATAACATTTCACCATTCCTGGAAGGACTTTTATCATCAAAGTGTAGGATATCTAATAACAAAAGTGATGGAAAGAAAAAGAAAAAATCTAAATGAAATCTCATAGCTTAAAAAATAATTAAAATTCCCATTATCCCTTGTTTGTGTGCATGTTTAGTCACACCAAACTAACAAATTTAATCTGATGAAATCCTAAAGGATGAAACGTGTCACACAAAAACTTTCTCCATTTTGTCTTACCTTTTCCCCCAATATTGTTCTTGATATATAAAATATATATATAGTTATTTCAAATTTATTGATATAAATGATTTTACATTTTAAAAAATGATACGTAATTTGAGTTAAACTTTAACTTTTAATTTAAAGTATTTGGAGCTAATAATAGTTTTTATATTAATCATTTGATCGTGATTATAATAAACGGCTTTGTTATCTTCAAAACGTGCAAAAAATTTGGCATTAATTAAAAAAAATTGTGGGATATCTCATTAAAAAAAGTAATGGAAACAAAAAGAAAAAAGTATCTAAATGAAAACGGCTAGATTATATACCCACCGCCCAAAAGATTAAAATAGCTGTGCTAGTACGAAATCACAATTCGTCGTGGCCGAGGGCTTGTTGAAATTGTTGATCACGCTAGATAACACGCTCTTTCCCAAAAACTGTAGATATGGTCTGTTCAGCATAGTGGCAGTATAAACCACAGGTTGGCCTGTGGGTGTTGAATAAACACAAATGCACCTGATCAAGCGTAAACGGATATCCTCGAATACGAGTGGACAGCTATGCTAATGATATGTACTGATATTTAATGCTTTTAATTAATAGCTACCTTTCGTTTATAGTATGGTAGAGAATGAGAAGTTACTTTTTCTCAATAATTTCTGTTTAAATTATCAGAGGCGTATGTTGTGAGTATGTAAATCATAACCTGACACTGCGAGCGTGAAAGTTATGACCTATTAAAACCAGCCATTCGTTTATTTTCTAATGTAATAAAAAACAAGCTAACAGAAGTCAGCTTTAAAATAACAAAAATATTGTTTATTATGAAGAAATTATTTGAAGTAAATGAAGAGTAACTACAAGTCTAGTGAAGCAAAAGCAACACGAAAATACATTGCACGCCACTGGTGAATCGGTTTAATCGCCGTCATCCACAAGACTTGTTCAAATTCAAATACGGCTAACCTTTCTCGCCACAAGCAAAACACTTAAAACGTGTGAAGAATCACTTTAATGTCGCTGAAAACTTAGTACACTTGTGTAAATGTAAAATCCCATATGCTTCCAAATTATACAAAATTATACTTTCTTTGTTTACAATCACCATTTTATTCCACAGGATAACCTACCATCTTCCGGATAAAAGTGAAACTTCATTTACATAAATAAAAAAATATATCACCTGTATCCTTTCTTTTCTAAATAATTTACGGCCGCATCACGTTGAATCATTCGTCCTGGGTTTGACGATAAACTACATCTGGCAACAAGGCCTTTGATCAGGAGATTGGAGGTTTTGAAAAGATTCGAACCACCTCTTAACTGTTGTTGTCCCAGGCTCAGCCTAATCCGGTGTGGTAGCACCTGATAGGGTCCCAGCTGTGGGCAAATAGTGAACTCCTAAACAAAAGTCAGTGGTATATTTTTATAATAGAATTACCTTATTCGGACTATTGTCCGCATCTTTGTCGCTATATTTATTACAACGTTTCGGCCGTTGCACGCCCCGGCCTTCTTCAGGTGGTTGGAATGTCGAACTGAAACCTTTATTTCGCTCACTGAGGTAGAATGTTCTAGTTCCACGTGCCATGTTTAATGGATGTCAGTTATCAGTTATCTCCTGTTAATTTCCCTCTGAAAGTTCTCCACTGCCTTAACCGGGTATTGAACTCACACTCTTTGGGTCATGGCACTGGATCTAACTAACGCCTTTATCCACTGTGCCATGTGTCCTCGAGGACACATGGTACAGTGGATTTTTTATTTTTTTTGTAATTTAATATCAGTTCCTACTATGTGGTGTTTCTTCTAACGGCCCTGGAGTGTGTTTTTCTGGGATTCACAGTAAATAGTTTTTGTACTACTAAGCGATGGAGGATTTAAATTTAAGTCCTTTAAGATTAATGTAAGTTAGTCGAGTTATAGATTTATAGATCGTGGGTAATACCAGAGCACCCAGTGGAATAACTCGTGCTATCCAACACCCTTATATGCGTCCATATCTTTATACATACATATATGTGTACATTTACATGATCATACATACATGCCACTATACGTACACATACACCCCCACAAATATGTGCCGGTAAAGGGGAGTTCTCTGTGGATCAGTTTTAATAATTAATATTACTAGGATCCACCCGGATTATATACCAACGGATCGATTACCTGTACTATATATATATATATATATATATATATATATATATATATATATATGCAGATGATAACACGGTTTATGGGTAAACCACCAACAGAGCCTGAGAGCAGATCTTTTAGCTGATCTGCTAAATATATATATACATACATATATATATATATATAAATATATATATATATATATATATATATATATATATATATATATATATATATATATACTAAATTTCCTTTAATTAAATCCTAGAAACCACTAAAAAGATACAGGTAGTTCTTTCTGATTCAGATGTTTCTCTTGAGATATATTAAGGGCAACAAGAGTTCTTCAGTAATCCATATCAAATCAAAGAGGTTGTGACATTTGATTATGGAAACCTTTACGGATTTACTTCATTAATCAATATATATCTATATCTCTTTAAATCTGGAAGGCTTGTGTCAGAGGTAATCACCTCAGCAAAAACAGCCTCTCGAGTGACAAGTCGCATGAATTTCACTCTTCTAAGTTTACTGCTGATGTCCAAAATTTAATAACAGAATCGGCGAGTCATTGCCTAGCAAATTCATCATAAAAGCAATCACATCAAAGGCCTTTGACAAGGTGTGGCAGAGAGGATTGCTATACGAACTCTCCAGCTATGGAATCTCTGGAAGAGTCCTCGCAGCCATAAAAAAAAAACTTTGCTATCAGTTGGGTCTTTGAATCTCGTTGTCAATGGTCAGGATTCTGAAGTCTATAAGATCAATGAAGACATCCCATAAGGCGTACTGCTCGGACCTTCCTTCTGATGATAATACTGTGCTCCTTCAAATATCTAAATGACCACCTCCTGCCAGCTGATTTATGCTCTGACTTTGACCACAGAGCTGAATGGTGGTGGATGGCTGACTGGTTTTTAACATTCAATATCTTCGAAATTGAACTATTAAAGTTTCTTCATCATCGAGTTTGGTTTTCGTCAGTCTGGATAAACAGTTGTAAATCTCGATGAAGCGCATTGCCTTGAAAGTCTACTGGGACTCCAGCTCACTCCAGACCTGGAACTCGTATATACGTTGAACTTGCTAATGATGATAGAGAAAGTAGCTAATTCTTTATGCTATGGACTGTTTTTACAAAGACAAAAAGAGTATTGCTGGGGGTTATACAATCTTCACTTTCCACCGGGTTCAAAATCTGTTACGCAGCCTTACGGGTGATGGATTATTTTCCATCCTACAACCTAGAAACAAAAAGTTGCTTGCCCCTCACTACTCCATCGCTATTTTATGACAGATGTTCAAGCGAGCAACATTTCTTAGTTCCACCAGTTCAGACCTTCACATCTAGGACCCGCCATACCACGTACACGGAGTTGACTCATCCTCATTCTATTCGGAAGGAAGAAGTTCCATTCATACAGCTTCTTCCCCAGAACTGAGACATTGTGGAACAGGTTCCCGAAAGCATGTTAATCGGATCAGTACAATAATAATTGCTTCAAGTCTAGAGTTAACCATTATCTATCCTACATGTTCTCATAATATCCACCACTTCTTCCCGATATATGCGGTGGCGTGTATAGTAGTTTCATGCTTTCGCGATATTCAGACAAATTTTTTAAATCATTACACCCCAAGCAAAGCAATAAAATCACTAAGACGCAAGGATTACTGAGCGTGAAAGAATATGAAAAGAAAACATTATTAAGGAACGAGATCAATGAAAGAACAGGAATTAAGAAGAAAAGATAAAGATTGACATTGCATTTAAATTTTCGAAGATCAAAGTTGTCTGGGAAGCATGCAGCCGGAAGAGTGTCCCATAATTGAAGTGCGATAGAAGAAACTATTGGCATAGAACTTACGGTTACATCTAGCTATTTTAACTGTAAAATGATGAGACCTAGCCGCCTGTCTAGTAATGCGCTTAAATTCAAAAGGGTCTAGGTACCATTCAGCAGAAGAATTACCATGAAAGTATTTATAGAAAACATACATGGAAGCTACGTCGCGGCGGTGGGAATGTAACTTAGTACATTACATTAATCTATATATCTCATTCTTTATATGTATGTATGCATGCTATCTATCTATCTATCTATCTATCTATCTATCTATCTATCGCAGTATATTCATATCTATCTTAGTATCTCTCTATCTCTCTGCCTCCCACCCTCTCTCTTTCTCTCTCTCTCTCTCTCTCTCTCTCTCTATATATATATATATATATATATATATATATATTCTACATTTCTTTTTATAGGATTGCTTCACACTGTACAGATTCTCCCTGTTTTCTATTTCACGCTTTTTCCTTTCTAAAATCTGTCGCTTTTTCCCTTCTAAAATCTGTCGCTTTTTCCCTATACCGCCATCACCATTTTCTCTTTTTCTTTATCTGTATCTCACGCACTTACACACACCGCGAGCGCGTGCGCGCACACACACACAGGGTGTGAGAGAAAGAAAGAGAGAAAGAGGGCGATTTTTACCACTTGAAATAACATATTGACAGGCGAAAACCAATAAAGACCAACAATACCCTTCCATACTAGTCGCAGGTTAATCGCTTAAACCACACAAAGCGAGCAAAATCCCCGATGAAATAATGGCGCCAATAGGATGCCATAAAAGTATAATAGTCATATTATTTTATGGTAGCCAATCGACATATAATGCTAGCAACATTGATGTCGTTGACAGGTATTTATTCAACAGTTTCTGCTTCATAAAAATAAGTTTAGATGAAAAAATTGTCTGAATCGAAAAGCGATGGTACGGGGCTTAATTGACGGCGCATCGAGCGGAGATGAAATCACTGTTAACATGTGTTCTCTTTGTCGTGATTACGATCGTGGCTGCCTTTCGTGTGTAACCTTTGTGCCGTCGTAAGGTAAGATTTTCTTTCAAACTGAAATGTTTCTTCAGGATATGTGTCCCTACAGTTTTCCTTTTCCTCAATATATATAAACTATACATTACTATAATTGTTCCTTGGAAATATAGTGGATTGCTTTTGTTTTTCTTTGCCATCAAAAACTATGGATCTCACCTTGCCGTGCTAATTGATCCAAAGCTGGAGCAAGACTCTAGTTTTGAATTTAGAGTTGTCCTCACTCTTTTAAGGGATCAAGGTCTTCGCCAAGAACAATAATTCAAAGCGGATTATCTTCGCCGGAATTGGATGAGAATAGACATGTTGACTCTTTCCAAAGATTGATAAAGAAAAACTCCACTCGGATGACTCCACCGCTTTTGAAAAGACACAGAGATGTCAGGTTGAAATTCGTTCGTGAACATAAGGATAAAGAAAAATCGTATTGAGAAAGAGTATTATGGAGAGACAAAACCAAAATTGAGTGGTTTGGTCTTAATTTTAGAAATCATGTATGGAGGAAAGATGGTGATGCCTTCAAACAAACGAACACAGTTCCAACAGTGAAATTCGGTGGTGGCAGAATCATGGTTTTGGGATGGTTTTCTGCAAATGGTACTGGCAACATATCAATAATAGATGGTAGAATAAATGCTGCAGTATATCAAAATATTTTTGAAGTAAATTTTATGATTTTGATTGAAAATCTTGAACTTCCTGCTGATTGGATCTTCAACAAGATAATGATCATAAACACACTCCAAAATCTGCTAAAAATAATGTAAATATCCTGAAATAGCCAAGTGAGTCAGCAGATTTAAACCTAATCGAGAATCTGTGGTGTCATTTGAAAATTCAAATCCAATCAAGAGCTCCAACAAACTTCCTGATCTGAAGACCATATGCGAAGAAGAATGGAACAAAATACCAACTAAAATTTGCAAATCATTAATTGAGAGCTACAAGAAGAGAGGTTGGTAGCTGTAGCAGAGAATAATGGCTATTCTACAAATTCTTAAATAAAGATTTTTTTTTTTTTTGGTATTGTACAAATACATTTTTCGCCTATTAAATGGATAAATGGGACTTATTTCGATCAAATCAAAATTTGTTCTGTTTTCTATGTATATTTAGTTATTATACAGTTAAAAAAAAAGTATAATTATTCATTAGTGAGAAATACAATAAATTAAAAATGTGTATGTTTACGAATATTTGTCCCCCCACTATATATATATATATATATATATATATATATATATATATATATATATATATATATATATATATATATATATATACAGTGTGTGGGTGAACAAATATTCGTACACATAGAAAACGGTACCACCCGTTTACCCTGGGCGGTTTCACGTTCTCTTGAACTCTCCAAAGTTCTTTTCAACTTTCCCTCACGGTACTTGATGAATATCGGACTCCTCCCGGTATTTAGCCTTGGATGGAGCTTACCACCCGATTTGGGCTGCGTTACCAAGCAACCCGTCTCTCGAATCGAAGGCCGTCACTCGTCGTCCGCACCGAATCACGGGAACTCCGATCTACGCGAGACGAAAACGAGTGGCTGGCTTCGACTCATGTGCTACACGTCCCGAAGCCGTTTACCTACGACGGGATTCGGTGCTGAGCTTCTCCCATAAGAATAAAGCGGACCGGTTCGATATTGGCAGCTGGTTTCAAACGTGACGTACAATTTGCTGTTAACTTAGACACGGAATGACTTGTTAATTTTACTTTGGTTTAGATTGTTTTACGGCATATCAACACCTCAATGGGTTATTTAATGCCGACAAGGTTTCTATTGCTGGTAATATTTTTTCCTTCAAAAACTTTTGTTGGTAATAATATTTTTTGCTTGTAATAATTTTTTTCCAAAAAGTTATTGCTGGTATTAAAACCTATTTTTACACTTACATAGTGTTTTAGCCCCAGTTTGAGAATTAACTATTTGCTCATAGTTGGAACCCTGACAGGTGATACCACCCCGGATTAATTTTAACGCTTACAAAACAAAATTGCTTCCTATTAATCATCTGAGAGGCCCCTTTCTGCTTTCCATCAGCATGACTGATGCTAACCTCGAG
This sequence comes from Acanthosepion esculentum, assembly GCA_964036315.1. Lineage (NCBI taxonomy): Eukaryota > Metazoa > Mollusca > Cephalopoda > Sepiida > Sepiidae > Acanthosepion > Acanthosepion esculentum. The sequence continues at coordinate 6,968,957 of OZ038488.1, forward strand.
GAGAGAGACTCGTTGTGACATCTCGAGAAAACGTTGAAAAGATTATATTGAATCAATTTCTAGGTCTGTTGCTAGGAAAGTTGGTTCACTTTGTCGTGCGAGAGAATTTTTCTCAACCGAATCTACCTTGCTTATTTATAAGTCTACCATTCGTCTGGGCTTTGAATATTGCTGCCACATCTGGTCTGGTGCTCCTGCTATATATTTAAAGATTCTTGATAAAATATAAAGAATATTCTGCAATGTTATTAGTCCTGACATGGCATTTCAGTTTCAATCATTTCGCCATTACTTTCCCTGTACCTTTTCTATAAATGATAATTGTTCTGATCAACTTTCCCCTATGGTACCTAGACTTTATGAATTTAAGCACAGTGCTAGATTGGCGGAAAGGTTTCGTCAATTTATAGTTGAAATGGCTGCTAGATGTAACCATAAGTTCTATGCTAAGAGTTTTTTCTCTTGTACCTCTCGCTTGTGGAACTCTCATTCGGTTTCTTACTTTCCAAATAAATTCGGTCTTCAAAGAATTAAATGCAATGCCAATCGTTATCGACTTTCTTTTACTTATTCTTTCACACTCTGTAACCCCTCGGATTTATTGCCTTGCTCGGGGTGAGATGATTAAAAAATGATAAACATCACAATGGTCTTCACAAATTCCATCTTATATACCTTATAAAAATATTTATATCATCAATTTTATATATACATATATATATATGTATGTGTGTGTGTGTGTGTGAGAGAGTTTTTGTGTGTGTTTGTGAGAGAGAGAGTTTGTATGTGTGTGTGTCCCTATGCGTTTGTATGTGTGTGTACGTGTAAAAATTCAGATATAAATAAAATATATCTATAACGACAATATTAATGAAAGATATTCCAAGATTAAAACCTTTTATGCCAAACCATTTCCTTTGATAAAGTTCCCCAAGGAACAAAATGCGTGGGCGTAAAAGGTTTGTCATCTGTCTCACGCACACACACATACATACACACACACGCGCACAATATATATATATATATATATATATATATATATATATATATATATATATATATATATATATGTCTCGAAATATTCACTAGCAGTATAACCCGTCTTCGACTGGGTCTTTCATTACCGGGAATTTTCGCCTTTCAATTGGAGCAGTTTAAGTTTAAATTTAGCGCACTCGAAAATCAATATTAGTAACCACATTTGCGTGCAACTGAGGCACATCCCCAAATGGGGGGTGGGGTTAACAATTTGAATGGGAGGTGACCCTGAAAAGGGAACTGTATAATAATAAATAATATTGCAATAATTTAAACTATTTATTTTTATTAAAGTTTTTATGAAATATATATATCCAAGAACAGATAGTAAATAGTATAACGTTGCTAAGAGTTATAATCGACAGGAAGTAGTGGAGAGCCATTGTCGACAACAATTTAGACTCAAAACCGGCACTGAAGAATTATCTATGAAACAAAAAAAAAATTCATCGAAATCGGATGAAAACTGCGTAAACGTATAAACAACATCCGATCACACGTACATACACATACATACACACACACATATTTTGAGAATTATAAATATAGATACTCTTCAAATTGTGTGATTTTAAAGTACATTTTCATTAAAAGGATTCTTTCTCTTACAAAACTGAAATACACACAAAAAGTGAAACAAACGATACGTATAGAATATGGATAAAATCTATATTTAATTAAAGCAATATTGATTAGAAAAGCCATGTCCGAATTTATTCATCCTTAACAATGGCGGAATGATTTTGAGTTTTCCTCCTTACATTAGAGAGTTTCTCAATTCTTTTAAAAGTAATGTAAGCAAATTTGCTAAGGCTTCAGGACAAGTAACATTTGTCGCCTTTGTTGTCTTAAAGTTTTCACATTAATTTTCCTGGCCTTCAGAAATTATTGTCACATTTAAAAACATTTCCTCGAAATTTTTATGGCTTCATTCTCAAAGTGTTCGCAATTTTTAGTTCAAACATACTGAGGGTATGCACAACTACTCAGTTTGTAAAATCGTTGGAAGTTAATGTGTTGCCGTTCAATTCAATCCCCAAATCTAATTAATTCACCGATTTATTAGTTTTTATCAACATTGAACATAATAGTAGCCATTTACTGGATTACTGGATGGATTCTTTTGTCAATGTGTCGTGTCGGCGATCATGGCTGTCCACAATAGACATATTTTAAAACAAGACATTTTAAAAGCGTATTCCAAGTTTTATTTTAAATATGACTGTTTATATTTGGTATTTGTCATTTGGTTTTGTGAGTTCAACTATTGTATTATGAATAAATTAGGTACCAATATACAGAGGACTTAAAACGATTACTCCTTTACTTATTTTAGTGCATCATTCTACTTAAAATTATTGGCTCGTGACGCAAACAATAGTCAATGAATTATTTAAGCAAATTAGCCGGAAATGATCAACAGTGCCTTTTTATAGCCATCTGTCACTTATGCTATTGCCAACAAAGAAGATTTCTACATTTTTGTAAACTTTTATCAATTGAAGTTATTTTATATTTTAAAACGTTTCACTTTCTTTCATTGGAGACAAAATGGCAGCAAATTTTTCTTAATTGAATTTGAAAAGAAAGGTGAATTATAATGTGTGTGTTAGTAATGAAACTTCCTTTGTGCCCGTGTGACCTTAATGAGAATCCATCTGTGCGTGTGTCCGTGTATATGTGTATGGATGCTTGTGTGTGTGTGTGTGTGTGTGTGTGTGCGTGTGTGTGTGTGTGTGTGTGTGTAACCTTAATAAGGATCCATCAATGTATGTGTGTGTATGTGTGTGACCTTAATGAGAATTCATATATGCGTGTGACTTTAATAAGAATCTATCTATGTGTGTGTGTATAAGAGTGTGACCATAATGAGTGTTCGTGTGACCTTAATAAGAATCCATGTGTGTATGACATTAATGAGTATATGTGACCTTAATGAGAATCCCTCTGTGTGTGTGTGTGCGCGTGTGTGTGTGTGTATGACCTTGATGAGTTTCTGTGTCTTACTAACAAGAATCTTCTGAAATTCGAGAAAATTCCTTTTTAATATTAAAGAGAACTGCTTTTTTTGTGAGACAGCAACGAGAATCCAATTTGTAGCATTAATCGTACTTGCTTTGCTAGTGTAACTTTCATAGAAGCTCTTTCAGTGCTTGTGTGACTTTAATGTCAATTGCATTATGTGTTTATTATTACTAACCCATGACACTGGAGTTGTACTGTTCAGACTAAGACACCTGATAGCCTCACAAAACTCTCTATGGCAGTGGTAATATTAGCCGTTTCCTTAGAAGGAAAAATTTGGAATTAATTGACCGAGCAACGAATTCTACTTTTGGGTGAAATTTATAAAATCTTTCTCTTAAAACATGAAAATTTTCCATGAAAAAATGTTTCACAAATCCAGTAGCTGTTATCGCTCTTTCCAGTATTAATCGGGGTTTCCTTCCTAACTTTTTGCTTAAATTATTGTAGGAATTCCTACATGTTGATTATATTATTATTTTCTCTTCGAGTTACATATGCTGTACATTTTAATTGTTGCTGCTGTTGAAAGTCCTCAAGTGATGTGGTTTATCTTGTTGTTTGGTTGTGATTCTGTAGCGCTAGTCCACAATGTTCCAAAGAAGGATGGTCTTTACAAAGAGTTATAGGCTTCGAGCGAATGAAGCCGGTGACTCTTCCACGTTCAAACTGTTATGAGTGAGCATTGTTATGACTTCAAGGTACGGTGGCGCCATCTACCATTATATTTACATATTCATATCTCATGTTGTTTGGCCGCTCAGTGTACTGACTGCAAGTTTGAAAATAACTTGAATTGTTTTGCTATTATTTTTATGTTTCTTCTGTTGGCTTGCGAGTATTAAGCACATAAAAATTGATACTTAGTATAAACACATATATATATATATAAAAAACTCTTACAGACGCTAGACATTAAATAATTAGGCAGAAAAAAATGTCGGCTGACTAAACGTTGACGACGAAAATTGAGATTGTCTTCATAAATATTTTTCTTTGTTTATTTTAAGATGGTGATGGAAGTGATAGCCGAGTTGTTAGCAACTAACAAGACTCTTCGAGGATCATGGTTCAAATCTAAAGCTGAATAGATGAGGCAGAGTAATAAAATGAGAGAAAAAGAAACGAAAAGATATTTATATTACGTCATACAATGATCTATCGTTATTAAACTAGACATAATAACGTTGAATATTTATCGACGGCCGACTCGGAGCTTTGTAAGTATTCATAGCGGCTCTTGGCAAGATTTCTTATCGACATTTTTACGAGATTGAAAAATGACGATAAGTACTGAACGTTATTATATCTAGTTTAATAATTATCGCGCTAGTTCAGTCATTTTCAACGTCCGTACCTCTTAAGTGTGACTCAAAATATTGTCACAGCATATATATAGCCTTTCAAAATTTTGGTAAGTGCACCGTGACATTTTCATTTGCTCGTCGGTGTGCCGTGCCATTGCTTAAAAAGGTTGAGACACCGCTCTAGTCTAGTACTTGGTAAATTATCGAGAGAAATTATGAAAATTTCCCTCACGGTACTTGATGAATATCGGACTCCTCCCCGTATTTAGCCTTGGATGGAGCTTACCACCCGATTTGGGCTGCGTTCCCAAGCAACCCGACTCTCGAATCGAAGGCCGTCACTCGTCGTCCGCACCGAATCTAACGGCCGCGGAGTAACAGACGCAGGTCGTACATTCGTAATGCAGTTCTATGACAATTTTTCATACTTAGTGAGCATGATTAATCTTAAGGCTAGAAAGGACAGGATATTTTGAAGAACCATGATCACCTACGTCCTGAGAGGACACGGCACTTAAAAGAAGTAAATCACAACTCACTGGGTACACTTGCAGCACTGTTTTAAAAATGTAGAAATAAGTCTCTCCCCCCCCCGCACCGTTCCTAGCAATAGGTTAAATAAGTAGACTGGATTGTCTATATACGTTAAATTATATCATTTTATGTATATTCATTTTCATATAATAGTTAACATTATATATATATATATATATATATATATATATATATATATATATATATATATATATATATATATATATATATATTAAAGCATATATTACTAAATATAACAGAAAATGAATGTCTATTATGTTTGATAAGAGCTGTTCTAAGCCTCGTATAAGTGGCTTTAATTTCGGGGAAAATAAAGACAAAAACTGCCCAACATTAGGATATTAATTTATTATGCGGTTACTTGATCTAAGCTTTCGGCTCACATGAGCCATCATCAGAGTGATTTTATGGACATTTCCAACAGGGATGTTCACCGTCAAAGATGACATCCTCTTATGATTACATAGGAGTTTGCTAAGCGACGATAACGGCCGCGGAGTAGCAGACACAGGTCGTAAATTCGTAATGCAGTTCTATGACATCTTTCATGACCACGTGAGAACTTCTTCTGTTGATGAAAGAAATCTCACGCTTTAATCCTCTAACTTGAGAGGCTCTTCGGTCTTGTATAAGGTGAACAATAGTATAAAACAAATCCCGTCCTCATGATTAGTAACGCTTCTGAATTAGTGATTAACAAACACAATTACTGGGTGCCTACAAACGCTGGCCGCGTGCCATACTGAGTTAAATCAGTCAGTGATGGTTAACATGCTAGTTTCGCTTAAGCCATTTGGTGCTGTACTTCAAAGATGTGTTGGTAGCGTAACAGTTATCAGCGTAGAAAATGAAATTGGCGAACTGAGTTCGAATCCTGGTTTCATCGGTTGCCTTCATTTCACACTAACAAATTTCCTTTTCCTTGTAGGGAGACAGCTTAATATTACCATTACCATATTGTTATTTATATGTTTATGAAGAACAGGAATGTAAAAAAAGGAATCTAATAACTAACTCACATCTCATCTTTGCTTCTAATGTACTGAACTCACTGCTATATAGGAGAACACCAGGCCTCCTGTATAGCAGTGAATTCTGGATAATCTCCTCAAGGATGAAAAAGAGACTTGAAGCAACAGAAACAAAGAAAATAGTACGGAAATTGCTATGTAACATCTGTCCTCCTATATGGCAGTGAATAGAGGCAATCTCCTCTCAGATGAAGAAGAGACTTGAAGCAACAGAAACAAAAAAAGTACTGAACTGTTATGTAATATCAGTCCTCCTATATGGCAGTGAACGGAATGTTAAACAATCTCCTTGCAGTTGAAGAAGGGACTTGAAGCATAAGAAATGTAGTTCTACAGAAGGATGCTGAGGATACCATGAACTGAACATTTGAGCAACGACGAAGTTTTACAGAAAATGGAAACAAAAAGGCAACTTATACTTAGCATCAGGAAGACGCAGTTAAAATTTCTAGGGCGCATAATAAGGAAAGAGAGCTTGGAGAATCTGATACTCACAGGACAGATTGAAGGCAAGAGAGACGGAGGAAAACAACACATAACATACTTAGTGAGCATGATTAAATAGATGGCAGAACAGTGTTTAGGAGAAATAACAGAAAGACATTCATTAAGGCTAGAAAGCACAGGATATTGTGGAGTACCATGATCACCTACGTCCTGAGAGGACACGGCACTTAAAAGAAGTAAATCACAACTCACTGGGTACACTTGCAGCACTGTTTCCATACAAAGTTTAGAGTTAGAAAAAGAATTCAGTCTTCAAGAGCAAGGTTTTCTCTTGCATTGCCTTTAAAGTCAGCTTCACTTAAGGCTGCCCCATGAGATTCCTCAAATAATTACGGGGTTGGGTGATTGGGAGTATTGTCTATGGACTTGTGATATCGACGGGTAAATATTAAGACGATGGAAGTGCCTGGTTTCAGATAAAGAGCCTTAATTAATGCCGAATAAAATCCACCTGGGAGGAATTAAATATTAACAAGCAACGGATGTTAATGCTTTAAAAATAATACTACACGTAGTATCTGATTAAGCAAAGTCTGTTTGTCTATTTATATTCAGTGTATTGGACAAACATGGAAGATTTTAGATTGTAAAATCTAGACAATCAAAAAGCGATTGATTTCTTTTCTTTTCTTTTCTTTTCTTTTCTTTCTTTCTTTCTTTCTTTCTCCAATAATACTAGACAATCAGTTTCCAGATGAAGAAGAAACTTGAAACGGCAGAGAGATTGCCGAAAACACCGTGGATAGAATACGTGATTCGCGAGGAATTTTTAAAAACATATACGAAGTATGTCTGAAAAGTAACTGGACTGTTGTCACAAACAATTTATTTCAATTCCAACCAACAAACTAAATAGTTTTCCCTTCAAAGTAATCCCCCTTGAGTTTAATGCAATTTTTCATCCTTCTTTGCCATGCTTCTATGGGATCTGTCTGGCGCAGGGCCACGATAGGGGCATCCTGAAAAAAATCGAACTCTTTACATAGGTTCATCAATAGGTCCGTAGACAAATCAGTATTTAAAAAAAGCGGTTTTGTTTGAAACAAAAAATATTTCTTTTTCAACATAATCTCCTACTTTGTCACTGCTCCTTGTCGGACATTATATAGGGAAATTTTCAAATTAAAATTCAGTTAATGGCAACTGGTCAGGCTACGGAGATATTGATTTACCTTTGAGATGAGCGAATAAGGTTTGTGATTTTTTTCTCGAACAGATACATTGTAAATGTCTCTAAGCATCGAAAAGAGAGATAATATCACATACTTTGTTCACATAAAGCATGACATTTAAATTAAATATATAATCCCACCCGTGGAACTTGCATCCCAGATAACTACAATCTTCAAAAATTTAAAGGCATCATGAATTGCCATGTTCTGTGCCTATCCTCAGTCTTCTCTTCACATTCACTTGCTGTGATTCCCTGCGTACTAGTGGCATTCCCGCCTTGATTGCAATGAAGAGATTACAAAATATTGATTTGGGATTGAGAGGCTACTTTCGTAGATCGAGTTTTAGCAAACATTTTTGGCCCAGTTCGTTATTGTAATGAATCTAATCTTCAGTAGAAGCGCCTACTACTTCTACCTTGTGCCAGACTACATCAGCAAATGTCATGGGCCAAAAAAAATGCGTTTTCATTTGGAAGAATTTGAATTTGTCTCAGTGATTTCAAAAGGGCATTGCGTCCGATTAAAAATGATTTCGCATCGTAGAAATTGAAAACAAAGGCAACGTTGTAGCAGGACTGGTTTTCTTTTCACTCACTAACGAAAGAAAGGAAAAACATATAAATAGCTAAAACAAGAAAAAGAACAAGATAATGAAGTAGGATTCGTAAGATTGCAGGAAAAGATTCACTTCCTGCTGATTTAAGTGGAAACTTTAAAGACCGTACCACCAATTCCGTATACGTTAGAGTATAAAATGATTTTTTAAAAACAAATAAGCTTTCTTGATGCTTTAATGTTAGCTTTAATTGAAAGCCAAAGGATTTAAAATTTACTATTTCCTGTAAGCAAAATACTATGTGGTGTATTTCAAACAGAAATTATATTGATCGGAATCGATTTTTTCATTAAAATACATCAAAACGGCCATTTTTGACACCTTCGTAAACAAAAGTTAATTCTTGGGTTTAAAAATCTTGCAAAAATAAAATATATATTTCTGAAAATTATTTGAGAAAAATGGTAAATTTAAAGTTAAATTAATCTGATTTGAAACAAATATTACTTACTTATAGCATAAAATGTTGCATACAAACATTTCCTAACTACGGGGTCTGGTTTTTATGAGGTGATAATTGATTTATTTACATTCGATTGACAGCCGAATATGTTCATAGTTAAGTATGGTGAAGCAGACGACAAAACTCAAGAACGGTTTTTGTTGTGGTAGGATCCACCTAATTTGCCTAGTGGATTACCGACTATATAAATATGGTTGGTACCGGGAAGACAGAGAGGCGAATAAAGAGATCCAACTAGAGACTCTGCCCGACTGCGCCTTAGTCAACACATTCTCCAGGAACGGTCTTCCCAGGAATATACAAAAGACTATATGTAAATATTGTGTACACTTTCTTGTTTCAATACATTTTGTTCTAAGTACATTTTGTGTTGCATTATTATTCCATGCATTAGTCAAGTTTCAACAGTTTTGTTTTTGACGTAAGTTGAGGACAAACCTTAAAACACGTGACCTTTTAATGCAGGATTTATCGCTTTGTACATCTATACCTCAGAAATTCTGCACGTAATCACACATACAAAAACAAATCGAAATTCTTTTTAGAATATTCGGGGTCATCAGATTGTAATAAGCTAATGTAATAATGTAATATATGATGAGAAAATATAGTTTTACTAAATAATAATATTTCTTTAGAATTATCTCATTGAAAATGAATTTTAACAGACTTAAAAATGTATATAAAAATTATTCACTTTAAAATTGTAAAAATGAAAACAAATCTTGTAAAATTCATTTTTGGTCGAATTTTTTTTCTTCGGACAATATTTTCTTTAATATGTATTTTATTCATAAAACAATTAAAAACTAAAACATTTTTAAAAAATGCCTTATGTTTATTGTGATTCTTTTATTTTTCGATTCAGAACAGATTTTCGGTAAGACCAGGTACAATTTTGCAAAAAAAAATAGTCGGTAATTTAAATTCTTCAAATAATTCTGCTTTTAACTAAGATAGTAGAAATTAGTTTTCATAAAATTAAGTAAAGGGATGAAACACATGTAAAAGATATATTGTTACCAAAATTTTCTAGTAAAACATATTTAAAAAATAATTTAATTCATTTATGAATAAGTTCTGAAAATATCATTAAAATCTGAGAAATAATTGTTTTTTTGCAAGAATTTACAAATTAATGTGTCACCGCAAAAAGAGGCCAAACATTGCTATGCTAAACGTTAGTGCAACTGCTGACACAAGAAAAGCAAGATTTTTAATCAAAATTTCGAATGTTCGAAAAAGGAGTAAAAAATGTAATTAATTAATAATAAAAAAAATACTTTGATCTTTCTACTTAATAATAACATAACGACCTTGACGATAAAACTATGTTTTCATTACGTTTGGAGCATGTTTTCATCACGGTATGCTGATTTTTTAGCATTTTCGTGGAGGTACCTACTGTAAACAAAAGCATCCATCAAAAAAAATATTGTATAAATTTCCCAATAAATAACTGACTTTCGATTAAATGTTGCGCCAGTAGAAATGTTTTCTAGGACAAAAGACTGCATTAATATAACAAAAAAAAACAAAAAAACAAATTCTACAATGAATGAGAGGCATTCAAAAATGTCTTCAAAAGAACGGTATCAAAAATAATTATTCTTAAGTATAAGCTTTATTTCCACACACGAGTTCAATGAACATCAAGGCACTTCAGTAATTGATGACATCAGCAGTACATATAATCCCTGTAAAACAATTCTGAGAAGGTAAACCTGTCAAAGCAGTCTTTTTTTACACCATTAATTAGCTTCAAAAAGGGTAGCTTTCTATTTTTTAAATCAGGAAATATGAAAAGGTCATAAAGGTGCTAAATTATGGCGTTGTATATTTCCGATTGAAATTCTTGCAATGTTCTCCTTGTTTGATGAGAGAAATGTGCAGGAGCCATGCTGGGATGGAAAAGAGATTTCTGATGAAGCCTTCCACGAAGCTTTTTTGTTAAACTTATAATTAATTTTCTCAAAACACTTTCATGTTATTATCTTTTCGCCTCTAAGAATTCAACTAGCAAAATGCGATTAGCATCTTGGAAAACTGACTTTACCACTGACCGGTTTTCTTTTGCATTAACTTGAACCTTTCTATTATTGAGTAACCATTTTTATAACTGAGCTTTGTCTCCAGGATATTAGTAGCAAAGTCAAGTTTCATCTCGAGTTACAATTAGCTCTAGAAATTCTTCAAGATTCTGATCTCATTTGTTTAAAATTTCTATTGATATGTCAGCTTTTGTTACTGATCTGGCCTCAACGAATCGGAAGTTTTCCCAACTTTAATTTTTCAGATAAAAATCGTGTGAGCTGAATTAAATAAAGTATCTGGGGTGTTAAATAATATTTCTTGTCTTAACCGTCGATCGCTCTCCAATCCCGTTAAGATTTGTTTCTTTCCTCACAAAGTTGTTGTTGATCTGTCCTTCATTTTCAACTTCGTCTCGCCCTTCTTTGAAACGAGTTATTCATTTGTAAGTTGCTGATCAAATCGAGGAAGCATCTCAAGAAATCTTTCTCAAAGCACCAGCCCATACCCCGAATGTTCCGACCAAGTTTTACCATGAATTTGATATTAGTTCTTGTTTCAATTCTGACAGGATCCCTGCTGCTCTCAAGACCACTGTTTTCAAGCTGGTGTAAGTCTAGGAATATTTCAGGTCCATGCAGGTTTTAGAACACACAAGTCCAAGATTATGTTACTTCAAACAAATATCAAAATATTTGCATAAGTTTCTTATAACAGTTTTTTTCACGAACTTCTCTTAGAATGATCTCTTGAAATTTGCCTGTTCTTTGGTTGCTATGGTCAGAACATTTAAGCCGTTCTACTCCGCGGCCTTCCTCATTGATCGTGGTATAAACTAAAAAGAATTGACTAATCCGAAATATCCTCTTGGATTGTCAGTGAATAGAGAGCGAACTATTCCGACCAGATGTGGATTGAATAAATAATTCGGTTCGAACTTCTCAGAAAAAAATACCGAATAACACAGGCGCAACGGAAGAGGGCGGGAGAGTAGAATGGTCAAATCGTTGTTTGATAAAACAAACAATATGAGGTAATTGCTTAAAGCAGTATCATTTATCTTTATTTAATTAATATATACAGGACCGGCGTGTACTACCCCGACCCCTCGGACCAGAGGTGAGCCTGATTGGGAGGGGACCCGTGCAGTACTTTGGGATCCTCGCTATCTCATCAAAATTTGCTTCTTTCTACCTACATTTATATACGTTACAAATTAAACAGCAAAAGATGACAAATTTTCGCGAATTTTGACTTCATTCTGGGATCTTTTATTTTTCCATCAGTTTGATTTGATTATGCTGTCTCGTAAAAAACACTATATAAAATTCGCTATTTTTATCCATAATGTTGAATATTTTAAAATTCATCAAACTTTTCAGAAGAAAAATCTGAATTTGATGTTAAAAATTACCGCAAATCATTGTGGATTTATTTAGAATGGAATGATGTATAATGGCATGTCTCTAATTTGTATTTGAATACATTGTATTTGTCTTCAATTTTTATCACTGAATAGTTCACTTATATTCCATATGATCCATTATTGTACATAATTAGGTTACAATAAAATTTGTATTTTATGAGTACTGCCCTATGAAAATTGGCGTATAGTAGAGTGGGGGCCCGTATCATAGATTGGAGAAGGAAGGAGACCTTGAACAGCCCTGATTTATATATTTTAATATTCTTTTTTTTTTACCTTTTTTTGTTTCTTCCTTTTTTTTTTGCGTTGTTTCCTGAAAACACCGTTTCCCGTTTGATCAGTCAGTTATGTGCCATGCGTGATACACGCTTAAGCGATCATGCATCTTTCGATACATGACTGACGGGGCAGATTTTTTCGCAGTAGGTTGCCATTTCTTTCTGCGCTAGACCAGTGGCCGTCCGAGACTATAGAACCCGGTCTGTCCTGCAATTTACCCTTATCTGGAGGGAGATGAAGAGGATTTATACCTTTCCCAAGGGGATTAGCACGTAAGTGAATGTAATGAACACGACTAGAATTCGAACTCGGCTCTCCGAGCCGCTATCCATTACTCCACCGTGCCTCCTCCCGTTTGATCACTGGATTTAAACAGCGTCGAGAGTGGTCAGTGTTTAGATAGGGGAGCCGGCTACTGTAAGCAACCTCATACAATACAAAATATGTCCTGGCTTTAAATAACCCACAAACGGTTGATAATCCACAAAAAACTAATCAATCAATTATTATTATTTTAGTTTTTACGTGTTTTTTTTTCCCTTTTGGTGTGACGTACGGTGGCTGCTAATAATTAAGTATAACTCAAGACTTCAATGATAAAATAAAACAACCGCAATTAAATACTTAATAAGAACAAAGAAGTAAAATTCAACCAAAGATAATTAACCATTTCAGTGAATATCTTGTTAGTAGCGTGGCTCGGTTTAACGACCGGTAAATCCTAAATCAAAACCCAAATGATTGGCGCACAATAATTCACACAAATTCGACTGGATAGTTCCACTCAATTGTCACTCAATAATCATTGCAGTCAGTAGACTGACACCAATATTTATACACCTGGCAGAAAACATATATTCATAAGTCCAGCGTGTCACGCTCGAACCTCGGTGTCGGTAGTTACTCATTTTCTTCCTCTATGACACTTTTTAATTTAATTTTGTTGAATTTTCATTTTTAATAATGCTTCCTCCTTAATCATAAAAATAAAAGAACCTTGAAACGCTCCCCACTAACGGGTAACAATAATAATAATCAACAGCATCTATATTTTAGCTTTAATGAGATTTCAGTGTGATTTCTGTCTGATTTTCTAGGCTGACAAATTATAATTATTTACATGCGGTCTATTGTCCTCCCCTTTGTTGTTGTTATACCAACGTTTCTGCTATTATGCGCTCCGGTCTTCATCAGGTGTATATCAATGTAGGTAACCTGCAGGAAATATCGAACTGAACTCTTTATTTACTCTACGGGGTCGGGGGTAGACTGATCTTGATCCACTGCACATGTCAAGGGATATCTCGTCTAGTATCTCATTTTTTTATTGTTGCTGGCCCTGTTTCCACTACGTACAAATACACACTGCCTGGCCTAGGGATTGAACTCAGAATTACTATGTCACCAAATTTACGAGATAACGCTTTAATCTATGCCTATAAATATCTCGTCTAGTTCTAATTTTTAGTTATGGGTCGCCTCTAAGTACACACATGGTTGGTTGGTTGTTTTTTTTCATAGGCTATGGGTTATTTAATGCCGAAATCTAAATATTTTGGATGCAATTTTATGTCTTCAACGACAGATAAAATGTATTGGTCATTTTACTATAAATAGGTACTGTTGGTCATTTTTTTACATAAAAATGCATTGCTGGTATTTTTATTCTTTTATAGTAATTTGTTTTTGTTTTGGGGTTCACTATTTGTCCATAGATGGGACCATTACAGCTGCTACAAGCCCGGATCAGGGCGGATCTGGAAAAACATCAATTAAGAGGTGGTCCCACGCTCCTCAAACCCTCCAATATTCCGATCAGAAGCCTTGTTACCGGATGTAGTTTATCATTACACCCAAGGTTTTAGACACTTGGACACAGGGCGAACAATAACTGAGCAGTACTGAGAAGAAGAACTAGACTAAAGATACCCGTAGACATGGGCAGTGGAACGAGAACAGTCTACCTCAGTAGATTCAATAAAGGGTTCAGTCCAGAATTCCGTGTAGGTTACTTGGCTCAATATACTCCTGGTGAAAGCCGGAGAGCACAGCGACGGAAACATTATGATAACAACGAAGATGCGGACAACCGTCTGAATTTAAATAGTGTAAATAATTTTAGATTTTCATGTTTTGAATAAACGAATTCAACCGATTATTGTTTCTTTCCTCAGAAAATTAAACCCGCACAAAAATCCACTTTATAATTTGAATATAATAGCCTAGGATTTGTTCCTGTGTTCGGCATAGACCCACTTTTCTTTGATATTCTAAGAATCTTCTATATCAGCACAACGCCCCTTGACGTTGATAAAAAGAGTTTAACATATTTTGATTTTAATCTCATTGCTCGAATAGTTTTTCACTGTGTCTAGACTATGTCATGAGCGTTTCTCCGTGACCTAAATTGAACTCTTTTTCTTTCTCTCTCTCTCTCTCTCTCTCTCTCTCTCTGTTCTCACTCTGTTTCTCTCTTTCTTTTCTTACTCTCTTTTTCTCTCTCTTTTTTCACTCTTCTACCTCTCTCCCTCTCATTTCTCTTTATTTCTTTCTCTCATTCTCTCTCTCTCTTTTCTCACTCTCTTTCTCTCTCTTCTCTCTCTTTCTCTCTTTTCTCCCTCTCATTTCTCTCTCTCTTTATTTTTATCTCTCATTCTCTCTCCCCCTCTCTCTCTCTCTTTACAGATACTTACTAAACATACATTAATCTGGCAGAAGGTTACAGTGTCGGGGGGCCCAAGTGAGGATCAAATTCACTACACTCCTTATAGGTAACTACAACTCCTTATGGGTAATTTAATGCCGAAATTTAATCTTCTTGGGCGTATTAGTAATAGGGTATTGCTTGTATTTCTTTGTCCTTACAGAAAGGTATTGTGCGTGAATGTTTTACTATCATTTTTTTAATACTTTCATAGTATTTTGACCCCAGTTTGGGGGTTAACTATTTGTCAATAGCTGTGACCCTAACAGATGCTACCACCACAGATCAGGGTGGACCTGGGAACAACAGGAATTATAAGGTGGTTCCACGCTCCTCAAAGCCACCTGATCAGAGGCCTTGCTGTCGGATATAGTTCATCGTCATACCCAGGACGGACTATACTGTTGAACAGGATTGCAAATCGAGCTTACTAGTAGTTGTCCTACGCTAGGATCAGGCGCTTCGGATAGAAAGGGTGCAGTAAATCATGTAGTGCTTTTCTTTTTTATGTTTACTTCTCCTCCTCCTCCTCCTTCTGTCCCTCCTTCTTCTGTCCCTCCTCCTCCTCCTCCTTCTTCTTCTTTCCCCCTCCTCCTCCTTCTTCTACCCCCTCCTCCTCCTTTTTCTTCTCCTTTATACCTTGTACCTTGAGAACGTTGGTAATAATGGCTTTCCACAATTTCGTAGGTTTTAACCCTTACCCATGCGCTTGTCCTTGTTTTTCCACCTATTCACATAAACTTGAGTGGGTGACTTCTTATTTCCACCCTGTTTTTCTTACGTTTTTTTTTTAATATTTTTCTTCTCCCATTCTCTGTCAACCCAGTTTTATCAGCCCACTTTAAAAAATAATCTATCCAATTATTAATGTTGAAGTTTTCATTATTTATTTCTTGTTTATTTTTTTTCTTCTTTCTTTGAAACTCTAGAGGGTGTTATATCGCTATGGTAATATAAAGTTGTCGATTAAAAAAATCCTAACCATTAACCACCGCATAGATTTTTTTTTTTTTAAATTGAGAAGATACAACTGGAATGGCGGGAGGCGAGAAAAAAAAAAAGAAAAAAAAAAGAAAAAAGTCGGTCAATTTTTTTCAGATATGAAGAGAAGAGAAAAAGACATAAAAAATGAAAAGAAAGATATCGTCTTAACTGAAAAAGGAAGGAAGCTGGAACAGATGAAGAAGATAGCGTGGCGACGATATGTTCAGTAAACATTCTTCTTTCTGTGCTGTGTTCCCCCGGGACATGTCTCTCCACAATTTCCTATCGTTTGTATCTCTAAGAACTATTCATCCGCTCACTATCTTTCAAAGTCCCTTTTCTGCCATCCATTTACACAATTTCGTCGGGTAGGATACTTTATATTTTCCTCTACGACTATTGTCTTCGACATGTCCTATGCCTGTCGATTTTTCAAAGTCCTCCTTCCTCATTATGTGTACCAGAAATTTAAA
Source organism: Acanthosepion esculentum (assembly GCA_964036315.1). Taxonomy (NCBI): domain Eukaryota; kingdom Metazoa; phylum Mollusca; class Cephalopoda; order Sepiida; family Sepiidae; genus Acanthosepion; species Acanthosepion esculentum. The sequence continues at coordinate 6,985,571 of OZ038488.1, forward strand.
GTCTTTTTCTGGTTCTGGGTAAGCGTCGTTTTTGTTCCCATTTACATTTAAACTTCCTCAACGCCAACACGTTCCATCCATGTTATTCTCAGCCTACTTCTGCCAAACGATATATCTCTTGCCTGAAGTCTTCTCTTCCTGTGTGTACAAATGATATTACACGATAGTTCAGCTCTCTTCTTTATTTCTAACAAAATTTTCCTGTATCAATGCTATATAGGAATAAAGTGTCGCTGCTGACACTTGAGTTTGAGCACAGATCGCCAGTGAGCAAATACAAGCGATCCCATTATTGAATCAAGTAGACCACGTGACCATAGAGGAAAGGCATATATGTGGGAAGTGGCTGATGACTAATGATCTGCGATTCTAGCCTATCATCTATACTATACGGATCGTTATCTCTAGTCTATCCTCTATTTCTATTTGCATCGCTATTTCTACTCTGTTCACTATACTATTTCTCTATACTAAATCACTATACGGTGATTACTTTTCGAGCGAGTATTATCCAGCAAGTACTATTGATATTCGAAGGCGTCTGACACCAGTGGCCGGGTGGTTAGAACGTTCACATTCTGACAACGAGACCCGGATTCGAACCTCGCCATGGCTGATTTGTCAGGAAGGAGACTTGCTGATGTTATTGGACTGGACGGATCGGTCTCAGCGTCTGGCACCTTTGGTTGAACCAAGCCTTGTGAGTGAAACTGGGTAGACAGAACCCTTGGGTGCCGTCGATAGCTGCACTAGCACGAAATCACAAGACATCGTGGCCGAGGGATTGAGCGTGCTGGCCTTGTTCAAATTTTTGATCACGCTATATAACACGCTCTTTACAAGAAACTGTAACTAAGGTCTGCTCAGCATAGTTGCAGTATAAACCACAGGTGGGCTCTGTGAGTGTTGAACAAACACAAATGCAAGAGTTTTCTATATGGGGTTGGCTAGCCGCCCTAGTAGACAGGTACCCTCGAATACGACTGGCCAGCTATACTATAGTTGTATCTTTGATTAAAAAGTCTCTATTACAATGAGTATTACAAAAGTGACAACGAGTATTCGTTGACATTACAAAAGTGCCAAACGAATATTCGCTGGCATCAAAAAAATATGTCGTTTAACTTTTAGAAGTCACTTTTTGCTCTGCCAAAGGGCTTTCGGATTTTGGTGTAAAATTTTCTGATATCTGTTATAACACATTTTAGACAGTTTAATTTCTGTATTTCCGCGCTTCGAATATTGCTGCCACATCCGGTTTGGTGTTTCTGCTATGTATCTAGATTCGAATATATATATATATATATATATATATATATATATATATATATATATATATATATATATATATATACCGTAAAACCATATATATATATATATATATATATATATATATATATATATATATGAATGATAAAAATATAGTTTTTAGGTACACTATATTTATTGGTAAAATACCCTGAAGATTGCGTTAACATGAAATAGACTGTCACCGCTCGGTGTTGACATTAGTGCTCACTTTATATATATATATATATATATATATATATATATATATATATATATATATATATATAATATATATATATATATACACACACACAGACTGATATATATATATATATAGAAAGATAGATAGGCAAAAAATGAAGCTAAGTAGCAAGACAGATCAAATACGTGGCTTATTTTTCTTAATCCTAATTTCAAAGAGATCAAATTAATATAAATTATAGTTACTTAAATTCTTAAAATTTTTAATTTCGTCATTCTCTCTCCCTCTCTCCCCCCCCTCTCTCTCTCTCTCTATCTATCTCTCTTTCTTTCTTCATTTACAGCAACTCCGTTCTCTTCCCTCAACGTTTTCTTCTTATCCAGTACTGTGAATCTTACAAGAACCAACGCTTAGCCACTTGACTTCCTCGGCATCTCCTCCTTTCTCTCCATTTCTCTATTTGTTTTCAATTAACTGCTCTCCTTGTCATTAGTTTTCTATTGTCCAAAAGCATTCTTGCGATAACGTTTGCATAATTACCAGCCGAATCCTTTCTTATGGTTAACGTTCGGAAAACTTTTAATATTTTCTTGAACTCATAGAAATGCTTCCATCTGTAGATATGTCGACCATTTTTCCGCGCTTCGAATATTGCTGCCACATCCGGTTTGGTGTTTCTGCTATGTATCTAGATATTCTTGACAAAATCTAAAGGAGAATCTACAATGTTATCGACCCTGGTGTTGTGGACTACGAGGGAGAATTTTGTTTCGATTTCCTTCCCGTATGAGTTCGAATTCCTCGTCGTCAATTTGTTGTGGATTCCGGGATGAAATCCGATATCAATAAATAACAAACGCCAAGAATAGATAAGGAAAATAAATGTATTAACGTAGTAATACAAACTGGTAATACGGGTTAATAGATCCAGGAATGCGGGTTAGTAGCAATAATATATATACAGTCTTGGTATTGAAGTATCGCGGTCTGACTCCTTACTGAGTCTAGGTGCTCGTGGCGGTGACTCTTGTGTTACTCTCCTCTATTACTACTCTCATACTACTCCGGGTATTCACTGGTAGCAGTATATGTATACCTCGGTTGAGTCCATTTGTGTGAAAAGGGGAGACCCCTTATCACCTGGCATGTCGGCTTCAGTCCCTTTCTCGCCACCGCATACTAGCTTCTCTGTATCTTTTCTTGGTTCTGCTGCACATCTCCAGATTCTTGATAAGAATTTTCAAAGAAGGGACTGTAATGTAATCGATCCTGACTCGGCATCACGACTTCAGTCATTTTCTCACTGGCGTGACGTGGCTTCCTTCTGTCTTTTCTACAAAACTTTTTATGGCAACTGTTCTGACAAACTTTCTTCCCGGGTGCCCCGGCTGCATGAATTTAAGCGTGCTACTAGATTGGCAACAATATCTCGCCGTTTTACTGTTCAACTCTCTAGATGCAAATAGTTACTTTTCTCGCACTTCTCGCCTGTGGAACTTCCTTGGGATTTCGTGCTTCCCTGATAACTACAATTTTCAAAAATGTAACGACAATCATCATCTTCTGTCTTCTTGAACCTTGTTTCTTTTTTGTCCTTTCTTCAATTCTCCCCATTTTCTAATTCACTTTCACTCCTTGTAAAACCCTACACCCACCCACCTTCTAGTGGCATTATCGCCTTGTTTGGGGTGAAGCAATTTAAAAATATAAAAAAATAGAAATAAATAAATATTTTGATGGCAATTGTTTTGATGAATTAGTACCTCGACTTAATGAATTTAAATTCAGTACTAGATTGGCAGTTAGGTGCCATCATTTTACCGATTAAATTGTTAGATGTAACTGTAAAGTTCTATTCTGTCAGTTTTTTTTCTCGCACTTCACGCCTTCCGGTTTCTTCCTTTCCAGCCAACTACGACCGTCAAAAATTTAAATGCAATGTCAATCGTCATCTGTCTCCTTGAATCCTTTTCTTGTGTGTTTGTCGTGGGGGTACTCTTTCTCCTCAATTTTCTTCTTTTTCAGGATTGGTTTTATCACTTTGCTTGGGGGTGAAATGAGTAAAAAAAAAAACGTTTTAGTCCAACACAAGAATAAATAGTGACACAACAAAGGAGAACTATTTTGTTGCTCCTGGAAAATGAGATTGCGAAATCCTCGTTTTTACTTGTACTTAAACACCTACTGTTGACACAGGTGTGAAATACACTCTTCCCCACATTCACCAGGTTACCTGGAGTTTATTGGTATATACCGTTCCTGATAAATACCTAACTGATTCGTAATATTTCAAAGTTTATTTTACCATATTCAGATAATTAAGTTTTTATTAAATAAATAATGTTCTATCTGACTCCAGAGTGTGTTGTGCTTACATCTGGAATAAAGCGAGGCATTTGCTAGAATATTTCCTACTCGAATTCAGAATCCGATATAGCACGTTACAACGTTAGCCGTAAGTGTTTATGGGTGTGGCTGCAAGAGAAATACGCTTGCTTAATGGGACTTAAACTTGGCGATGACGGGTGTGGGGGTGCAATTGAGTAGCTGGAAGTTAACCAAGTGGTCTTTGCCACCCCTACACAAACGGGATTTACATTATCTTCCTGGAACAAATCCTATAGAAACATGACTAGGATAAAATCGTACAATTCGTCTGTCAGGAGAGAGAGAGAGAGAGAGAGAGAGAGAGAGAGAGACTTCGATTCCTGTTGTTATCCTTAGGAACACCAACATTGCAGAGCTACCAACAAGTGATATCTTCTTTGTGCGCTGTGTCCTCTCAGGACCTAGGTGATCATGGCTCTCCACAATTTCCTGTCCTTTCTAGCCTTAATGAATGTTGTCTTTCTGTTATTTCTCCTAAACACGGATCTGCCATCTATTTAATCAAGCTCACTATGTATCTTGTGAGTTGTTTTCCTCCGTCTCTCTTGCCTTCAATCTGTCTTGTGTGTAACAAATTTTCCAAGCCTTCTTTCCTCACTATGAAATTTCAACTGTTTCTTCCTGATGTTAATTATAAAATTCCTTTTTATTTCCATTTTCTCCAGAATTTCGTCGTTGCTCACATGTATCCTCAGCATCATTTTGTCGAACATTTCTGACTCTTCCTCATCTTTGAGGAGATTTCCAACATTCACTGTTATATATAAGGATATCACGTAAAAGTTCAGTACTCTTTTCCTTGTTTCTTAATGCTCTGCTTAGCTTTTGAAAAGCATCTTTCTTTCGGGGTCTGTCTATGAGATGAGGTATTATGTACAGTATTTACATTAGTCGGACTATTGTCCTCATCTTTGTCGCCATATTTGTCACAAGGTTTCGGCAATTTTGCTGTTATCATTTCATGTTTTTACCAGATCTCATATTGCAACTTTTTGTTATCATTGCTTTTCTCTGGCACTCCTTATTACTGGTTCCCATATTGTATTTATTTCTATGCTTGGTCGACTCAGGAGATTTTTGTGGCCTAGCATATGTGCTGATTCCTTAACTTTACGAATTTTCCAATGGTGTTCCCTGTCTATGATCTCAACATGATCCCACAGGGGACGGTGATCTTCCTTCTCTCTCCATATGTGGTCAGCCACGCCTGATTTTTCTACTTCCCCTCGCGTTACAGCTTTCTGGTGTTCTTGAAGCCTTACCTTGAGGGGGCGGCCTGTCTCTCCTTTATATTCCTTTCCGCAGCTATCCCGTGCAGCTGCGGAAAGGAATATAAAGTTTAACTTTGTATAGAGATCATACAATTTCAATGATAATGATAAGTTAAATTCAAGAGACTATTACCTTTATAACATAAGGGTCACCTGGCCGATATGAAGGTGTATTGCGTAATTACAAAGTGTTATACATGCCTGTATTTGTATGTATATATTTGTATGTATATGTGTTTGTACTGTTGGATGTGTGTGTAGGTATGTATATAGAGATATATATATGTCAATAGCTTGTTTAGGGAATTCTAAGGGCATATCTATATATATGTACGTATGCGGAAATTTTTTTTTTTTTTAAAGGATGTATGGTGATACTGATACGTGAGATTGCCCGTGCGTGTCGATACACGTATGCCTGTGTGGATGACTGCAGAGGTGGAAGTACGGTTGTATATGAAATTTACATGGATGTGTTTACGGTGTATGATAGAGCATGGTCCCTGGTATTGCACTCAAAAGTCGCTCCATTTTGTCTTAAGGCTAGATTTTGAGTAGGAAAAATTACCAATATGGCAATGGTCGCGGATTGAACTCCTGAATGGTGTTCAGGCCGATGGGGATGTCGCCCTGATGGTCAATTAAAACTAAAGGTAAACTTATAATTGGAAATTTAAAAAAAAAAAAATTTTGTGTTTTAATGTAAATTCTATGAATATTTTTCTAATCGACTACTTCATACCAAACGTTTTTTTTTTTTTTTTTTTTTTTTTTAACCTTAACTGACATATGGTTGGATTCCTTAGACCGTTTAAAATTATAATATTTATGAACTCTCAAAGTGAAGTAGAAAATAGCGTCCATTCCAAAAGAAAACTTTATCATAACTTCTTTCTCTGCCTTTTTTACCTATCCCCCTCCCACAACTTCCATTAACAGATTTGGGGTGTTAATGCCTATCCTTTGGTGGTGGTGTTGGGGCGGTTTATTGTGTGTAACCTCAGGATGATTTGTTTGAAATATATATATATGTGTGTGTATGCGTATATATATATATATATATATATATATATATATATATGTATATATGTGTATATGTGTGGGTGTGTGGGTTTGTGCGTATGTATGTGTGTATATATGTATGCGTGGGTGTGTATACACATATATATTTACATGGGTTTAATTTACATTGTTTGCTTTTTCATGTATATGCGTGTAATTGTAAATGTCTGTTTATATGTTTGATTTATATACATATATGTATGCATACGTACGTATGTGTATGTAAGTATGTATGTGTATCGGTATGAATGTATATATTTGTATATATGTGCATGAAGTTCAGGCCGAAGGTGATGCCGCCTTGATAATCAATTACAACTAGAAGTAAACTTATATTTGAGAATAGAATTTGTAGTGTATTAATGTAAATTCTTTAACTATTTCTCTAATCAACTATTTCATACGAGAATTTTTGGTAATAAAGGCTTTTTTTTTAAAACTCTAACTAACATATAATTAAATTTCTTGAACCGTTTAAACATTCAAACTCATATAAAAAAATTGTGGTATTTATAAATTCCCAAAGTAAAAGGAAAAAACAACGTCCATTCAAAAGAAAACTAATGACACCTTATCACAATTTCTTTATCCCTCTCTCTCTATTTGTGTCTTTTTGACCTATCCCCATCCCACATCCCCATCCCCATATATATATATATATATATATATATATATATAAAAACAAGATTACAAATGATGTGTAAACAAGATTACAAATAGTTACAATTAAGAAATATTAATGTTTATTGGTTTACAAAGATGATTAACGGTTTAAATTAAATATTAAATTAAATTACATATTCAAACTGATGTCTATTATATATATATATATATATATATATATATATATATATATATATATATATATATATAATAGACGTCAGACATATTAATGTTTATTGATTTACAAAGATGATTAACGGTTTAAATTAAATATTAAATTAAATTACATATTCAAACTGATGTCTATTATATATATATATATATATATATATATATATATATATATATATATATAATTGACGTCTATTATATATATATATATATATATATATATATATATATATATATATATATATATAATAGACGTCAGTTTGAATATGTAATTTAATTTAATATTTAATTGAAACCGTTAATCTTCTTTGTAAACCAATAAACATTAATATTTCTTAATTGTAACTATTTGTAATCTTGTTTACACATCAATAAACACTGCATTTATTGGCATTTAAAGTGTGAGTACATTCTGATATCGGACACCCTCGATATTACGGCAGAAATCTTTCTTTTATGCATGTTTCGGTAAATATAATGAGCAAAGAAATCTTTGTACATTTTAATTAAATTTTTCTCGTGTCTTTACAGTTATTTTTTTCTTTTATGAGGACATGTGTACAGAAACTGCCTTTTGTAGTTATTGTCAAGATCTCTTTCAGCCTATGCTTTTTTGCCATTTCACATCAAGGAAGGAGATAAAGCCTCTCAAACGCAAAGTTTCTGAGTGTTAAATTAATATTTATTTTACTAACGTTCACCAAATACAAATCCCAAGAGCCGCTCAAGGTAGAGGCTTACTGAATGAGGAGGAAGCAGGAATTGAAGATTACGAGGATATGGATAATAGATAATAACTGACCGTAGATTGAAGCTATTAAGATTGGGGAGTATCCACATGGGAGTTAGTTCTGTAAAGTAGCGATTCTTGGAAATAATATTTCGGAGTAGACCATCCTTCTTATCAATGGAATACGTGGTGAATGTGGGTGATTCAACCCAGTGGATGGAGAAAGTTTGGTCTTGGCTGCAAAGGTCTGAGCTTATGGCACTAAATAATGGAACTTGTCTGAATATTTTTCATGGAAGTAGCCATTAGGTAGTGATAGACTTTCGGCAATGTGGCTGTAGTGCTGAAAATAATTCGTCGCCCATAAGGCCGTGTGAAAGGCTGAAAAGAACTGGGCAGATCCAGCCCAGACAATCCCCAACAAATACAACAATCCTAATCCCAACTCGTACGAATATAAGAGGTACTGTTGAAAAGTTCTCCGCACAACCAACCTCCCCAACCAACTGATTTTTTATTTTTGTGGAAGGGCTACAAAAGCTTCTTGGTTGGGCTGAAAACTTTATCAGCTCCCCCCTGGCTCTCTCCCTCTGTCTCTCTCTCTCTCACACACACATACATACACTCACATATACGCACATTTTTTGTCATTTTAAACGTTATTTTTAGAGGATACTCGTATTTGTGTAGACGCTCCATTTATTTATTAAACAGTATATTTATTTATTTTCGTCTACCGGCCTGAATATTCGAGAAATCTTATTAAAAAGAAATCCATTACCTTAGAATATTGTTTCTCAACATTTTTAGGCAACGGCCCACCTAGGAGCAAATGAAAATATCACGTAATAAATAGCAACATTTTTTAAAGGGTATACATTTAAATGTTATGAAATAAAACCACAGATTTTAAAAATACATACACAACTATGAACTTCATTTCAATGTTTCTATTCAACTATTTGTGCAGCTTATTTACTAAAATAGTAACGCTGTACCATTACTACACACACACACACACACACACACACACACACACACACACACACACACACACACACACACACACACATATATATATATATATATATATATATATATACATACATACATATATACATATATATATATTGTGTGTATTTAGGCAGCATTTTTTCATTAATACATGTTTGATTAAATAATATAGATAAGTGTTGTCTATATATTTTATGCAAGTTTTTTTCATATAGTCTGATAATCTTAATAACATTATCATTAAATAATGAAAGAAAATCACAATATTGATACATACTTTTTTTTATTTAATCCGATCTGAGCTTTCGGCTTACATAAGCCATTATCAAAGATGACAATTACACAATATATTTATGCAATACACGAACAAGAAATTGATGATAGTATTATTTGTTTACATGGATGATTTCCAAGCAACGATATATATATATATGTACATACATATATATATATATATATATATATATATATATATATATATATATATATATATATATATATATATATATATATATATGCTGTGAAAATATTTCTCTGCACACTTAAGAGGATTGTGCGGAACGGCAGTTGAGAATCACTGGCTTAGAAAATGACTTTGTTTACTTTTGGATACGAAACAAATATGAAAATTTCGAGGAATTTAATACGAGAAGGATTTTGGCTTAAAGACATATTTCAAACTTTTTTCTGATCGTCAAGGCTGGGGTCTCTGGCCGGATCGGTTAAGTGACGTCGGATCTAACGACGGTTTTCCCTCTGTCCAGGTTCAGAACCTGCGGCAGAACGCATACTTTTCTTTAATTTCTTGAATATTCAGCTCGGTAGACGAAAATCGGAAATAAATACTGTTTAACAAAAAAAAAAAAAAAAAAATGGAGCATATACTCAGGTATAATTATCCACTAAAAATAAAGTTTAATGTGAATCTGGCAGATGGATAAATGAAAAAAAAACATTACCTAAAAAAATTAGACACGTACACACACACACACACACACACATATGCAGGCTGCGATGGATAAATTATCGCCATTTTGTTTTATTTTGTCGTCCGCACAATATAGTAAGATCAGTTGGGAACCGTCTGTGAGAAAAAAGAGCACCATGACGAAATTCATTGCGCCAGAAATTTGGAAACGACATGCAGTACTGCTTGGCATTCGCACCGGAATCTCCATTACAAACATTTCAGAGTGTTTGGGTATCAGTCTGAGGACACTGCAGAGGATTCGAAATCAATTGGATGAGTTTAATGGTGATTAGATATGGTAGGGCAGCTCTGAAAACTCAATTTGATCGCTCTGATAAGAAAAGAACTGACGACTTTGTTGGCGAGTGCCTCAGACTCAACACAAAGGCCTACATCGAGTGCCTTAAGAAGGTAGTGCTGACCTGGATCAAGAGGGTGGCTGCTAGAAGAACCTATGTCTGGCAACAGGACTCTGCACCATACCACACTAGCAGGAGAACCCAGTTATGGCTGTCAAACAATTTCTGCGACCACCTCACCTGTTACATCTGGCCATCTAACTCCCCAGACTGCAGCCCTCTTGATTATTATGTGTGGGGCGCAATTGTGCGAAAGACCAATAAAACACCTTGTAACACTAAAGATGAATTGAAGTCAAGGACTATGGCAGCATTCAACAACTTAAACCAGGAGACCGTCCAGAGGAGATGCAGGAGACTCCGAAGTCTTCTGGAGGCTGTGGTTGAAGCCAATGGCGATTTTATTGAACAAATCTTTCGTATTTCAAAATATTTTTGCGTAATTCTGGTAAATATATGAGATGGTCGGTGCTATTTTCATTTTTGCTTAATTTGGACAATAATTTATCCATTGCACCCTATAATGGTTTCGACGTATGAGGATCTGACAGCTTAGTTGGTTCAGTTATGAAATTTTGTGCGATAATCTTAAGTGGCATTTAAGAACCGCTAGTGATTTACAAAGGAGGCCACATATGGAGAAAGTGTGAGGATTATGAGATGAGATCACTGTTGGATTGGCTGACCTTTTAGATCTTGCTCTCGCTTCTTGAAGATGATTCAGACAAGCAGATTGAAAATTGCTGAGTCCAGTAAAACACGTTGATCTCCATTCTACTCGCTCCACGGCTAAGCGCTCAAGAGCGTTATGTGGTATATTGACAGCCGACAAGTTGCTTTTCATCTTGTCATGGTATCTTAGCCATGGGCGTCCTACATTCCTGTAGCCCTGATCTAACTGGCTGTACATTAGTATCTTGGGTATCCTGTCATCAGACATTCTCAAGACATGACCAGTCCACCGTAACTGAAACTGTATGAGAAAAGTCTCGATTCCTCCAATATTACACCTGTTAAACAGGTCTACGTTAGATGTCCTATCTTGAAGGTTATCTCCACAGATTGCAGACAGATAGCTTATATGAAAAACATCTAGCCGGCGTATATGGAACCTGTATGGAGTTCACGACAGGATGGCAAGTACAACAGCTCTATAAACCCGAATTTTTGTATCCAGTCGAATACCCTGCTCATTCCACAAGCGATGGTGAAGTTTGCCGAAAGCACTGGTAGCCTTAGCAATCCGATGCATGATTTCATCATCTAAATTTCCACTGTAATTGACTTTGCTACCAAGATAGGTGAAAGACATTACATAGTTCAGGGTTTTGTCTTCTACTTTCAATGGTCTCTCTGGAAATTTGTAGACTTTTAGTTTTTGTTTCTCACCACGCAATTGCTTCGGAGTAGGACAAGGTTGGTGCACAACTTCAGTTTTCTTTATGCTAAGTGTTAGACCAAATGCTTTAAATGCACCAGAGAAATAATTTATTAGATGTTGGGCCTCCTCAAAGGATGTCGCTACAAGAGCCGCATCATCAGCAAACAAAAAATCACGAATAATTTGCGTACGAAGGTGGGTCTTGGCTTTGAAGTGCAGATGATTGAAGAGACCATCAGTTGTTCGAAACTGAAACTTGACGCCACTCTCTGTGTCTGCAAATGCATATTTCAGCATCACTAAGAAGAAAAGGGCAAAATGGACAGGAGCCATGACACAACCTTGCTTGGTGCCATTTGTGACATTAAAGGATTCCGACATCATACCACCAGACACGATATTAGCTTTCATTCCTTCATGAAAGGAGATGATGACCTTTAGCATGTTTTCAGGGATGCCGAGTTTCCTCAAGACTTGCCAAAGAGCCTCTAGATTCATAGTGTCAAAGGCCTTCGTCAAGTCCACAAACACCATGTACAACTCCTGGTTTTTCTCGCGAACCTTCTCTCCAACTTGACGAAGAGAAAATATCATGTCAGTGGTGCCACGACCCGACCGAAAACCACTCCTGCGATTCAGGATAGATGTCGTCAACAAGGTGTATAATGATTCTGTTTAGAATCAGTCTCACTAGGATTTTGCCTGCAATTGAAAGTAGTGATATCCCCCGATGATTATCACAGACACACCTGGAACCCTTGTTTTTGTAGAGGTGTTTGATAGAGGCGTCTTTATAATCCTGTGGGACACTGTCTGCCTTCCATATCTCCACGAAAAGGAGATGTAACTTTTTTACCAACTCTTGGCCACCATGCTTATACACTTCAGATGGAATAGGATCTTTAGGAGTAGGAGATTTGCTTGATTGAGTCACTTCTTGATAAGTAGGTTCAAAAGAATTTCAAGATTTTGATCAATTGATGTGATGGCTTCCTCATCAGTAATCGAAGTGGTGTTTAACAGTTTCGAAATGCTCTTTCCAGCGATTTAAAATGTCTGACTTATCTGTCAAGAGAGTTTCACCATCTGCTGTGGAGATAGGAGCAACACCACTTTTCTGATGACCGAAAATGCTCTTGATGCCAGCATAGAAAGCCTTTAGATCCTTTCTATCTGAGAATTCTTGGAGTTCAGTGGCCTTTTCAGACCACCAACGCTTTTTCATGGCTCTGAGAGCTCGTTGAACCTGACTTTTGCACTTCTTGTAAGCGATCTTCTTATCAGGCGAGTCCTTGTCCTCAATCCATGCTTTATGAAAAGAGTGCAATTGATCTATAAGCTGCTGAACTTCTGTATTATTGTCATCAAACCAGTCTTGATGTTTACGATATGGCAGACCGAGAACCTCTAAGGATGTGGAATATGTTGCATCATGCAGAGACTTCCAAGATGATTCGATATCATTGGTAATATTTACAGAATCAAGTGCAGCATCAAGTTTGTCAGAGAGCTCAATTTTCGTTTCAGTCCATTTAAGAGGCAGTACGTTAATGTGCTTGGGCACTGTAGATTTTATAATCCTTCGCTTTTGCAGATGCAGTGTAGCTTTACTTCGAAGTAGAGCGTGATCTGACAGATAGCATACTGTGTGGAATGAACGCGTTATCTTAAAATCTTTTATGTCTCGTCTTTTGTGATGACGTAGTCGATCAGATGCCAGTCTTTCGAACGAGGATGCATCCACGTGGTCTTACGACAGTTGGGTTGCTGGTAGAAGGTATAAGTGATACTAAGGTCAAATTCCTTGCAGATGGTGAGAAGGCGTAATCTATTAGAATTCACATGACCAATACCATGGCGACCTAAAACTCCTTTCCAAGAATGATAATCATTTCCAACACGAGCATTGAAATCACCTGTAAGGACTAATTTATCCTTATGTTGGACTTTGGAGATGACATCCCGAAGAAGATTGTAAAAATCATCTTTTTCTTCATCTGAACAACCTAAGGTTGGCGCGTAGCAGCTAACCATCATCACACGGGTGTTGCACTCCAGATTGAGGGTTAATTCCATTATGCGATCAGCTACACCTTTAGGTAAGAAAGGCAGTGAGCGAGCAAGATTGACTTGATGGCAAAGCCAACACCAGACTGGCGTGGCTCTTTCTCAGTCTTATCAGCCCATAAAAATACGCATCCGCCTTTTTCTTCCCGTAGCTGAGAATTACCAGCCAGGCGTGTTTCACTAATGGCCGCTATGTCGATGTTATATTTCTTTAACTCGAGAGAAACAAGAGCTGTTTTACGCTCTGGTGCAGAATCATTGTCCTGAAGAGTGTGAACATTCCAAGATCCAAAATGGAAATTCTTCTTATATTTATTCTGATATTCCTTGCTGTTTCGACTGCTTTATTGGATAACTAGACAGCTGCAGCGGGCTGCCAAGTCACTGTGTGAGCAAACAATGTTTAGGGCTCCTTTTATCGCCCTCTCCCCATAATAGGGAAAGCAGTACAATCCTAAATAGGGCTGCTTTGTCACCGATGGAGGACACGGACATCACAATTGCTCATGGGTTTATGACAGAACGGCCATCACCCATCGGTCTGCCACTATGTAGAGGTCCAGCTAGAGTCTTCCAGTAATATCCTTTACCTGACCTCGTCGCCTTCCCTCTCTCGCCAGTGGACCTTGCAATTGAATCTGTGTGTATAAGAACGAATCAAGGTAAACCGCCAGAAAACCCACACAAGTGATTTGATTAAAGTGGTGAAGGCTTGTGCAGAACCATTCACGCTTTTCGGAACTATTGATATACTTAGTCGGTGCAAATAAATAGGGCGGCTAGCCAAGGCACATTTGTGTTTCTTCAGCACTCACAGAGACGCCTGTGAGAGCGAACCTTAGTTACAGTTTTTGGGAGAGAACACATAATGAGGCTTGGTCAATAGTCTGAACTAGGCCAGTACGCTCAAACTCTCTATCACGATGACTTGTGATATAGTGCTACCACAACCACCAACGGCTTACAAATGGTTCCGTCTACGCAGCCGAATGATTAGAACTTTTTCCGACCATGAGAACCGGGCTCGAATCTCATCATGGTCAATTCATCAGGAAGGTGACTTCTTGATGCTATCGCCCTGGGATGACGATTCCAGAGTGCGAAACCTTTGGAATTTACTTGAAAACCATTCCATGGATTTACCCAAAACTTGGATATATATATATATATATATATATATATATATATATATATACATATATATATATATATATATATATATATATATATATATATATATATATATATATATAGAGAGAGAGAGAGAGAGAGAGAGAGAGAGAGAGAGTGAGAGAGAGAGATGTATTGGGTATATATTGGGTATATATATATATTAGAATGTGCTGCTTATATTTTATATCATAAAGAAACAATTTATATAAAGAACTAAATAGAAATGTTAATGTGATTAATGGCGAAATCACTTCGCTAACAGGATTTAATGAGACATCACTTTACTATCAGTTCATTGAATAATAAGATCCTTATATTCGAGTTGTTGTCAGAGGGAATACATGCCAAGTACTTTCGACAATTTCAAATTGTTATCTTTAGGGCGCAATTTTCCCGTACATAGGCAAACACTAAGACGAAATATGTGTAGAACGTTAATGGTCCGAGTTGAATTAGACCAGGAAACAGTAGTATTAAAAAGTGTTCAATACACATATAAAAAGATAAAAATTTAACATGTAGAGCTTTTAAGTATAGCAAATTAGGAGATCAGCCGATTACTCTACCTTGGTTTCAATATATATATATATATATATATATATATATATATATATATATATATATATATATATATATATATATATGTATACAGAGAGAGAGAGAGAGAGAGAGAGAGAGAGAGAGAGAGAGAGAAATATTCTCGAAATAAATTATTACAGAAATGGATCTTTAAGGTTTTCTTCTTGCTTTATTATTATTATTATTATTATTATTATTATTATTATTATTATTATTATTATTATTCTCTGTAGTTTACATTGAGCTCTCTCTCTGGATTAATAGGCTCCTTGAAATTATCCCTACCAGTCACAAATTGGTAATACATATATATATATATATATATATATATATATATATATATATATATATATATATATATATATATATATATATAAATTACCAAGAGAGAGGAAGAGAAAGACGGAGAAAGAAGACTGTACCTGTATCAGAGATAAATATATATAGAGAGAGAGAGTGAAAAAAAGACATACAAAAAGATGGTGAGAATGAGAGAGAGGAGAGTGTACGTGTGTTATTTGTCGGACAGACAGAAAAGGAAAGAAATGCATACGGAGAATTTGCGGAGAGAGACTGGGTGTGTATCAATTTGAGAGAGAAAGAAAAGGCATACCTGAGGAAAGAGAGAGGAGAGAGAGTGTGTGTGTGTCAGGGAGAGAGAGAATCGAAAGAAACAGAGAGATAAAATCAGAGAGAGATTATGTGTCATAGAGAGAAGGAGTGAAATGAAAAAGAGAGACAAAGAAGAGAGAGAAAGAGAAAGAGAGGGACAAAGAAAGAGTTACAGCGAGATAGAAATAGTGTCATTTGTAGGGTTAAGGATAACTAACTACGATCGAAAGTCGTTTGTAATAAAGTTGCTACAGAAATAGGTAAGCTTTGTATTCATATATGCAGGCTACGATTTTTGAAACACTTGAAGGTAAATGTCAACTTGGCTTGTGTTAACGAGCCAACTACCTTAAAAGTCTTGGACTTTAATCCTGTCTTTTACCACTGAACCAAACACGAATTTGTCAAGTAAAGACACTGCAGAAATTTTATGTTAATATAAGGGGTTCGTAATTAGAATCCTTTTGATCTGTCAATAGTTGGAAATGGGAAATATGCATGCCAATTAATTCTTGATAAAATACCGGCTCTAATTAAAACAGAGTCACCTCCCCTTTCCACCGAAAATAATCGTCGACGGAATTCGCTTCGCATGAGATTTCTATCCTATGAATAGTAAGGATTGAAAAAAAAAACTAACCTTTAATAAATAATACCGTCAACTGACTAATAGGAAATCGTACAGAGTTGAAAAAGTTTTACTGGGGTTGTTTTGACGTCATCGGGTAGAATAAGAGCGATATTGAAAATTTTGTAAGGAGACATGCCAATTAACAAAAGCCACACCTTGGCTGTTTTAAAAAATACGAGGTGGGAGTAAATGCAATTTATGATTTTAACGTAATTAATATGGAGCTGGATAAATGAAATATCTGTAGACTGGGAATGAGTCATTGGATTATAAGAAAGAAAGCAATAAAAAGAATGAGATTGAAATAATAAATGATAGAAACACGGAGTTTTGGTTTAATCAAAGGAAAAAAAATGCCAAAAATAAAAAGGAAAGAGAAGCCTGCTTTTATATATATATATATATATATATATATATATATATATATATATATATATATATATATATATATATATATATATATATATGCAGAAAAGGTTGATGATTGATGATATGAAACCTAGATGAGTAAACAATTTTTTTCAGAACCAGACAAATAATATTGCTAACATGAAAAATATATACTGCGGAAGTACAAGGTCTCAAATTTTATTATGCCCCCTTAATAGTCATCTTTTAGTTTCTAGTGGTATATTGATGTGTACAAAATAATTTTTCATAAGTGGCTAGCTAACCTACGAGAAAGTTTACTAATTGTGTGACCAATATAATAATTTTATGTTGCTTTTTATTATATTAGTGTTAGCGATTTAGTCTCCCAAACGAGGTAGTGTAATGGCTAGCGATCTTCTCTTGTTAGATCAATTACTATTGAGTAGTGAGTTTGGTGCCCCACACTTTCGGCCTTGTGCCACATCTAAGCTACGCTTAGAAAATCACTAGTTACAAACAAGATTGACTTTACATATAGGGATTTTATGTCCTGTGTTATTGATAATATTTTGATATTTTTGTAATAAATGATAAATATTAGATATTTATGATAATCATTATATGATATGCAAAGAGGAATTATACTTGCAATGGATTTGACACTTTCTACATAGTTAAGAAGAATTTCCATACGGTAGAATAAAGTAAGGAATTTCTTAAAGGATACAAAACCTAAATATAACAAAACATATATATGAAAAAGCAAAGACATTGAAATTAACCGTAAAAAAAAAAGAAACAAGTAGTTTCCGGGAAAGCGATTTGCAGGTCGAGGACACTAAGATCAAGCAGGTGCGGAAGTTTAAATAACTGGGAAGTGTTTTGACAGAAGACCCCAAATGAAACACCGAGATCCGTAGAAGTATTGGGATGGCCAGGGACGCATTTCAAAAGATGGGTAGAGTATTGCGAGACAGGAGGATCTCTTTGGTAACAAAGAAAAGTGTACTAAGCTGTTTCGTGACATCTGTCCTCCTTTACGGCAGCGAATGTTGAACAGTCTCCTCAAAAATGAAGAAAAGACTCGAGGCAACAAAGATGTGATTCTACAAAAGGATGCTGAGGATATCATGGACGAACGTGTGAACAACGATGAAGTCTTGGGGAGGATGCAAGCAAAGAGGAGGCTTATACATAACATCAGGAAGAGGCAGCTGAAGTTTCTGGGACACGTAATGAGAAAGGAGGGTTTGGAGAATCTGTTACTCACATGGCGAATAGAGGGAAAGAGAGACAAGGAAAAGCAATACATGATATACCGATGAAGCAAGTGGATGTCAGAACGTCGTCTGAGGGAGGTGGCAGAAGGACGAAACTTACTGAGAGCTACAAGGGACAGGGGGAGGTCAGTTATGTGCCATGTGTGATATACGCTTAGGCGATCATGTATCGTTCGATACATGACTGACGAGGCATATTTTTTCCGCAGTAGGTTACCATTTCTTTCTGCGTTAGACCAGTTGCCATCCAAGGCTATAGAACCCGGTCTGTCCTGTTATTTATCCATAGCTGGGGGGAGAAGATGCGGATTCATACCTTTCCCAAGGGTATTAGCACGTAAGTGAATGTAATGGATTCGACTGGAATCCGATTCCTCAATCCGAGCCGCTATCCATTACTCCACCGTAAAGTAGATTCTATCATTTCACAAAAAAATAAAAACAAGAGAAATATATCAGCTCGAAGCTAATGTAATATAATTTAATTTATGATCTATGCCAGAAATACCAGTGGTTATAATCAAATCTAATGCCCATTAGGAACCTTGTATATGTACTGTGCTTACCCTAAGAGATACCAAAGTAAGCTTTGTATTCGTGTCTCATCAGAATAGCAAAAGAGCTAGGTGCCTCAGGGGTTTGACCTACGTGGTGGATTTCATAGCCATCAAGTGCAGAATCGGGTTTCAAAATCGTCGGTAGGTTTGCATAAACTGATCGTAGGATATACACACGTACACAAAACAACCGCATAACTTGAAGTTATATAAACGCCTGAAGGTTAGGGCAGTATTCTTCTCATTCACTCGTGAAAATCGAACAATTCCCCAAAAACCACATACCCTCGATTCGGCCAATGTTACTTTGACAGAGCCCAGAAGTGAATAAACAATTATTTTACAAGTGAAAATTTTAGTCACATAGTCTTATGAGAGGTTAGTAAATATTACAACCACTCTGTGTAAAAATGTTTGGACATATCTATATAAAAAATCAATGTGTAAGAAGACAGAATGCATGGTTGTCAACAAAAGTAACAGTGCAACATGCAAATTATAAATTGGAGTTACGAAAATGAAACGACCTAAATAGCTGGGAAGTGTTATAACAGAAATCCGAAGGTGCATTGGGATAGCGAAAGATGCCTTTCAAAAGCTAAGAAATGTATTAAGAAACAGAAAATTTCGTTAGAAACAAAAGAAGAGACTACTGAACTTTTACGTAATAACAGTTCTCCTATATAGCAATGAATGCTGGATAATTTCCTCACAGATGAAGACATTGAAGCAACAGAAGTGTGATTCTACAGAATGATGCTGAGAATACCATAGACCGAACATGTGAACAACAACGAAGTTTTTGAGAAAGGAGAAACAAAATAAACATTAGAAAGTGACAGTTGAAATTTCTAACGTACATAATGAGGAAAGAAGTCTTGGAAATTTTGATACTCACAGGACTCATTGAAGGCCAGAGGGATAGAGGAAAACAACGCACAACCTATCTAGAGAGCTTGAGTAAATGGATAGAAGAACTAGGCTTAAGAGAGATAACAAAAATACAAATTTATTAAAGCTACGAAGGACGGGAAATTGTGGAGAGCTATGATCGCCAAAGTCCTGAAGGGACACGGCACGTAGAAGAATAAGAAGAATGTGAATTTCAGCGTTTTTATGACAAATATTTATATGTAATTATTTACAAGACAAATTGTCTGCTTTGACAGGAAATGAACAAATAAACAAAAAGAGAAGTAAATAAAATAAAAAAACAAATAGCAAAATTCGAAAAGCGTTTACTCGGTCTTTTGTGTGACGAATTGTTTTCCACCCTACAACTTCTTTCCCCCTAGACGAAATGTTGCTAGCCTCTCTCTACTCTATTGCTATTTCCATGGCAGATGTTCGGGCTGTCTACAATCCTTGGTTCTACCAGTTCCGACTTTTCACATCTATGACCGCATTCCCTTCATATACCATTAGCGAGGAAGCTTTTTCCCTGAATATTTACTTTATGGAACAGACTCCTGAGACGATGCTTATCGGATCGCTACAATCTTAATCTCTCCAAGTCGAGAAGCAACCGTTATCTATCCTACATATCCTTATATAATGCACTTTTTGCTCCTTCCCTGTACACCTTTACAACCACTTGATTTAGTAACACCCCTATATTGAGTGGTTCTTGGGCCTTGTAGTGAGTCAACAATGGTTAAAAAAATGATAAATATACCATATCAAATTCAGGTTAAAATATCTGTTTTCATTACAATTTATTTTTACTAATATTCGCCCTATACAAGGCCCAAGGGTAATTCAGGGTAGAGGGTTACTGAAGAGGTATGGGTAAGGAGCGCAGTTTACGCGGATATATGGGAAAGATAACGACTAAAGCCTAGACTTGAAAGGGTTAAGATTGTAGTGATCGCGAAAGCATTCACCTGGGATTCTGATCGACAAAGCCACAGTTCTTGGGAAGAAGCTATCCAAGTGGAACTTAGTCCTTACCAAGGGAATGATTATGGTCCGCCACAATGTACGCGGCCTAGCAACTCTTAGCTGGGAGGGTCAGAATTGGCAGAACGGAGGAATATAGCTCGTCTTAAATTTTTCCATTGATAACGTGAGATTTGTAACGTTTCGTCTGTGAGAATGTTGTTGCAAGTGGGAATCGTATATATGAGTTCCACTTGATATCTTGATTGTGCTTGCGTCCCGATAAACGCTCAAACCAAGGAGCCTCTTTTAGAGTACAGTCGCTCATCATAACTGGAGAAAGTTGTTGCAAGAGGGGATCGTATATATGAGTTCCACTTGAGGTTTGGAGTCATCTGTTAAAACATGCCAATTACACTTTTGAAATCTGCTATGGTTGGCAAGTGAGGATTGAACAGCCCCAACACAGATATGGCAGTAATACACCATTTTCTGTCTGAACTGAATCTTTTAAATATAAAACATGTCAGAGGGAATCCGTTACTTCCTGAGGCAGTTGAAAGAACCGGCAATTCTTAGCAGCTTTAAGACCTACTCAAGGATGAACGTCACTGAATGTGGTTGTTGCCTAAGTGGTAAGGGTTAATAGCGCATTTTACGCGGACATATGGAAAAGATAATGGTTAACGCTAGACTTGAAAGGGTTAAGATTGTAGTGGTCGGCAAAGTATCCTCCTGGGATTCTGATCCACAAAGCAACTGTTCTTGGGAAGAAGCTATCCAAATGGAACTTAGTCCTTTACATGGGAATGAGGCTGGTTCGCCACAATACGTGGGTTTGAGTTGTGGAAACTAAAGAATTAAACTAAAACTCGTTTGAATAATTTCCATGAAAATAGCAATAGTGCAGCAAGTGGCTCGCGACGTTTTCGTCTGTAAGGTGGGAAATAATTAATCACCCACAGATGCTTTTGGACTATCAACACTGGAATGTGAAGAGTGGATAGTACCAATACAGCTATGACACCCCAACATTGAACTACTAAAGCTCGGTCAGAGGAAAGATCAGCTGATAGGCGCTGGTCATCTAAATTTTTGAAAGGTATATATCATTGTATCATCTACATAGATATTCACAAAAAAATCGGGGCGAGATTCATGCGAGATCGGGACGAGATTTTATTATGCAACTCGGGTGCTGTTTATCCTGTTGAAAAGAAATAGATCACCGCTTTCCGCTGACATGAAGTGGAAAGATTATATTAAATCAATTGCCAAATCTGCTGCTAGGAAAGTTAGTTCATTGTGATGTGCTAGACGAACATAGATATTGAAAACACAGTGGTAAGATAAGAACAAGAAAATACAGGCTTTAAGATATTCCCGAAAAGAAAATTGAGAAAAATTATAAAAAAGCAATGAGAAACAAAATAGATTGAATAGAACCAGAATAATAATAACACTCTAAAGATATGAAAACCAACAATCAGCCACAATTGAGGATACGTCACAAAGAGAAATATGTGCAAAGAATTCCATGAAAACTAATTTTTATCGACGAATATAGAGCTACATTGGATGGACTACAATTTGAGTCCTTCAAAAATATTGTCGGCCAATTTGACTTCGAAGAAAATAGCGAGTAAGTGGAGCAATATTTTAGGCAAGTAATATAGGCAGGGAAATGATAATTTCCGAGCAATGATACTATGATAATATCTGTCTGAATTACTGGTAGTTATTATTAATATATATTTTTTACATATGGACAATAGTTTTCAAGTAAATAGTGTCAGTAACAATGTGATAAATGTAGATAAATATATTTTAAGTTCTTGTAGTAGTTCTTGCCAAATACGAGGCTCAGTTGGCACTCATGGTAGAAGATTACTGAATGAGGCGTGTGGTATGAATGTAAGAGTAGTTAGAATAGAGTGAAAGGAGATAAGAAGGATATATAGATATTAAACCGTGTTTTGAAGAGGTTTAGTGTTCAGGGAAGCATCCACAGGTGAGTTTGTTCCACAAAGTAACAACTCTCGAGTAAAAAAAAACTATCAAAAAGCTATCTTAGCGGAACTCTCTCCTTACAATTGGAATACGAGGAAATATGGGTGATTCGTCAATACAGAAGTGGCATTGCGAGTCATAGTTGGTAGTTTAGAAATTTCCGAACGAGTTGGACACCATGCATGACGTCTATATGAGAGTATCGATCTGACGAGACTGTTTAAGAACATGACTCACATTGATAGGTTAATATTTTGGTTTTGTACAATCTTTCACCGTTGGACAAAAGTACTTCTAACGCAATCTATACTGCGTTCAATGTCCTTATCTCCTATATTAAATTTGGTATAACTGTGATCCTATTGTTGCCGCTGTAAAACGGAAGAAAGTTTTGTTAAAACATAAGAAAGATTTTGTACTGAGAGATATTGAAACGAGAAGGATTAATACCAAAAACCAGTGGAAAGATTGAGGATTTAATTCGCACATAAACGACTTGAATTGTATGTCGAGCAGTTTGAACAATGGAAAAGTGACCCAGACTTAGGGGGGCAATGTTGATTGACACACAGCTGAAAATGCAAGCTGTAAAGAGAAAATTTAATTTTTCGTAAACAACGTTGATTCCCCTGGTCAAAAGTTGAGTTGAAATACTAGAAGGCGGTGGATAAGCCACCGACGCTCACCGAGGAGATTAGTGAAATGTAATAATAATATGAGAGAGTGGAAGAAGGGAATTCCCCAGAATTATCGAATTCTCTTACTTCGCCAGTTTAGGTGAATATCAATAAATACGAATGCGCGAATCAGGCAGAAGAGAAAAGAGAGGCAGAAGAGACGGAGATGAGAACGGAATCAGGAGAGAGGCCCACGTGATTATCTGCCGACGAAAGCCTCCGACTTCAGCTCTGTGCCAAACTTTACCAAAGTAGCAAACTAAACTTCGCCAAGTCATCAACGATAGTATCACTTCCGATTTAGACGCTGGTCGGGCTGACAGTTATTGCATGTGGACTCTTACCCAAATATACCTGCAACGATTCGGTCTTGGCCTTCTTATGATCAAACTTAAATAACAACATGGGATAGAGCAGGTCTGAGATCGAAGCGATCTTCATCGATCAGCCGCCATGTTGGAAGTCTTGGACGACTGGAGAGGGTGTTGTACGATCACATAACTAATCTGTGCACAGTATTTGAAGGTTTATTAATTCCAAATTCTGAATTTTATTATCGATTCAGGGTGTATACCATCACTTCTTTCATTCCAATTTCAGACCATAATTTATGTTTACCTACTTCTACGTCCTACACTTGGTAAAGAATGCTGATTTTTTTTCAATCATATAAATAACCAAAACCAATGGTTGAAAATATGATGAAGGTTAATGAATGTCAACGAGTCGAAATTAATATAAAAGTAATTACATAATAATTGTATTAGGCTTAAGATATATTGTGTTAATAAAATATTTTCCTATGTCTTATCGTTTGGATTCCCTTATTAAAACATATTATATTCCTCGTTGCTTACATAATATAACTTGACACACCCAAAAAGTGACAATGAATATTTTTAATAAAGATGTATATTTTTACGTTGAGTGATCGTACTCGAAATTAGAACTATTAATGTGGCTCCATCCCGTGACCTGAGCTGACTATAATGTTAACACTATTTACAATGATGAGGAGACATTCTTTGTAGTTGAAGAGAATATTAATGACCGTTGGGCGAAAGACAGGCGAAGGATTAACACAGATTATAAGGCGAGGTACACATTAGCAATGTTTATCATATAAATATAAGTATATACATAAATATAAGTATATACATAAATATAAGTATATACATAAATATAAGTATATACATAAATATAAGTATATACATAAATATAAGTATATACATAAATATAAGTATATACATAAATATAAGTATATACATAAATATAAGTATATACATAAATATAAGTATATACATAAATATAAGTATATACATAAATATAAGTATATACATAAATATAAGTATATACATAAATATAAGTATATACATAAATATAAGTATATACATAAATATAAGTATATACATGAATATAAGTATATACATAAATATAAGTATATACATGAATATAAGTATATACATGAATATAAGTATATACATGAATATAAGTATATACATAAATATAAGTATATACATAAATATAAGTATATACATAAATATAAGTATATACATAAATATAAGTATATACATAAATATAAGTATATACATAAATATAAGTATATACATAAATATAAGTATATACATAAATATAAGTATATACATAAATATAAGTATATACATAAATATAAGTATATACATAAATATAAGTATATACATAAATATAAGTATATACATAAATATAAGTATATACATAAATATAAGTATATACATAAATATAAGTATATACATGACATTTTGCTAAAATCATTTCGTTAATAACGACTTTATTTGGGCTTGCATTAGAAAATCTGACATAGTGTCTAGGGAAAGAATTCACAAAGAAAAGTTATTAAAAGATGGAAGAATGTCGATGAGTTGTACTCTGAAAACACGTCATCCAGAAAGCGAGAATATTACAGAAATGAAGGGCAAGCTTCCACGATAGACTAAAGTACAAAAAAATGTGGGGAAAAATTTGTACTTCAATAAAAAAAATTACTTCATTTTTACTTTCATACAAATAAATGTTTATTTTTACAGAATCCTAATTTACAAAACTTATAGAATTTACAGAATCTTAATTCAGACTTTTTATAATTATCGAACCTCTGTACACACAAACACACAGAGATATTTCAGAAATACTTATTTTAATCGTTTCACTCCAAGCAAGGCGAAAATGCCACTAAGACGCGGGGGGGGGTACAGGGAGTAAAAAAGAATGAGTAGACTTTAGCGAGGAGGATGGAGGAAATGAAAATAATGGGGCAGGGTTCAAGAAGACAATAGATGGCGATTGACGTTGCATTTACATTTTTGGAGATAGTAGTTATCAGGGAAGTAAGAAATCGGATGGGAGTTCCACAGGTGATAAGTGCGAGAAAAGAAACTATTTGGATCTAGCTAGTTCAACAGTAAAACGGCGAGATATCGTTGCCAATCTAGTAGCACGTTTACTTTTATGTAGTCAGGGAAAAAAAGCTCACCAGAAGAGTTGCCAGGAAAATATTTGTAGAAAAGACAGAGAGCGTAGCCACGTCACGACAGTGAGAAAGTAATGGAAGTCGAGATGCCTATTCAGTATCAATTACATTACAGGCCCTTTTTTGAATTCTCATCTCGAGATATACAGCAGGAACATCAGACCAGATATGGCAACAGTATTCAATGCACTGACAAATGGTAGAATTATAAATGTGCAAGATGTATTCTCACGAGAATTTTTGTTTTTGTTTTGCTGGCACGACACAGTGAACCATCTTTCCTTGCAGTAGACGTTGCGATTGAGTCGGTGTAGTCGCTTCAAGTCAGTGGAAAACGTGAGGCCGAGAAGGCGTAAAGTTTTGCTCTCCCGTAGAGTAGCATCAGCCATGCTGATGACAAGCAGAAAAGTTTCTCTCTGGTAATGAAATAAAAGAAATTTTGTTTCAAGCTATTTCTTGCCCCGGTTAATGATTAATTAGAGGCCTTTTTTGAGAGCAGCTGATAGTTTTATGTTGTCGAGTCTGTCGAATTTGCTACTGAAATTGGAATAAATGCTTGTAAATGCACTCTCTGAATAAGCAGACCGAAAGAGTGACATTTTATGATAGAAAATATAAGCTGTACACTCTAATATATTTACGACATCAGATTCGCAACATAGTAATAATCAGAATCTTAAATCCTGTGGAAAACTACTAAGACATTTTTACTCTACTAATTGGATTATACTAAGTTCATTTCACTTTAACAGGTAACAAGAAAAATTTCGTGGATTTATAACTTTTCAAAATTCAAACAAAATTCTCACTTGATCGATTTGAACAAGAACTGTAGCTTCGTGGCATCGCAAGCTCCAAAACATATATTTAACTGTCAACAAATAGATTTAAAAAATCATCTTTCGGTTTACACATATTTCGTCTTAGTGTTTGCCTATGGATATGAAAATTGCGCACAAGATGACAATTTGAAATTGTCGTAAGTACTTGGCATGTGTTTTCATCTGAAAACAACTCGAATATAAGGATTTTATTATTCAATGAATTGACTTAATGCCTCATTAAGCCCTGTTTGCGGAATGATTTCGCCATTAATTACATTAACATTGCTATTTAATTCTTTGTATAAATTGTTTCTTTATTATATAAAATATAAGCTGCACATTCTAATATATACATATTTTTGAATTTGTAGGTTTGATGACTTGGATTGTAATTACGATTCTAATGAAATAAATTATAACCATGGAATAGTGCTTGAGCCTTTTATATCATATATATATATATATATATATATATATATATATATATATAATCCGCCATAAATGTATATACACTTCAGGAAAAGAAAACCTTATTTCGTAATTTTATCATATTGCGATAAAAATGTTTATTACTGCATAATTTTCTCGACACGTGGCATTACATTGACAGCCGTCAGACAAGTAATTGAAAATTCCTGTGGAGTAATCCCACTGGATATTTTGGCTAAAGTTGCCCAAGCAGTAGTTCACTGTACTAATAACCGCCTGGGAGATAAAGGCCACCATTTTGAGCATCTCTTGTGATTGTAGTGTCCAATGAATACTTTGTATTAATCACGTTTTTCTTTCCTGAAGTTTGTATACATTTTTGGGCGGTCTCTGTATATATATATATATATATATATATATATATATATATATATATATATATATAAAATTTTGTAGACTCTGTCTGTCTGTATAAATATATTCTGAAACTACATTACCCAAGGTACTTGGATAAGTATATTTCATTTTGGTAAAAGGGGGTAACCGAGGGCCACAAACACCCACCGAAATTTCTCCACTTTGATATAAATTAAATTTAAGTTTGAACAAGGGAATGACTCCTATCCAAAATATAGAAGGAGAAAGCCAGTTCACATCTGCAAGATCAAAATGAGACTATATGGACGTCAAGCTGAGCAAGATTATTATCAATCCGTGGGTAGTGCCATTACAATGAACCTAGTCGAAATAATGCCAAGACATATTACGATGGACAACTAATACAATGAGTTTAATGTACAAATGATTCCTCTTATATTCATATCTTTGATTTAACTTACTAGATGTCTCACTGATGTAATTTATGGGGCATTTTTTGCAATCTATATTCTATATTCGAGCGTCAGATTGTTATTATTTTGTTTTGCAATGAAAAATCTCTTATTGACTTTCAACATTGTGGTGAATTGTATATTAAGATTGGATGAATTATTTTCAATCGCAATCGTTATCGAGTTGGTGGGTAATATTATGTATCTAATTTCCTGAAAGTTATTCGTCTTATTATCTTTTTCGGTTTTGTTGGATACATAATAAGGAAAGAGTGCTTGGAAAATTTGATACTCACAGACTAGTTCGAAGGCAAGAGGGACAGAGAGAAAAACAACGCATAACTTACCTAACGAGCTTGAATAAATGGGCGGTGGAGAAAAGTTAAGAAGAGATAGAAAAAAGACAAAACTTACTAAGAGCTACAAACGACAGTAAATTGTGGAAAGCCATGATCGCCAACGTCCTGAAGGCACGCGGAACATAGAAGAAGCACTAACTGTAATAAATGTCCAACATTACTGAGTAGTGAATTCAGATGCCTAAACATGAAAGACCCCAAACGATCAAAATGCATCAGGTATAGGTAGATACTGAACAGTTAACTTGCAATAATTCTTTTCAATCAGCCCCCGAGTTTGACCTTGAGACCTCTCTAAAACCAGGCACGACCGCCGTTCTCGGTCTGAACTAACATTCGTAAATACATTAAGCATATAAATCACCTGAGAATAGGTAATCTCCGAAATAGATGGGGAGGTCAATTCGGTAATATTGTATTTATGTTACACTGGGTGATGGCGAAAATAACAGTACATCGAAATAAGGCGCATCAGAATTCATGGGCATTGACAAGACGGTCATGAATAAAATCGGATTCTCTATATTCGCAGAATTAAAGATTTCGTGGAAGGAAAAACCTAACATAAACCTGATTTGAGTTGGAAAGAATTTTTGATTGGTTATTAAGTAGTGATAAGTAAATAGTAAGTATATTGTTTAAAAATATACTTATATATAAATATAAATATTTATGGAGAAAGAATACTCAATATCAGAGAAAGAGCGTTTGTAGATACAGACGTAGATACAGTCAATGCATAGTGGCTGTCACCCTCCAGCTTCAAGTGGTCTTAAGACTATATATATATATATATATATATATATATATATATATATATATTGTGCAAAAATTCAGATGTAAATAAAATATAGCTGTAAAAAGATAATATAACTTCCTTCATAATGTCCATCAGAGGACGAAAAACGTTGATAAAGAAAAGTTTGCCTTTTGTATTTATTCAGACAAACACAACACAACACACACATATATATGCAAGTTTCATTAAATATGACATCTATACAGCATCATCTACATGTAAAAATTGTCTAAAAATAATGGAAGCCCTATTAATAAAAACAAAAAACACCAATCAAAATTATCAACTATGAAGATGGACACAATATCTTGACCGTGTTTTGAAAATTAAACATTATATAAACACATACATGCAACAGTCTATTTCTAGTTAACAGTTAATATATTTCAACCTTGAAAATGACTAAATGTATAGCCGAGAGTGCTCGAAAAAACATTTACACAGTTTTTATATAATTTATCTACTGAAAAGAAAAAAATTATAATGGTAGGTAAAATTGTTATTATTTTTAATTTTTTTAATGTTGTTTTGTTATTATTTTAAAGCCAGTTATTTTCCTGTTTTTGGTGACTGCGCTTATGTAAATGGTAGGGACTCAAATTTATAATATTTATTAGTATTTATGCGGTGGTATTAATTTTGCTAGGGTGGAGAAGGAAGTATAATTGTGGACAGATGCGGTAATGGTAATTGTGGTGCGGTAGTAATTGTGGACTAATGCGGCAATGGTAATTGTGATGCGTAACAATGGTAATAGTGGGAGAAGCGGATGATGATAATAACAATTCTAGCAGCAAATAGTTATGGTAAAATGGTAGAAGTGATACTAGTAATGGTGGTGGAATTGTAATAACAATAATTATAATTATTATGATGGTAGTTTGAACTAGAAAATAATTGATGGTGTTATGGTGTCAGTGGTTTCTCTTTTCATGTTCATAGGCTCAATGGTGGTTTCTGTAGCAGTGTTGGTTTGTATTTTTTTTATCTGTTTGGTATAAATTGTAATAATAGATATTTGTTTTCACGTCTGTGTATAGAAATTATTTCTGATCTTATGTTTAGTAATTTCTTTTGTTGGCTAGGAGAAATTATTGTTACCTTTTCGTGTAGGCAAAGTAAGCATTTTTTTGTAATGTTGTTGTGGGCAGGTGAGTTTTTCAATATTTTCCATCTTATTCTTGCTGTAATATTTCTGACTTTTATTAGCCATATGTATGTGAATAATGTAGTGCTGTTTGAGTATTTCTGTCGGAGTAGGCAAGGTTGTGGTTGTGTTTTCTTTTCTTGAATGGAGCCTCAGTGGCACCGATGTAGTACATTGCGCTATTATTTGCACTTACCTTGGCTTTATATATTATATTCGTTTGTTGGCAATTTCCTTGGACTGAACATGTTGTTTTATTTCTGCAGTTGCATTGAGGTTCCTTGGTTGCATTATTGTTGGTTGTTATTTTTTTGTGACTTTTTATTATTTGTGTTATATTCTTTGTGCAGCTGTAACTAATTTTTACGTTATTTTTGTTGAATAATTTTGCTAAGCGGTTTGTAGGAGGGAAGTGCTTTTATATTAAGTTTAGGAATGACCTTCTTATGTTTGTTTTGACAGTTTTGTTGTATGTTGGGTTAAACCAGATAATGTTTCTTTTTCTGGTTTTGTCTTTCGTTTGTGGAGGTGTTTATTGTAGTTGTTGTGTGTATCCACTTTTTTAGTGCTTCGTCATATGGCATTTTCATGTTATTGAACATGTCTATGGTTGATGAGTTTTCAGATAGCCTGCGGATGATTGATATGGGTATTTGCTTGATGATTGAAGGTAGATGGTTGAAGGATGTGTACGTAAGTTGGGGTGTCATTATCTTTTTTGTACGGTTCGTATGTATTATTGTTCAGGTTGAGAGTGACGTCTAAGAAGTTTACTGATCCTGTACCCGCATTTATTTCTATTTTAAATCCAATTCTTTTTAGGACGTTTACTATTTTTTCCCTAAATCTGTCTAATTTGAGGCCATTGGCTTTCTTATTAGGATAAGTCCGTCATCACTATATAGTCCCATGTTTTTTTTCCCTAGGATCCTATTGTAAACTCACGAGATTTCTTTTATCTTCTTTTATTTTTTTATGAATTTCTGGCATTGACATTCTTCAGGCATATATATGTTCTATTGCACAGCATAATAAATCACATTCCTGTCTACCTTCACAATACAGGAAAATGCATGTTGTCAACACCAATATACTACACCACGAAAATAATAAACCAAAACTTCAAGTTCTCCGAGTACTCTATATCAAAATCAATCAACCAACACTGAACAAAATTTATTACGAATATACCAAGAACATAATAAAGTGCATATAGCATGTAATGCCATTTGACATTTCTACCAATTTCTAGTCACCTCCATTATATTGAAAGTCTGGTTTTGCAATATATATATATATATATACATATATATATATATATATATATATATATATATATATATATATATATATATATATAGATATATATATATATATATATATTTCTGCATTCTGTTGAGGTTTCTTTCAGACTCAATGAATTACTTAATTATAATTATCAAGTCCTCCTTTATATATATATATATACATACATACATACATACATACATATATATATATATATATATATATATATATATATATATATATATATATATATATATATTCTGTTTATACGTTATTTATATACATACAAATATTTAAGTAAATGCTCTGTTTATAATAAACTGTATTAATGTTATGGTGCAGGTTAGGACCAAGGAAGAACAACACGGACACAAGAGTAGAAATAACGAAAATATATTACACGAAATAATAATACAAGATGTAGAAGGTGTTAGTATGACTGTCAGTCTGGTTTGGAGTGAACTACTATTGGCTCGACTCGATTCCGTCTCGTCTCTCTTGAGAGGCGCAGTATTCATAGTGTGAGGAAGTGTTCACTCTGTCGTTATAGGTAAGGTCCCATAACAATTAACAACATTTACCGGCCTGAATGTCCGAGGAATCTCAGAGAAAAAACATGTCCCTCCGACAGGAATCAAAGCTGTATCCTACACGGAACAGTCACGTGCTATACCATTTAGCTACCGAGGAAATGCAGGACACATATTTTCTATGTGATTTCTCGGACATTCTGGCCGGTAAATGTTGTTAATACTGTTTATTATAAACAGAGTATTTGCTTAAATATTTGTATCTATATAAATAACGTATAACAACAAAATATATTAAAATAATTGTCGGACATTGTTCATAATATATATATATATATATATATATATATATATATATATATATAAACCCCCTTACTGTTTCGTGCGGAATGCAAGCTGTAGATAATCATATTTTTCTTTTCTCTTCTTTATAAATGTTTTGTTTAATTAGAAGGTTAAGAAGCCCATCTCTTGCTTAGTGCATTGTCTGGAATCGCTTACTAACTTTTGAGCTGATAAGCAAGATGAAAAAGCTAACTCTTTCTTTTATGTTTCTTTCATTTTCTTCAACTCTTATTTTCAATTGACTTCAATTAGTTTTACGTAATTCACCCACCAAGTGAATAAAAACATTCTATGAGCAAAAATAAAAATAACAACAGCTATAGATTTACAAACTGACTTTACTCAGATCAACTTGATTTACTCACACTTGTCACAATTTCTTCTAAAATTATTTTCCTATAATGTTATCATAAATTGCAGAGGGAACACTTCCGGGGGCGGGCGGTGTACAGTGTTGACATAGCGGTTAAAAACATGAAAAACGGAATCGGAGAGCAGTTCAAACTCCAGCTAAGTACTTTCTATCTATTTTGTAAAATGGGAGGGAGCATTGTCTTGCATGAATATAAACTTTTGGCTTGCGATCTGTATTAATCAGAAATATCCTGTTCAAAAATCTTCAATAATTCTTTGAATTTATCTTGACCCCATCAGAAACTTT
The DNA here is from genome assembly GCA_964036315.1 of Acanthosepion esculentum. Lineage (NCBI taxonomy): Eukaryota > Metazoa > Mollusca > Cephalopoda > Sepiida > Sepiidae > Acanthosepion > Acanthosepion esculentum. Next base: position 7,018,625 of record OZ038488.1, read on the forward strand.
AAAGGGGTTTTCTAATTTTGCTGCATACAATATCAGCGCAAAATAAAACGGCATCACTCCTGGTTATCATCTAAGACGGGTTAGAAGAACTCAGTTTTGAGCCCAGATATTCAATGTAGATCTACATTCATCATTAAATGTTACTGTTGAAGATTTCTATTTGAAATACTGAGAGCAGACGTAGCTTCTCTGTGCCTTTTTGCATGGTAATTGTGGTGATGAGCAACTAGGCTTTATGACTTTAAGCGTATTACGAGAGTGGCGGATAGGTCTCATTCTTTTACAGTTGAATTGGCTACATGTAACAGTAAGTACTATACTAACAGTTTCTTCTCTCGCACTTTTCGCTTGTGGAACTCCATTCCGGCTTCTTGCTTTCCAGTCAAGTTTGATCTTCAAAAATTGAAATACAATGTTAATCATGTTAATCTGTTTTTCTCTCTCTCCTTACTAATCTTTTCTTTTTCTCGTATTCTTTCACAAGCAGTGAACCATTGATAATGAAAATGATAATTGGTAAAATGATTTTAAAAAAACTGCGAGTTAATATAATGACAGATTAACAGATTAACGGATATAATGATGGATTAACGGATATAATGACGGATTAACAGATTAACTGATATAATGATGGATTAACGGATATAATGAAAATTAACAGATATAATGACAGATTAACAGATTAACGGATATAATGTTGATTAACGGATATAATGATGGATTAACGGATATAATGACGGATTAACGGATATAATGACGGATTAACAGATTAACGGATATAATGATGGATTAACGGATATGATGACGGATTAACAGATATAAATCAAATCTCTGTATATCTGGAATGAAGAGTTAAAATTATATAGATTATTTACATTCGGACTAATATCCTCATCTTCGTTGTAATTGTCACAACGTTTCGGTCGTTGTGTCCTTCGGCCTTCTTCAGCTGTCTGTCGATCCGGGTAAGTTTCAAAGAATTTCGAACACAACTCCTTTTATTTAATCTACAGGATGTCTCCTTTTTTTATTATTCAGTTATGTGATATGCGTGATACATGCGGAGGCAAATTTTCGATACATGACTGACGAGGCAAATCTTTTCCACAGTAGGTTGCCATTTCTTTCTGCGGTAGACCAGTTGCCATCCAAGGCTATAGAACTCGGTCTATTCTGCTATTTACCCATAGCTGGAGGGAGAAGCAAAAGATTCATACTTTCCCAAGGGTATTAGCACGTAAGTGAATTTAATGGATTCGACTGTAATTTGAACTCATCTCTCCGAATCCTCACTCCTCGCCGCTATCCATTACTCCACCGTATTACTGGTCAGTCAATGCTTTCAAAGGAATCTAAGCCTGTACTATGCGACCCAGTGATTAAACTTGCAATTACGATGCCACAAAAACCATTAAACAATGTTTTGATCCTACTGGGATAATGTCTAGAATCTTTTACAAAAAATATCAAATATTGAGTAATTGGATAATATTTTGGGAAATGTGTTGGGACGTTAATTTTTCTGCACCCCTCTCCGGCTTGTTATCTACCGTTGTAACAGATCATCGTTTGCTTGCGTGGGACTCTACGAACATTAATACCAACGTTCTTGTTATTGTTATTACTAGTGTACACGTGCCACCAAAAAATACGTAAATTGTTCGAAAGTTTTAACATTGAGATGCAATGAAACAAAAATCTTGAAACGATGTATTTAAATTCAGCACAATAATTCACAACTAAAAATAGAGGCCAATGAACCGTTTACTGAATACGTTCCTTTATATGATTTAGACCTTCAATGGTATATATGATTCATTGATTACTATTATACAAATCTTTTTTTGCTAAATATATTTTCATATTAAAGATGTTATGGGTCTAATATAACAATGAAATGGAAATATCTCTCGGAAGAAAAACATTAAAAAACAACGACAAAGAAGTTGAAGACGATCACTTAATAGACAAAGATATATCAGTGCCTCACATGAAAGGCTTGAACAAATAAGACTGTAATCTAGGAAACGTAGGAGTGAGGGAACTGATCAATTAAACGGTTGATTTTGCTTGGGAACTAATTTTATCAAAATGCAGATAAATATTTTATTTGTATAGTTTTGTGATGAAAACGAACACTCCTTGCCATTTTTTGTAATGCCAACGAACACTCGTTGTCACTTTTAGCTTGCTCGTTGTAGTGGGGACTTTGCAATCGCAGATACAACTATAGTGACGTTGACGCCTTCGAATAGTACTCGCACTAATAGCACTTGCTCGAAACAGCGGACATTAAAGACACGTAGACCAATACACCAGTCATTGCTCTCAGTCTGATAAGGGTATATGAGGCACTTACATAAGAGCCAAATGTGCGCGATTTGTCAGAAGATTTTGGTAAAATTGGTAATCACCTGGCAGATGGAAGCTAATTTAAAATACATTTAAGATAGGTAATCCAGTCTGTTTAGACAGCCTCAATTTAAGGGTATTCCCGAGTTTCCTTGTCTGCCTCGTACTTCACACCTAAAAAGAATCTCTTTTGACACCTAGCCATGCTGCTCTCCCAATTACTCCTGCAGAAACAGGGTGAGTCAGTTCCTAGGCGACATGCATAACTGATAAACAAATTAGTGCTACTGAACAGCTACGCTGTTTCTGATCTTCATCAATCATCTTTCTGATGTCATCAGTTTCCAAGTAGGAATTTATGCAGATTACACTGTCATTTACTCCTGTCTCAATAGCAAATCCGTCAGTGCTGAGAAAGTTAAACTAGCTGCTGAAAAGAACCTCCAATTAGTGCTTAATTGGGACAGGAAATGCCTAGTAAATTTTAATGCTTACAAAATGAAACTGCTCTCATTTAATCACCATAGAGAAACTTTCCTGCCCGCTATCAGCATGGCTGATGCTAGACTCCTTCTTGGTCTCACGTTTTCAATTGACTTGAAGTGCAACAACTACATCGAATCAATAGCTGCATCTAATGCAAGGAGAGTTGGATCACTGTGTCGTGTCAGAAGGTTTTTCTCGTCAGAGTCGATCTTGCACATTTACAAATTTATCATTCGTCCGTGTATTGAATACAGTTGCCATATCTGATCTGGTGTCCCTGATATTCATCTCGAGGTTCTTGACAAACTCCAAAGAAGGATCTGCAATGTAATAGATCCTGACTTGGCATCTCGACTTCAGTCACTTTCTCACCGCGGTGACGTGGCTTCCTTCTGTCTTTTCTACAAATATTTTCATTTCAACTGCTCTGAAAAGCTGGTAACCTGACTACATGAAATTAAGTGCGCCACAAGACTGCTATCTAAGTCCCACACTTTTAGTGTTAAAATAGCTGAATGCAATCCTGCTTCTACTCCAGCTGTTTCTTTTCTTCCATTTCCCTCCCGTGGAATTCCATTCCGTTTACTTTCTTCTCTGAAACTTACAATCTTCAAAACTTTAAATTCAAAGTCAATCGATATCTTCTATCTTCTTGAATCCCGTTCATCTTTTATCCTTTCCTCAATCCCTCCTACATCCTGTCTTTTCTCTCACTTTTACTCTATGTAAGCCCCTGCATACTAGTGTCATTCCCGCCTTGCTTGGGGTGAAATGATTTTTTAAAAATCAAGATAGAACATGTATATGTTAACGCCTCCAAACAGTTAAAATCAGAAGTCACGAGATCCATGCCACGAGGCATTATTATTATTATTGTTATTATGTTGTGGTTTGCTTTTGCTTTGTGTAGTACGAGTTGTCTCCAAGTCAAAACCAGAGACTTCAAGGGGCAACAAGTTTGTTGCATTAGAAGATGCAAATAGATGCGTTGCTGTGCAATCGGAAAGAAGAGAAAATAAGTAACTGTGGTCACTGTATTTTTTAAGGCAATTCGCCCCAAGAAAGGCGGGAGTTCCACTAGCATGCAAGGGGTTACAGATGATTGAGAACAAGAGTAAAGAGGAAAGGATACAGAGAAAGACGGGGAAGAAGCTCAGGGTGTCAGATGTCGATTGACATTACACTTGAATATTTGAAGATTATAGTCATTGGGGAAGCAAGTAAGGGGAAGGGAGTTCCACAGACGGGAAGTGCTGGAAAAGAAGCTGCTTGAGAAGAGACGGTTACATTTAACCGTTTTGACAGTGAAAAGTGAGACCGAGATGCAAGCCTGGTATCTCGCTTAAATTCTTGCAGTCTGGGAACCAGCGAAAGTAGCTCGTCGGAACTATTGCCGTGAAAATACTTGTAGAAGACACAGAGGGATGCCACGGCACGTCTGTGGGATAGCGATTGTAGACTAGATGCCAGATCAGGACCTATCATCTTGCATATTCGTCTCTGGATTTTGTCGAGGACCTCGTGACGTACAGCAAGAGCACCATCAGACCATATATGACCACAATAATCCATGCAAGGACGGATGGTTGATCTATACATTTGAAGGATGAACTCAGACGAGAAAAACCCTCTGTCACGACACAGAGAATCAACTTTCCTTGCAGTAGATGAAGCTATTGATTCAATGTATTTATTCCACCTCATATCAGTGGAGAGCGTGAGACCAAGCAGGGTTAACGAGGCGCTGTCGAGGAGTTGGGAATCAGCTATTTTGATGGGAGGCAGGGAGGGAGTAAGACAATTTAAATATCCGGGAAGTGTCTTAACAGATGACGGAACATTTGATACCGAAATGTCACATTGGAATAGCGAAAGATGCCTTCCAAAGGCCAAGCAAAATATTAAGCAAGAGAATTTCGTTTGAAACCAATAAAAGAGTACTAAATATCTCGATCCTCCTTTATGCCAATGGATGAGAAGAGACGGTTTGATAGTGAAAGGGTTGGACCGAGATGCCAATCTGGTAGCTCGTTTAAATTCATGTAGTCCGAGAACCAGCGAATGTAGCTCGTCGGAACAGTTGCCGTGAAAATATTTGTAGAAGAGACAGAGGGAAGCAAAGGCACATCTGTAGGATAACGATTGTAGACTAGATGCCAGATTAAGAACTATCATCTTGCATATCCATCTCTGGATTTTGTATGTAAGAAGTACCCAGGAGTATGACTTTTTTGCAATTCAGTCTGATATTTGTTTGCTGCTTTTTATATCATTCCTAAAGCCCCAATAAGAATAGCTGTTATTATCTTTTCGATGCCACATTCGACAGATTTCTATCTCCGGATCGTACTTTCTCAAACCTGTTTTTGTCAGCTGAGGTAATGTCTATCTGAAGAAATGTATTGTCAGCATTTTTTGTCACAATTATGTCGGGTCGTCTTGCTTAGATTTCCTTATCGCGTTGAAATTCCAAAGGATGGTAGACTCATCTTTTTGCACGACTTGCGGTCGATTATGATACCACCAGTTCTCATTACGAGGGAGTTTGAATGCGTGACATTGACCAAAGAATATACTAAACAGGTAAGTACCCTGTTGGCACCATCCGGCCGCACCCAGTTTTATCTTCTTGTTATTATCATTATTATATGATGAACGCATTTTTTTCTATCTTCACATAGTAACATTTACGACTTTGTTTTTATCGTGTAAAACTTGAAAATATTTTAACATAGTTCTTCTTTCTCTTCTGCTTCCTCCTCTTTTTCTTCGTCGTGGTCGTCGTCTCCTTCTTCTTCGTCTTCTTCCTCTTCTTTTTCTTCGTCTTCTTCTTCATCTTCTTCTACATCGGCTTCTTTCTGCGCAATTCTTCGTTGACGTCGTCGTCTTATTAATATTATTAGTATTCGTCTTCTTAATCGTAGTTGTTTTCTTCTTCTTCTTCTTCTTCTTCTTCTTCTTCATATTATTATTATTATTATTATTATTATTATTATTATTATTCGTCATCTTCTTCTTCTTCTTATTCTTCTTCTTCTTCTTCTTCTTCTTCTTCTTCTTCCATTCCTGAACAACTTTCGTTTTCTACGTCTTCTTTTTCTTGGTCGTCTTATTTTTCTTCATCTTCTTCTTCATATTATTATTCGTCATCTCCTTCTTCTTCTTCTTCTTCTTCTTCTTCTTCTTCTTCTTCTTCTTCTTCTTCTTCTTCTTCTTCTTCCGTCTCTACATCGTCGTCGTCTTCTTCACCACTCATTAATTGTTTCCGCAAGAAGGAACAGGTGTCATTTACACTGGGGCTTAAAGATCTATTGTTAGTATTCTATCTTTTTGCTATAATATTGTTTGGATGATTCTAAAACTGTTGCCGATTTTCAAAGTTCCTGTAATTTTTCCCCAAGCTCTTCGAGACTATTTCAAATGTTGCAATAATGACTGGTACGACAGTCACTAATATCAGAAATATTATTAACGCCTCTTTTTTTTTTCTTTTACAATTTTATTATTTATACTCATTGATTGTTGAAACTTGTAGAATACCGGGACTGCGGTTGAATGACAACAAACACTGTCAATACTCTTGGAGACTTCTCATTACTCGAGTTGACTTTAACAATGCTGTCATCGGGATACTTTCTGTTCTTCCTCTTCTTTTCCAATACCTCTTCTTCTTCTTCTTCTTCTTCTTCTTCTTCTTCTTCTTCTTCTTCTTCTTCTTCTTCTTCTTCTGCTTCTTCTTCTTCTTCTTCTTCTTATATTATTATTATTATTATTATTATTATTATAATTATCTGGTGTGGCTGAGCCTGAATTCCTTTGCTGTTATATTTGTACTATTGACGTCAATTGGCCGGCCAATTCAAACATATGAGATTAATATGCAGAAGTGGTTGTACCTTAGCAACCCCCCGCGTCCACCTCCAGCTTCCTTTTTATTAACTCTTCTCCTTGCTCTCTCCCCTTACTTTCTCATTATCTCTCTCTCTCTCTCTCTCTCTATATATATATATATATATATATAGAGAGAGAGAGAGAGAGAGAGAGAGATAAAGAGATACGTGTGTGTGCGTACGTGTGTTCCTTTCTAGTATATATTTTCCATTACCAATCTTTCACTCTCTCTCTCCTTCGCTCAGCTACAGATACACGCAAGCACACACTGATTCATTCTTCACCTTTATATTGACTTTGTTTTTGTGCACTTAAGTGCGTTAATCAGCATGTGTGTGCGTGTGTGTGTGTGTGTGTGTATGCGTGCGTGCATGTGTGTGCGTGTGTGCGTGCGCGCGCTTGCGTGTTCGCGAGCACACGCTCTGTCTGTAAGAGGATTCAAAAGGAGGCAAGATGTGTACATTTCACAAGCCGGTGTACGACGTTTACACAGACAACGCATGCGCACTGAGATCTTTGTATTTCAGCACAACAGATTGCCTCCTAATATCCATACTTCTGATATCCGCTCCTAAATATTCTTCCAGATAATACCATTTATTTTTTGACTTGCATTTTATATCAGTAATAACTTTTCTTTTTAATGCTTCGATAAATGTCGTGTAATTTTGACAAGACGTGTTCAAATCCAATAACTATATATAATATATAGCAATATATACGAGGGTAGGCTGAAAAGTTCATAGGCTGATTGTGAAGGAGTGGTGCAGGAGCTGTGAAATCATCCATGCATTGATTTCAATACTTCTTATAAATAACTGCATTGCTTTTTGTTTTGTTTTTTTGTTTTGTTTTGTTTTTTTTTTGTGCTTTTTTTTTCCAGGTAAGCTGACATGTGACTGTGCAAAGAATTCTTCGAAGTATCTAGAAAGATTTTATTTCGTGGTGTCAAGAAATACCTGCAGACAAAAGGGTCTAACCCTCAGAGACATTCATGCTGACATGATTGCTATATTAGGGATAACGCCCCCAAGTTTATCAACGGTTTAAAAGTGGGGAGCTGAATTTAGGAGTGGGGGGGGGGCAGAATCTTGAGAATATAGAGCGGAAAATATAGATCGTTTTCACCCTTAGGGTGATGGATGATAGGCAATTGACTATTATATATCCAGAACTATTGGCATATCCCGTGAGAGAGTTGAGAATATTCTGCACAATGAACTTGGCATGACGAAGGTGTCTGCTCGGGGGGTGCCATGTTTTCTTACACCTGTTCAAAAGCTCACCACAGCAAAATCACATCACAGGAAAATGTTGACATTATTTGAGGCAGATCCATCTGGTTTCCTCGAACATTTCCTAATCCAGGATGAGTGTTGCGTTCATCACTTTGAACCAGAGACAAAGAGGCAATCCATGTAACGGGAAGATCCCTCCTCATCTGCGCCAAAGAAGACCAAGCTCGTTTCATCTGCAGAGATGGTGATGGCGTCAGTTTTTTGGGATGACTATTTACGAAAGGGCCACACCATCAATGGTGTGAGCTATGCCACCTTGCCGAAATAGTTACGAAAGGCTATCAAGACCAAACGCTCAGGAAAACTGACAAAAGGGTTTTTGTTTCATCAGGACAGTGATCCAGTAGAGAAGTCCTTGGTTTCAATGGCTGCTGTGCATGACTGTGGCTTTAAACTGGTCGGTCACCCTCCTTATTCTAGAGATTTGCCCCCATCTGACTACCATCTGTCCACCAACAAGAAAAAAATCTCTTGGCTGGAGACAAGTATCGCATTGATGAAGTCGTCATATCTGCTGTTGAGAAATTTTTTGACCAACATGATGAAAGCAACTTCACCAATGAGATCCAACCACTGCAACACCGATGGAAGAAGTGTGTGGACTACAAGCGGGACTATACTGCAAAGTAAACCTCATTTGGTCACAAATGAGAGTATCTTGGCCAATCTATGATCTTTTCAGTCGACCCTCGTATATATATATATATATATATATATATATATATATATATATATATATATATATATATATATGTCATCCACAGACAGACTGTTTCGCTGTTTCACAGCTCATCAGTGTGGCTAGACGTCCCGTTGCCTCTAGCTAGGATCGAAAACCGACTGAATTTACGTCAGTCGGTACTTCTCCAACTAAGCCGTCGGCGCACGGCAGGGATGAAGGTGAATTTTAGCGTGTTTATTTTTAGATTTAGATAAACACACAGTGACTGACAGTGACTCAATTCTACCGAAGAGTCGTGCAATATTAGCTTAAATAGTCACTGTTTACAAATTCACACCTCAAACCAGAGAGCTCAACCGAAATTAATTTTTCAGGAGCCAATATATATGTATATATATGTATAATTTTAGGTACTTATTTAATAACTGGTAGAAAAGTACCTGAACAAAAATCATGTAATTTATGGATGCACATATATCGAAGTAAGACGATGGTTCCTGTATTGTGCCAACGATAAAAACGAAGTGAGATTCAAAATATTGCCAAGTCGGAAATTAGAATTACGGGCTCAATTCTTTCTCTTATTTTTGTGATTCTCTTCGCCTCTGTCTTTGTGTTTGTTTGAATTTCAGAGTCACGTTATCTTAACTATTTAATGGTTCTTCTAAACTAATAATCGCCATCTTGTCGGCTGACACACATTCCACTCTTGTGATAAATACAACACCTATCGGAATCCTAGTTATTGAATGGTTTTCTTTCGATATTTCTTCTTTTCTTTCCTTTACTTCTTTTTACTGCTTTCATGGTTGTTCATTTTTCTTTTTATTTCTTTTCTTTCTTCGTTCATCTCACTTTAGATATTGTTCCACTCTCTCTCATTCTGTATAACGATCTCTTTTCATACATTTCTTCTGCCTTACAGTTTTGATTTTACTTCTTTTGATTTCTTTCATTCTTTCTTTTTCTTTTTCTTTCCATTTTCATTTTTAGATTTATTTCATTCATTCTTTCTTTTTTCGCTGTTTTTCTTTTTCTTTCTACTTTTCCTTTTGACTTCTTTCCTTTATTCTTTCTTTCTTTCATTCTTTCTTTCTTTTGTTTTCCTCTCTGCCTTTCCTACACTCTCTGTACTTGTTTCTTTCTTAAATTTCTTATAATTCTCTCTTTTTTTCTCTCTTTGATTTCCTTCTTTCTATCTTTCGTTTGTTTTTTCTTTCTTATATTTGTCTCGTATATTTTCTCCCTATTTTTCTTTTGTACTTTATCTCATTTATTTTCTACTTCCTTTCTTCAGTTTACTTCTTTCTTTCTTATCTTTTTTCTTATATTTATTGTCTATTTTTTCATTTCGTTCAAGTTTCTTCCTTGTATTTATTACGATATTTCTTTCCTTTTTCCGTATTTTATTTCTTCTTTCTATCTCAGATTAACCACTCTTTTCATTCCTTTCTTTATCCTCCCAACACTTCCTTAATCCTTTTTTCATTCTCATCTATTCCCTTCTTTCCTTTACTGATTTCATTTTTTTATTCCAGTTTGAATTCGCATCACTCACTTTTTACCTCTCTTTATTATGTTTGTTTTTTCTTAATTTCTTTTTTTTGTTCTACTTCATTTTTTTTTTATTCATTTTGCTTTTTCAATTTGCTTTTGTTTTCCATTCATTGAAGTTTTCTTTTTCATTCTCTGGCATTTTTATATTTTTCATTCTTTTAGCATTTTCTATTTTTCTTTTTTATATTCTGTCTTAATTTTTCAGTTCATTCTGTCTTTTCTTTTTCATTAACTCTGCTAATTTTTTGCCTTTCATTTTGCTTTTTCGCTTTCTTTAACTCTGCTACATTTTTGCCTTTCATACTGCCTTATCTCTTTATTAAATTCTGCTATTTATTTTGCCTTTTATTCTGTCTTTTTCTTTTGTATTTTTTCATTCATTATGCTTTCCATATCTTTCATTCTATTTTTTTTATTCCGTTCTTTCATAGTTTACACCATTTTCATTTTTATTTCATTCATTCTGGTCTTTTTTCTTTCATCCTGTTCGTTTTCATTGGGCTGGTTCTTTCTTTTCGTCTTCATTTTTCTCTTTTATTTTTGATAATTATTTTTCATTTTAGTTACTTTTTCTATGCCACAAAATTCTTCCTTCATTTCTCATCACTTTTTTTGACTGCGAAGGTTACTTGAACTTGTTTTTTGTTTTCATTTCTTTCCTTTTCTTTTGTTATTCTTCTTCTTCCAAAGACTTCTTGTTTATGTCGTAAAGATTTACTGGCGCCAATTTGACTTGCTTTTTGGCAAAGTCTGTTTCTATTTCGTCGCATGAAAAACAAACACTTTCGCCCATTCAAACGCGCACGCATCAACGAAATAAAAACCAAATCCATGAAGATAAATGAATATAGACACAAGAACGCGTTCAATGAAACAAACATAGTTTCAGAAAGGCATATATATATATATATATATATATATATATATATATATATATATATATATATATATATATATATATATATAGGCTTAAAACGATTGATGTAAGTTTTTCGGGTCATTCTGAATAGGTGCCTCTGTGTCTTTCTCCATATGAGGGGATTTTGTATTTTATTATGTATTAATTATTTGCTCTGTAATAACAAGTACATTGAGTTCTTTTCGTGGATCAGTTTTAATATTTTATATTACTAGGGCCCACATATATATATATATATATATATATATATATATATATAAATATATATATATATATATATATATATATATATATATATATATATATATATATATATATATATATATATATATAGTCGGTTTCTCTGTATCACAACTCATCATTGTGGCTAGTTCGATTGCTACAAGCCGGAATTGAAACGCGACCGATTTGGTATCAGTCAGAGATCCTACCCCTAAGCTATCGGAGCAAAGCAGAGAAAGGGAAATTTTAACCTATTATATACGAGATGTATACAAACGTCAGCAGCCGAGAGTGTTCTATTCGTAATTGATGAGTGATTTGTTAGTAGCAGCAGCAGCCACTGTTTGTAAAATTACCCCTTCTCTAGAGTGCTCAATCGGCTAACGAAAGCATAAATAGTCATCCACATACAAGCCTGTTTCGCTGAATCACAGCTCATCAGTGTAACTAGACGTCCGATTGCTTCAAGCCGGGATCGAAACTCGACCGATTTGGTATCAGTCAGAGATCCTAAGCTATCGGCGCACGGCAAAGAAAGGGAAATTTTAACGTATTATATACGAGATGTATACAGACGCCAGAAGATGACAATTGTGCATGTGTGCACCAATCCCGCTTTTATACAAGTTTCGTTAAAGACCACTGGCAATATACTGCATATCCGAGAGCTTTCTTCTACTCTTCTAACCATTATCAAGGACGATTGTTATATTTTTATGTATGTATCTGAAGTTATAGGTAAGTTTTATTTTCCAAACACGATCAGAAAGTTGTGGCCGTGTTAATGTTATTGAGTGTTGGCTTTTTCTTTTTTTATTATTAGTGCTCCCATTATCTTTAATCTTTATTTACTTGTGAATGAGGCTATCATATTTGTATTTTCTACTAATACATTGCGGATGGTGTTTGGTAGGTTATGAGTCCTAATTGAGATATGGTCGGGGTGTTAAATAATAGTTTCAGACTATTATTTTTTAGTGGCAGTCTATTTTGGCTCACAACTTCTCAGGCTGACCTTTACGGTCAGATGGTAGACAAATTAGGGATGTCGATTTTGTTTGGCTGAGCCGAATGTGGCAATGTTAGAGAGATAAAAAGTGATTTCAGGGAGTTAAATTTTTACACGTCATACACAGTACACTTGGTTATTTCGTGTCTCGGCGAACTTGCTCCCAAGTAGGGGTGAGAAAGCGACCCCACTGGCCAGTGAGATGTACATGTTGATGTGTTTAATAAAATAGATAAGTTTTAAATCCCTTTTTTGAAGTTCTCATTTTACCATGAACTAAAAACCAACCAACCAACCAATCACCCGACCGAGAGAAGAAAGGGAGGAAGACAACTTTAATATGATCGCCTCAAGACCGTCAACCAAGACACCCCCAGAATGAGGTGGCTATACAACATTTTGCATATTTGACGCAATATATATACACACACACACACACACACACACACACACACACACACACACATATATATATATATTGTTGAGTCTTGACTCATTGTTGAATCTCGACTAATTCATGGAATAATAATGCAACACAAAATGTACTTAGAACAAGAATGTATTATAACAAGAAAGTGTACACAATATTTACATATAGTCTTTTGGATATTCTGGGAAGACCGTTCCTGGAGAATGTGTTGACTAAGTCGCAGTCGGGCAGAGTCTCTAGTTGGATCTCGTGAATCCCCCTCTCTCGTCTTCCGGTACCAATTATATTTATATAGTCGGTAGTCACCTATGCAGATTAGGTGGATCCTACCACAACATATATATATATCAAAGGTAGAATTGTTCCAACGAGAAACAAGTGTATGTTTTAAAAAGAGGAGAGAAGTCGCAAACGTTTTTGGTTATAATGTGGATTTTTTAAAATAGATATTATTCTTTATTTTCCAAAGTTTTTGGTACATGCGTTTCCGTTCTCGCGGACATCATCAGGTAAAGATTGGCTATTTTCACATTTTATTAAAAGAAATTAATTTTCCTTATGTTTTCCGATGTCTAACTACTGTGTGTAGTAGTAATACAAATCTTTCTTGGACTTGTGGAGAAAATATAAAAAATCCACGTTATCACCAAAATCGTTTGCGGCTTCTCTTCTCTCTTTAATATTTTAATATCTTTATTTAGCAATATTTTACATCGCGACACGGAAATTTCTATGTTTCGGAACTTTAAATGTGTTCCATTATCAAGCGATGTTAGGTAACTTTTGTTGAAAATGAAATGTGTATATATATATATATATATATATATATATATATATATATATATATATATATATATATTATATATATATATATATTCTCACTAATGAGATATTCAGTTGTTATGATGTTACGAATTCGCAACGTATAAAGGTATTAGGTTAACTATTTGCCCATAGCTGGGACCCTAACAAGTGCTGCCACCCCGGGTCAGGGTGGAACTAAGGAACACCAGCAATTAAGAGGTGGTTTCACGCTCCTCAAAACCTCCCGACCAGAGGCTCTGCTGTTGCATTGTGTTTATCGTCTGACTCAGTACGTGAATGTAGTTTATCGTCTTACCCAGGACGAAAGTTAGTTGTTCTTTCTTCCGCAATGTAAAATATATAATTTGGGAATAATGTTTATGTTACGTTTCCCCCTGGTTATTTGGATTGCGTCCGACATGAAAGTAATATGTTTTCTTTGTATTTATTTGGGTACAATAATCCTTTATTCTTTACTCATTAAATAGTCGAATCGATCCAAGATCTACGCCATTCTCTATCTGTACAAAGTTCAGATCAGAGCAAAATGGATTATTGCTGCCATATCTTGGCTGGTGCTGCCAATACCAGTCTTGACAGAGTTCAGAAGTATTTATAGTTTTTCCACCTGCAATATATTTCACACAGACGAAATGCCGTTAGCCCATAGTTACTCTATCGCTATTTCTATGGCAAATGTTCAGACGAGCTATATTCTTTAGTTCCACCAGTTCAGACCTTCACAACTAGGACCCACTATGTCACGGCGTTAATTTATTCTCATTTCCTTCGTATTCCTTTAGTAAGGAGGAAGTTTCACGCAGACGGGTTCCTCTTTGGAAGTTTTACTTCGCGGAACAGACTCCCGAGTGGATGCTTCTCTGATCATTAAAATTTTATTCTCTTCAAGTCAAAGGTCAAACGATCTCTATCCTAAATATTCTCATAATATACACTAATCTGCTAAACAGTAACCCTCTGCTCTGATCAGTTGAGAGATTTACAGATAAAGTGAATGTCAGTAAATTCCCGGGTTTGCATTGACTCTCAAGATCACGTTATATTCTCTTTACCCCTTTTCCTGCACCATGATAATATCATATATCTTTCGTCGGATCAAAACTGAATTGACCATTTATATGAAATATAAGAAAAAGATGAGCCTAAATTCAATTCAGGGAACAAGATGCAATTGAGAATAAATTCGTTGTTGACACGAGATAACTTAATATTTCTTTTTAACACATTGAGTCATCTCGCGCCAACAACGTATTTATTCGCAGTGATACTTTTAGTGTGAAAACAAAACAATGTTAAGACTTCAGCTGCAGCTATAAATCATCTCATAAAAAAAACGTTTATTGCCTAAGTTAGCTATTATGACACTTGAAGTCTGATTTCGTAATTGACCTCTGAAGGTCAACGTCGTCATACATTCAACATTCTCTAATTAAAAAGTATGTACTTGTCAATATTAAGCAATAAACTCACTCTCTCTCACACGCACGCACACACACACACACACACACAAAGGTTGTCTATGCGCGTGTCTACGTGTTTATATATTACAAAATGTTGTGTTTTTAATTTTATGTAATCTGCTTTAAATTTTCCTACAATCTGCCACAAATTTTATTGGGAAGTGAAAAAGCGAGAAATGAATAACAAGGTTTTGTAAAATATAACAAAGGTAGTAGAGAAAAAAACTGATTTAAAAACCTACAGACGCCAACGGCTCTAATACACACACACACCCACACACACACACACACACACACACACACACACACACACACTGATATATATATATATATATATATATATATATATATATACAGACAAGCAAACAAACCAGGTATAATATCAGGGAAAAACAGCGCCCCCCACAAAATATTTGTGTGTGTGTGTGTACGTGTGTGTACGTGTGTGTGTGTGTGTGTGTGTGTGTGTGTGTGTGTGTGTGTGTGTGTGTGATCAGTTCATCCCGAGCAAGGTGATAAAGCCACTATTACCGATGTGGTATACTGGGAGTAAAAGAGAATGAAAAATAATTTACAAGTAAAAGGAAACCCAACCATAAACTGGAATAAAGGGATAAACCTCTACTCCTAGAGGAACCTATCTAATCTTATTAGGGAAAATAAAATAAAATCATACATATATATATATATATATATATATTGATTCCAACAGAAGGCGACATAAGTTCACGCAGCTACTCCCGTTTCACTCAAGCGCAATCTTCAGACAACCAGGTGACCAGGTTGAGCTATAATTTATATTAATAAATTTTTTTTCCCCAGTAAAACAACTCTGAGACTTATGCACAATACAGGTGCTGACTGGAAACTCAGAAAGTGCGCTAATCTCGCAGTTCCTAACAGTAAATCTAAGACCGAAACCATGGATAAATAGTCATCTAAATTACGCAAAAAAGAAAATAGCACTGACATTTCTTTTTAATAGTTTTATTTACCAAAATTACAAAGAAATATCTTTAAATACTAAAGTGTAAATTTATTCAATAAAATTACCACTGGTTTGTATATTGGATTGTACATGATGCGATAGATAAATTGTCGTTTTAACAGATATATTTAGAAAAATTACACAAAAATATCTTTAAATACTAAATTAGCTTCAACCATGGCCTCCAGACGACTTCAGAATTTGCTGCATCTGTTCTGGACTATCTCCTGGTTTAAGTTGGTGAATGCTGCCATAATCCTTGCCTTCAGTTCATCTTTAGTGTTACAAGGCGTTTTGTTGGTTCCTCGCTCAACTGCGCCCCACACATAATAATCAAGGTGGGTGCAGTCTTGGGAGTCAGGTGGCCAGATATAAGGAGTGATTTAGCCGCAGAAATTGTCTGGCAGCTATGCCTGGGTTCTTCTACTTGTGTGCGATGGCTGCCAGACATAGGCTCTTCTAGCAGCCACCCTCTAGACCCAGGGTAGCACTAACTCCTCAAGGCACTGATCAGAAAAGAAAAATAATAACTAAGAAGAAAATGCATCGAAAGTGCGCTATTCTTGCAGTCCTCGATAGAGTTAAGACCAGAGCATCATAGATAATATCACTGATCCTCGCATGTGCAATAACAGCAATATGCAGTATACGAGTTAGTAGAGAAAAACTGATTTAAAAACCTACAGACCCCAACGGCTCTAATATATATAAACACATACGCATGCACACACATACAGACATATATATATATGTGTATATATATACAAACAAGCAAACAAACCAGGCATAATATCAAAGAAAAACAGCACCCCCACAAAAATGGCTTTAATATATATATATATGTGTGTGTGTGTGTGATTATGTGTGTGTGTGTGATTATGTGTGTGTGTGTGTGATTATGTATGTGTGCGTGTGTGAGTTTGTGTGCACGGATATATATGAGTGTATACATATCCATGTATATGTGCGAGCAGGTGTATATAATGCATATATGCGTGCATGAGTGTGTATATAGGTATGCACCGACATATATGAGTGAGCTATTCTAGTCTATTACCGAAATCATTTGAACTGATGAATGACTTAGGCGATAGACTAACTCAAAATACACTCAGCAGGGCCAGAAGTTCTATATATTATAGATTCCGATAGATTCACTTGGCTATGAGGAACGTTTCGACTCGAAACTCTTGAGACGGTCGTTATGTACTGATCGCCTTTTGGCAGAAGTTTTGGTATCCTGAAAAATACGTTAAGTTCTTGTCATTTTAATTCTGATCTTATTTTCTCGTCTTCTCTTCTCTTTCGAAAAAAGATGGAGTATTTTGCTTTTGAAAATAAAAATAATTATTTACTCACCAGTCATTTACAATCGCCTAAAGAGTCATAGCTTAGTATCGAAATACGAAAGCTATTGTGCAGCAATTTTAAACATGTTTTGTTTTAATCTAGTATAATCTAGTATAATATATATATATATATATATATATATATATATATATATATATATATTATAATTTTTTTTCTTTTCAGTAAATGAATTATACAAAAACTGGCTAAATGATATTTTTCCCGAGCGCTTTCGGCTATACATTTAACCATTTTCAAGGATAAAATATATTAGCTGTTAACTGGAAATAGATTGTTGTATGCATGTATTTAGTATTATATGAATATTTAAATACTTATGGTGACCTACCGGACCCTATTCGCAACATACTTGTTGATAATACAAATATAATAGCATCGTCTACATGTAAAAAAGGTTAAAAATAATGTAAGTCTTATTAATAAAAACAAAAAAACAGCACTCAATAATATCAACTATGAACATAGGCACAATATGTTGACTATGTTTTTGATAATAAAACATTCTATAATACTAAAATAGATAGATAGATAGATAGATAGATAGATAGATAGATAGATAGAGTTTCCCGCTACCGCGATCATCAGGAGACAAGAACGGCTGCATGTCGCGATCTTTCTGGTTGTTAGAAGATCGCCGTAGCGGGAAACTTAAGTAGCAGTCCGAGATAGATAGATAGATAGATAGATAGATAGATAGATAGATAGATAGATAGATAGATAGATAGATAGATAGATAGATAGATAGAATTTTTCTCGGACATTCAGGCCGGTAAATGTTATTTAATACTGTTTATTATAAAACAGAGCATTTGCTTAAATACTTGTATCTATAAAAAAAGAACGTTAAACATAATATAAATGTCTTTAAATAGATAGATAGATAGATAGATAGATAGTGAGAATGTGATAGGGAGTGAAAAAGGGGAGACTTGCGATTAACAGTGAAGTAATTAGCGCTTGAATGTATAAACCGTTGGCGTTATGACTATTTCTTGACACCGCCATGTCCAATGTCCTATTGTGAGCTCATAAATTAACAATGATTTTTACATAACCAGTACGAGTAAATTTCTCTTTCAAATAGAACCGAAGATTGTAAGCATAAAAATCAAGCGAGCATATTCAATAGGGAGTTTGCAACAGACAATGGGCAAAACATTTCCTCACATTAAAGCTAAACACTATTTATCCCCAAATGTAATTTGCTTTCATAATTTCACCTATTTTTTAATCATCCTTTTCCCTCTCTTAGTCTCTCTGTTTTCTATCATTTTCTCTTTCTTTATTCTTTCCTCTGCTCTTTTCTCACTGAATGTGTTTGCCTTTCTCTTTTCTTTTTTCTTCTTCATATTGAATTGCACTCTCTCTTCCTTTCTCTCTCTCATTTCTTTTTCTTTTTTGTTACACTCTTCTTTTCCGCTTTCATTTATTTTATTCTCTTTTCCAATAAAATATCTTTTCTTAAGTCATTTTTTATTTTAATATTTAACTCTCTATAACACTGTCTTCCAACTGATCTCTCCCATTTCCCCCGTCTCTCTCTCTCTCTCTCTCTCTTCATCTTTCTTTCACTTTTGTTTGTGTTTTTCTTTTGCTCATTTCTTTTTTTCTATTCCTCTTCAAAGTGCTGTTTCGCTCTTTCTTTTCTGTTCCACATTTTAATTCTTGCTCACTCTCTTATTCTTTTTACTTTCTCCCTTTTCTTTTTCCTTTTTTTCCACATTTTATTTCTTTCTCTCGCTCTTTCTCTCTTTTCCTTTTTCGTTTTTTTTCTTTCATTTCTTCTCTCTTGTTCGTTCTCTCTCTTCATTTTCGTTTTCTTTCTTTCTTTCTTCCCTTTTCCCTTTTCTTTTCCACATTTTATTTCTTTCCCTCGCTCATTCTCTCTTTTCCTTTTTCGTTTTTTTTCTTTCATTTCTTCTCTCTTGTTCGTTCTCTCTCTTCATTTTCGTTTTCTTTCTTTCTTTCTTCCCTTTTCCCTTTTCTTTTCCACATTTTATTTCTTTCTCTCGCTCTTTCTCTCTTTTCCTTTTTCGTTTTTTTTCTTTCATTTCTTCTCTCTTGTTCGTTCTCTCTCTTCATTTTCGTTTTCTTTCTTACTTTCTTCCCTTTTCCCTTTTCTTTTCCACATTTTATTTCTTTCTCTCGCTCTTTCTCTCTTTTCCTTTTTCGTTTTTTTTCTTTCATTTCTTCTCTCTTGTTCGTTCTCTCTCTTCATTTTCGTTTTCTTTCTTTCTTTCTTCCCTTTTCCCTTTTCTTTTCCACATTTTCTTTCTTTCCCTCGCTCATTCTCTCTTTTCCTTTTTCGTTTTTTTTCTTTCATTTCTTCTCTCTTGTTCGTTCTCTCTCTTCATTTTCGTTTTCTTTCTTTCTTTCTTCCCTTTTCCCTTTTCTTTTCCACATTTTATTTCTTTCTCTCGCTCATTCTCTCTTTTCCTTTTTCGTTTTTTTTCTTTCATTTTTTCTCTCTTGTTCGTTCTCTCTCTTCATTTTCGTTTTCTTTCTTTCTTCCCTTTTCCCTTTTCTTTTCCACATTTTATTTCTTTCTCTCGCTCATTCTCTCTTTTCCGCTTTCGTTCTTTCTTTCTTCCTTTTTCCTTTTCTCTTACACATTTTATTTCACTCACTTTGTTTCCTTTTCTATAAGACATTCTCTTTGTTTATATTTTATTTTATTTTAAAATCTCATATATTATTCTCTCTTTCTCTTCTAACTGCTCTCTTCTGTGCTCTCTCTCTCCCTCCCGCTCTCTCTCTCACTCTCTCTCTCTTCCTCCATTTTATTAATTCACACTCTTCTTTTCTCTGTTTCTTTTCTGTTAAATATTTTTCTCTTTTTTCTATCATTACTATAATATCTCATGTTCTTTCTCTTTCTCTTGTAAATGCTCTCTTTCTCTCTCTCTCTCTCTTTGTCTCTTTCTTTCTTTCTTTCCCTAATATGTTACACGCCTATTTTTCTCGTCCTATCACCGCTTATATTTTTTCTACTAATGCTATTTCTTATTAATTTTAGTCTATTGCCCGAGGCGTAATCCAGTACCCATCACCTGACGACATCTCGTTTGCAAGTTGCTAACTTATCAACGTTCCGTTCGTGTTCGCTTTTCCTTTCCTGTTGGTCATAAACGGAATAATACGAACGCCAATCCTAATCTAGTTCTGACACCAAAGATGTTTGTAAACAGAATGAGAAATTAACGCCATTTAGCATTCCCCGCACAAGATATCAGATCAATAGCTTCGTTGGCGATGTTTTTGATAATAAACGCTTCCGTCGAGACGCCATATTGATTAATTGTTTTTTTATGCGCATGAGAGTTTGTTGATTATTAACGTTTTGTGCATTCCACCCTTATACGGTTTCTTTTTTCCATTTCTTATACAATTTTCTCCTGTTACATTTTCTTTATTTTTTGATATTTCTGGGGTTATTTTCTGTTATAATCTTAATATTTTGCTTTCATCTTTGTAACTCACTCTTTTTTCTTTCTGTCTTGTCCTTTTTAACTTGCTAAAAAAATAACAGTTAATTGCTTGATGCGTGCTTAGGATTGAATCCTCTCCTATTTTCCAATAGCGTGCAATCTCCAGAATATTTAAGCATTTAAGAGATGAAACGACCAAGTTGTGCTTCTACCGATAAATGTTGCGAATACCACAGGGAGAACGTGTGACAAATGAAGAAGTTTAAGGAGAAAAGGAACTACAGAGACTGTTGGTGGCAATCAGAAAGAAAAGGCATAAATTTTCGGGACACGGAATAAGGAAGGAAGGCTTGAAAAATTTAACTCTCAAAGGTTGCAGAGAATATAAGAGGTGCAAAGAAAGCAGCGGCGTTGGATATTATGTATATTTACTCAAATAGTTATAGCTCTGTTTCATAACATTGAGCACTCTATTTATAACCCCTGAGGAATAAATATATTTATAGGTACGTGCAAGTACATGTACATGTGTGTAGATTTTTCATCCTACTCATTCTTATATATATATATATATATATATATATATGTGTGTGTGTGTGTGTGTGTGTTTTCTTTTCGTATTCTACCATCCGAATCCCCTTTTGATTTCTGGAAGTTTTTCTCTTTCTCTCCCGTTCTTTTGTCTCTATTTTCCACAATAAACAACGCAGGTTTTCTTATTTTGGTAATGTTATATTGATTATAACATTTTAGCGAATTTTAAATAATAAAAGTTCGTTTTTTTGTTTGTCTGTTATTTTTTTTCAGATTGGGTAAGGAAAAATTCAACTTTAGGAGCATTTAAGAAATCTAATATATTTAAGTAAAACTCTAACCGGATTTTGTTTTTACGAATTGACTTTCATTTTGTAAACGTGATTAAAACCCGATCAATGGCGGCCATCTTTTGAATTATAGACGAAATTGCAACCACGATGTTGTAAATTTTTTGTTCGATTTTATAAGCCATCGTGATACATGTAATATTGTGTTGCAATATTTATTCTTTTTTTTTTTTGGTTAATATTGAAGGTTAAGCTGAATCAATTTTTTAGTTTATTTGGCCCATAACAATGACTGTAAATGCCACCCTTTACAGAAACTGCATAATTTACGAGTCCAGAAAGACTTCATCGTCTTCAGTAACGATAAGAAATAATCCGCATTTTCTATGAAAATAAAGTCTTATGTGTTATAAAATTATATTAATGATTTATTCACTGTGTTCGGGAAAATTTAACCTCAAAGTTTTTCTTTGTCCTGTGTGATAGACTTTAATCGGCAATCAAGCTCCCCTAAACGTAACTGAAGACAGCCGGTAGCTTGCAACGCGAGAAATGACATGTTAGAACGAACCACGGAACAATCATATACAACCTTCATGAACGCGCGGTTAAAACATGACCAATGGGTTTCACGTTATCTCACCTGTTTCCAGTGTTCTTCATTTAGGACAAGAGACGTTATTGAATCATTCCTGGAAATGATTGTTCCCAGAGATGATAAATAGATCCTGAATAACTATATTTAGCAAAAGAGACAATGGTTACGACTCCAGGAAAAGCCTTTGCCGGTACGAAAATAAAAACTACACACTGAAAAGGTAATGCTCTGTATTTGGAGGGGTATGAAGGGTGTTGTCTATCAAGGAATATAATTAATGAAGCTATCTATTGTGATAGATATATTAGTCAACTGGAAGAACTACACCAGACTTTATTAAAAAAGCAAGCTTCACTAATCACTCGGAAACGTGTGTTACACTTGTATGTTTATAATGCTTCCCGAAGTTCCTTCTTGGATGAAAATTATTTTCGTACTCATAATGACATTTATTTAGGAAGAAATAAACCCGCCCCATAAGTAAGATATTTTTCAAACCTAATCTAGTCAAGTATTCAGTATGAACTGAAGCATGTGTTCATGAATACCACTTTCCGTAGAAATCCCGTGTCTTTTTCTTGAGCCATGATTGAAGTTTGATCCTTAGGAATTCAATGTATACAAAATAATTCATTTTGACGACATCAGCAACACTCCAGGGTGGTGGTGGGAGCAACTAACTCGTTGCCAATAATCCCTGTTTAAATGATAAAACTCCTCCGCGTTGATGCCTCAATCAAAGAGGCTTTCAGGCATCATTCTGTTCACCAGCCATCGGCGCCATCTAGTATCGCCTTTCACTCTTCCGTCAATAAGACACAGTAACAATCTAATTTTAAATCATTTTGGGCGCAGGAAATATAGTTAGTGAGGTGATTTGGTTTTTTCGGATGTATCATCATGTGGTTTTAGGTACATTTGGAGCTCAAATGGAAACAAATAATACTTACAAATCTCTGTCTCCAAACGGTTTTCCATTCGTCGAACAAGAAACAAAAATCCACAAGCCATCAATCAACACGGTCACTGCATTCAACTGGATTCTAGATTAATTTCTTGATCTTACGGTCGTTTTTTTTTTTTTCATGAGTTTTAACAGTCGCCGCCGTTATTTGTCGTTCATAAAGCATTTCAATAATATTCGCCTTCTCTAGTCAAACATCCTTTACGGATTGTGGCATAGATTTTGACCCCCTTATACTTATTCTGCATAGGACACGCTTCTTTCTAAGGTGAATAAAGCTTTAGTTAAGTTACACGTACGTTGATTTTCTCACTACAATTTATTCAACTGAGAAATCCCCAACATGGAACATTGCATGAGATCACAAATGTTCGACCTCGACCCTATCCATGCTACAACTGTTGAGCAATGGACCCATTGAATTTTAGAAACCCTTAAAGCGGAGCACCCTCACATAAAAATAAACAAGACGAGGCTGATAACGATTTGTCTCTCCCTTTCTGTCTACAGGATAATTTCAGACTCCCCTATAAACTTGCTACATGCTATTTACTTTAAAGCAGGGTAGACAAGATAAGCCCGGGACAACAAGCTCAGATGTCAGAGGCGGCTGTCGACTGCGAACCACGACGACATCCTTAAAGGTGGAATGACTTTGTCCCGTACAAATAACCATCGGGGGGGGGGGGAGAATGTGGTATGGATTATCTCTCCTTATACGTATTCTGTCTGTAAGTAAGTCCAATAGGAAACGTTTCATTCTAAGTTGAATAAAGTTAACTCAAGTTCGTTTTCTCACGACGCGGCTCATGTTGCATATAATGTTGGAATGGTGGAACAGACATCACCAAAATGGCTACCAGCTGTTTATTGCTGCGCAGAACAATTTCAAATTTAACATGTTTGCGCATGCTAGTGTTGCCAATATTTTACTAAAAAGATTTTACAATCCATGCAGACAACCAGAGGATAATTTAAGAAATGCGATTTGTAATGTACTTAAGAAAATAATTCTCTCTATAAACCTGCTTAATGTCTATTTCATGAATAATAAAACATGAATAATGAATAAGCGATTCCATTTTGAATAATTGTTGTCATTTCTGTCGGCGATGTAAACATTATAATCAACATGTTTTGTGCTTCGACAAACCTGTCGAACATATTTCGCTCTCTTGCCTTTGATACACGTCGCATTTAGCTAATTCGACATTCAAAGAATGTTGCCATTCTCCTTTCAACTGCTTCCACTGACCAATCCTGAAAATTTACTTTTCTGTGCACAAAAATGTACAATAACCAGATATTCAAACGATTTGTACTCGATCAATCAAACAGAATATCAACATACAGTGAACAGGTTTATTAGCAGGGAAGAAAAGGCCAGAAAAATAAATATTCACAGCGCGTTGTAACAAATGCGTGCGTAAGATAATGTAATAAATTAGACAAAAGAAAATGTAATAAAATATAGTAATACAACTAGAACTGTAAAATAGTACATACAAACCCTTGTGCAAATTAATTGAAACAAAACGAATAATTCCGACATTATTTCCCTTTTTTTTTTTCGTATTTTACCAATGAAACATGACCGACTGCACCTGTTAGTACTTCGTATGTCCATTCCACGAAGTCGTTCCTTGCAGATTGACCACAGATTCTCGACTGGATTTAAGTCAGTGAGTTTTCATGCCAGTCTATAGCACTTTGATTTGCTCGCTGATAAGACTTGCCAGTGCGTTCGTGCAGTGTTACAATTTTCCTAACGTCCATCGCAGACAATGGCCGTAGGACAACTAATCGACAATCGAGACAACAGTGTCTGGGTGTGATAAAAATCTGATGCAATCACGGATGACGCAATATTTTTCAAGGGCAAACAAATTTCATCATACACCCCGAAAATAGATTCATATTACTGCATATCATTGCAAATGACCTAACATGAGGAAAAAACAGAAATCTATTACACCCTGTCAGTCCAGTGGGTCTAAAATTGCACAAGGGTGTGTATATATAGGACAGGCTAACGGTCGCATCAAGTTGAAGCCCCGTTTCCCGTACGATCACCAAACGTCGGGCCTGGACAGTACCTAGATAAGTGACGTCTTGGGAAAACTAGATACTGCAAGCTTAAATGTGCGGATGGTGCACTGAATAATAGCTCGGAATAGTTAATCGGAGGGCTGAATTCGAAAGTTCTGAGTTCGTTATATTCACTTACACGCAAATTCCCTTGGTAAAGGCATGAATCTACCTCTTCTTCCTCCAGCTATGGGTTAATTAGTAAGATTGCTGTTATTAAATCATTATTATCTGAAAATATTTCGTAATTCTTGCAACCTAAAAATATGTTTTGGCATTAAATAAGCTGCATAGGATTGACACGCCGTAGAAAACGAATCCATATACATAAGACAATGTAATAAACGCGTCTTCTATGATATAGGCGTCACGGGCGTAAAGACAAAAGTGGTTGAGAGAAAAGGGCAAGTAGATGCTCATGGTCTCACCATAAACGTGACAGAAAGTTAAATGAGCCGCCACAATTACACGTGGGTAGTTAAAAGGGGCGTAAAAAATCCTGCTACAGAATAGTTTAGCTCTTGATGCAATGCAGAGAAGAAAGGATTTATTTATTTTCATATGATAGGGCAATATGAGTTAATGTCAAGTTTATTGTGTCATGGTCGGCGTATCATTCTGGAGTTTCGTAATTGCTTTGCCTCATTCTCGCATAAACGATATATATATATATATGTATGTGTGTGTGTGTGTGTGTGTGTGTGTGTGTGTGTGTGTGTGTGTGTGTGAGAGAGAGAGAGCGCGCGCGTGCGTGTGTGTGTGTTAGATATCTTTTTTAAAAATCACATAAGTTAACTCCCTTGTATAGAGGTAAAAAAATATTTCGAATTTACGGTGTTAACGCATATCACATCCATAGATATGCAACCCCTGAAGATGGTCTCAGATGAGATTGAAAATATTGGGGAAAATAAAAATTATACGAAAGAAAATTTTTGAATATTTCTTCATAAATTTCATACATCCACGAAGAAATTAATTCGCGGAAATGAAAGGAGTACCAATAAATAAATAGACATAATACGTCTAAATTATTTAACCAAACATGCTTGATTGAAAATATGCTGCTTAAATATATATATATATATATATATATATATGTGTGTGTGTGTGTGTGTGTATATATATATATATATATATATATATATATATATATATATATATATATATATATGTGTGTGTGTGTGTGTGTGTGTGTGTGTGTGTGTGTGTATATATATATATATATATATATATATATATATAGATAGATAGATAGATAGATAGATAGATAGATAGATAGAATTACGAACCTAAAGAGCCAGGCAAATCTACCTAGATTTCACCTACACGGATATTCAAAGAAGTAACATTAGAAAAGAATATAACTAACCTATAACATAAACAACCATGACCATGTAACTAAAAAAAACAAAACACAGACCAAGAATTTATTCGAAAACCTATTCTAGTAGCCAGCGTTTCCTGTGCCTACACTTACTCACCATTTCAGATTTTAGATTTAGCAAACTGTTGGGTTTTTTATACAAAGCGATGGCTATCTTTTCCTCTGTATATAGTGGACAAAATTTATTACCTGCTTTATACTCATGACATTTCTTTAATATTTCCCATTTCAAAATGGCGTCTTTATTATAGTCTTGTTTAATTTTTCATACATAAGTAGATAAGGTGGTGTTATGTTTGTATCTTTCGTTATTAAAACTACTAAGATGGTTGTAATATCGGGTCTTAAAATTATTTTGGGTAGATCCTATATATACTTTGGTGATTTCATCAGTATTATTTAGTTTATCCTTATATATCTTTACTTGGTATATCACGCACTCTTGCTGGCACTTTCCCTGGAGGGGCAGGCTTTTTCATTCCTACAATAAAATTTTTTCGTACGTAATTTGTCCTCAATTTTTCTCATATTGTGTTTATTAATTAAACTAGCCACATTGGGCATACAACTATAACTTAATTTGACATATTTTTTATTAAATATTTTATACAACATATTAGTTTGTGGAAAATTTTGTTTGAGTAGTCTAAAAATACTTTGCCTATGTTTGTTTTCACCGTTGAATTGAAGGGGGGGTTAAAACATAATATATTTCTACTTCTAGTTTTACGTTTGTTTTGTGTTCTAGGGTCATCGTTTATGTCAATATATTCTAATTTATTGTTATGTCCACTGTTTTTTAGAGCCTGTTCATAGATTATTTCATTTTTGTTAAAAATATT
>OZ038488.1:7051245-7148745 GCA_964036315.1 Acanthosepion esculentum
TTAGGCATAATTCCGTTATCTAGAAATGGATTGTACCAGTTTCCAAGGAGAACAACAAGATTGGTTGCTATTTCTGTTTCCTTCATTGAGTGCAACGAAAGAGGAGGGAAGGCCACAAGTGTCAGTGGAAAGAAGGAAAGGGGAAAAATACAAATATAATTTGAAACGTTGTGCACATGTGCCAGCTTGGTTATAATAGAAACATCGTAAATGAATGAAATAAGACAAGCACTTAAAAATTATCAAACCCTTTCAAAAGTGGCCACCCAAATGACTGACTTTGAGAACTGAAGTATGCTCATTTTCGTTTTTAATCAATTCCCCCCAAGCAAGGAGATAACGCCACCAAGATTCAAGGAACCACCGGAAGTGAAAAAGAAGGAAAATAATTTAGATGAAACCTGAAACCCAATCTTAAACAGGAAACACCGGATAAACCTCTACATCTGTTCAAAAGACCAGGGAACGGGGTAAACCGGACGATAGGCTAGCCTGTCTACACTTATTATGCCACTAGTTTGCGAGACGAGGTCGTTAACAAGTGCCAAGCGGTAATGTATTAAATTTAACAGAGTAGACTTTATTGTCATAATAAAATTGATATTAACTAATCAATACTGATAAAATCTCCAGGATATATTTATATGATAAATATATAGTATAATCTTCAGCTTATAATCTTCTTCATTTACATGCCATGTCTCTTCAGGACGTAGGCGATCACAGCTCTCCACAACTACCTATCTTTTGTAGCTCTTAACAAAGCTTGTTTCTCGCCATCCCTCCCATTTCCTGTTCTGTAATCCATATACACAGGCTCCTTAGCTAAGTTATACTCTACTTGCCTTCAGTGTATCTTGCCTTCAGTATGTTCTGTGAGTGTCAAATTCTCCAAGTCTTCTTTTCTTATTATATGTCTTTGAAATTTCAACTGGCTCTGTTTTATTATAGGTGCGTCCTTTTTGTTTTCATTTTCCTTAAAATCAGTCCATGCTATTCAAAAATATCGAAAATAAATATTTTGAGGAGTTGCCAGGTTTTATTATACAATCAAGCTAAGATTTATATACACATTTTTACACAAGACAATGCTCGAGAGCCATTCAAGGTAGAGGGTTATAGCCAAAATGGTAATTATCAATGAGGTGTGTGATATGAATGGAAGAAGAGGTGGTAAGAAAGGAAGATTTTCGAGATATGGTGGAGAGAAAAAGATTTGATTTTTGACTTGAAAAGGCCAAGGCTGAAGTGAAGTAGATTGTACAAAAGCTGAGTGTAAACTTTATACTTGTATTTTGAAGACGATGGAAATCAGGGTGATTCGAATTCGTGGATATGGTGGATCCTTGCGAAAAAGGACTGAAATAGTGGAACTAACGAATGGAGCTCATTTGAATATTTGATATGGAAATAACGATAGAATAGCGATATAGTTACAATGTTGATTCTGTGGGAAAGTGGTTGCAAATCGAAAAACAAGACTCCATAAACGAAGAAGAGCAACACACTGCGCCTTCTTTGACTCACGTCTTCCACTGATTTGAAAATAGTCTTCTTTTTTTTAACTAATTTACCCCAAGCAAAGTGATAATACGACTAAGACGCAAGGGGTTATTGGGAGTGAAACAGAATGAAAAAACTTTAGAAGGATCCGGAAACTCAATCCTAAACAGAAAACAAAAGACTGGGAAGGTGTGTGAAACGGACGATAGGGGAACCTATCTACTTCTGCTTAGAAAATATAGATAAAAAGTAAATACAATTTTAGAGTTTAGACGTACAGAGCTGAAGTAGACTTTAGAAAGAACGGAAGACGAATTCCTAAACAATACCGAATTTGGGGAAAAATTCTAGATTTACATAGCCTCCTGCTGGTAAATAATTTAGACATCACCCAGTAAGGAACATTTTGGAATTTGCAAAATGGAATATTGGGATATTTCTCTAAGTTCTACGTTTTTTTACTCTATTTGTGAGCGAGAAAATGGTTAAAGGTCATTGGTTGTGACAGGCAATACTCAAAAGAAATCTTGTTAAAAAAGATCCACATAATATTCTGCATTTATTTTGACATCATAATCGACTTTGTAGGGGGGAGGCGAGAATTCTACTACCGACAATACTGTCCCACAACCCAAAACATTACTCGCCATAACATTTATTACATTAGTGTTCGTTGAGTATTTCCATGAAGGGCCCAGACATTAGCCAATGTAACGATATATTCACCTTTAAAAATTACTTTCAAGAACGAATTTTTCATATATAACACCCGTGTGCAAATTAATTGAAACAAAACGAATAATTTCGTTCTTATTTACTTTTTTACGTATTTTTCAATGAAACATGACCCAGTACACATGTTAGTAATTCGTAAGTCCATTCCACGAAGTCGTTCCTTGCAGATTGACCACAGATTCTCGATTGGATTTAAATCAGGAAATTTTCCTGGCTAGTCCTTTGATTTGATCACTGGTAAGGTTTGCTATTGTGTTCATGCAGAGTTACAATTTTCGTATACATCCTTGGAGTAACGTCCATCGCAGACAATGGCCGTAGGACAACTAATAGACAGTCAAGACAATAGTGTCTGAGCGTTATAAAAATCTGTTGCAAATACGGATGACGCAATATTTTCAAGGCCAAACAAATTCCATGATACACCCCGAAAATAGATTCATATTACTGCACACCACGTCAAAAGACCTAATTTGAATAATATATAGAAATCGATTACACCCTGTCACTCCAGTGGGGGTAAAACTGACCGAATGGTGAAAGAAAGGAAACGAAAGCAGTTGTTTCAATTAATTTGCTCAAGGGTGTACTTCGCCCAACTTACACATTTAACTTTTTAATGTTTATTTAGAGATGAAAGTTTAGTTGCGTTCGTGCCTTCAGATAATTTGCTTAATATTCGGCATGTTTTCTCCCTATTTACATTCGCATAATCAACTTCTTCAAATGTGTTCTTGTTATCAATCAACATTTCCTGTTCACAATCTTTCTTAATTCCTTTTTTTATAATTGAAATTCTCATAGCCTTTTTATTTGTTCTTATATTTCAAATGTTGTCCCGTCCTGGGTATGACGATAAACTACATCCGACAGCAAGAACTCCGATCGACAGATTAGACGTTTTGAGGAGCGTGGAACACTCTCTTAATTTCTGCTTTTCGTAGGTCCACCCGGCGTGGTAGGACCTGTTGGGGTCCTAGCTAGAGTCAAATAGTGAACCCCCAGACAAAAATCAAAACACTAAGAAAATATGAAAATACATTTTTATAGCAAAAATACCAGCAATACATTGTCAAAAAAAAACAAAAAAAACTCATTTCTTGTTTAGAGAAACAAATTTTTACACCTCGTTTGATTTTGTAAGATTACTTACTAAAAAAAAAAACAAAGTAATCATGATTCAATCCTGAATTAATGTAATTCTCTCGAATTAATTATAAAGGTTGAATTTTTATATTTAGATTTCGGCATTAAATAACCCATAGAGATGTTGATATGCTGCAAGATAAAAAAAAACAAAAAAAAAACAAACAATAACAATTTTTTTAAAATGTTCAACGTTTTCGCCATTTCCAAATTTGCGTTAGAATCAGTCAGTACTGTACAATATTGTGTTAGACTTTTCAGATGAGAATATACAGGATTGAGAGGCCAGTTTTTGCTATTGAAGTAAAAAACTTTATAGTTTATTAATTAGTTTATTTAAAGAAATACGAATAGTTCCAACATACAAATACAAAGCGAATGAAACTTTTATTCGATATATCCTCCTTGTTTCTCAATTACTGCCTCCGCAAACTTCTACAACTCTTCTCCAAAAACCAGAGGACATCTTGTCCCACTCTTCTCCGATGGTATCCATAACAGTTAACGTTTGGATGAGAGATTCTATTAGTAGCATGTTCTAAAACACTCCACATAGCATAATCTAGAGTTCCGATCTGGGTTGGAAGAAGGCCAGAAATGTGATGGCCAAAAATCGGCAAAATTGGATTTGCAGAAATTCTGTACTTTTTTGGCTGTTTGGGCACAAGCACCATCCTGAGCCGATACATAGTTTCCCTCTGGGTAGTTGGCTTTGAGCCATGATAATACATTGTATCTCAGAGTCTTGTAATAGGCATCAGCATTAACTTTTTCACCAGGTTTGTAAAATTTGATAGGCATTTTTCCCCAAAGACAATAACTTGATCTAGATGCTTCGTTCTGAAAGTGCCCTTGACATGAGCTTTTGAGTGTGCAGTGTATCTGTCATCCCTGTGATTCAGAACCAGTGTCAATAGTAAAGATCTTTTTTCGTCTGAGAATATTTTCACAGTGGACTTATTTCTTTTAAGATAAATAAGAACTTTTTTGCATCTTTCCAATCTTCTGGCCTTCATGGGTTGTGTCAGCAAATATTTTGGTGTTATTGTGTAAGATTTTAGTTTTAAGAAATGTTTCCCTGTTGTTCTTATAGTTTTAGTATCCGCCTTAAGTTCAGTTGCTAATTTTCTCAGGGATTTCACTGGGTCTTTTTGAGATTTTGTATTTGAGAGTGTTGACGAAATCCTTATTGCTCTTTTTGTTGACTCCACCACATCCAGGCTTTCTCTGAATAGTTTCCCTCATAGTCATTCGCTTCTTCACATTAAAAATTGCCCGTAGGGATACTCCAACTATACTTGAAGTCTTCTGTTGATGAACATGCGTGTTTATCATATCACACACCTTTCGACGTTTGCTTTCCTTAACACTCATCTTTTACACAATTATCTGAAAAAAAAACAAAAAAACTGGTTGATTATTATGCAAGGTTTTGATAATAAAATGCACCAGGTTTCATAAAATTAGTTGAACTGCTTTATGAGAAAAACAAGTAAAACTTTTAGCGCAAATTTGTCTCCCCACCCTTAAACATACATAATAAATGCCATATCGCGTGTACAGACACACACAGACTCTCGCACACGCACACACACACACACACACACACACACACACACACACACACATATATATATATATATATATATATATATATATATATATATATATATATATATGTATATTTATGTGTGCGTGTTTGTAGAATGTACTATAATAGTAACCGAAACAGGGGTGCAGATGTTGACAAAGTGGAAAAGTTCATAAACGAGACGTTTCGCTGACGTCTGTTGGTCTCCGCATCTTCAGGTCGAAATAAATTAAATTACCTTTAGATTTTAAATTCCAACAAACAGCAACGGCCCTAATATATATATATATATATATATATATATATATATGTATATGTGTGTGTGTGTGTGTGTGTGTGTGTGTGTGTGTGTGTGTGTGTGTGTGTGTAAACAAAACCTTTCTGGTTTCTGGCCGTCGACTCTGATAAATTAATGTATTGCTCCTCTTATCCTCAAAAACACCAACACATTTACCTTACATACAGTTTCGTTTTTCATTCCGACCTTAAGAAGCCGAGACCAACTGACATCAACGAAACGCGTCGTTTATAAACTTTTCCCCTTTCTCTTATCATCTCCATATATATATGTATATATATATATATATATATATATATATATATATATGTGTGTGTGTGTGTGTGTGTGTGCGTGCGTGCGCGCGCGGTATTTAGTGGAAAGTAATCAATATCCGTGACAAAGCTAACATATATACATGTATATATATAGAGTGACAGGGAAAGAAAAAAGAAGTACAAAAAGATAGACACAGAGAGAAAGAGAGTGAGAAGGAGGTACAGACAACCCTTTCACTGTCAAAACGGTTAAATGTAACCGACTCTTCTTCTCAAACAGATTCTTCACCTGCACTTCCCGTCTGTGGAACTCCCTTCCCCTTACTTGCTTCCCGATGACTATAATATTCAAATATTCAAGTGTAATGGCAATAGACATCTGGCACCCTGAGCTTGTTCCTTGACCTTCTCTGTATCAAACAAGCCTCTTTACTCTTGTTCTCAATCCTCTGTAACCTCTTGCATGCTAGTGGCACTCCCCCCTTGCTTGGGGGGGGGGGGAATTGCCTTAAAAAAATGATAAACACGTTCATAGAGAAGATAACGATATACATAAATACGTGTGTGCGCGCATGCGCATATGTGTTGATTAAAACTAGACAACGAAAGTTCTTTTAATTTTTTGTTCAACTCCATATATGTGTGTGTGTGTGTGTGTGTGTGTGTGTGTGTGTGTGTGTGTGTGTGTGTGTGTGTGTGTGAGCACGCGCGAGTGTGCTTACATCAAAATCACGAGGATGCTGTGAAGTACATACAAGATTTCTAATTAAAATACAGCTCAAGTGGGTTGGGTAACCTGATTAGAATCAGGCTATTTTTTGGGTCTGTCAGTTTTCCTCTTCTCAAGAGTATAAAGATAAGCTGATAGACAAATTGAAACGATGTGGCATCAAGACCAAATCTAGAAAAGAGCCAACAAAACCCAGAGCCCCAAATTTGATTTTGCTAGCTCTTCTGTCCCTCCAAACAGTTTGAAACCTTTGAGAACGCAAAACTGAAGTAAGGCAATATTTTAATGGAAAGACACGAAATTGACCCGATTGGCAAGGATCGGTTATCAGAATGGCTTCTGAGAAAGAAACAAAACAGGATTTGTTCAGCATTTCAAAGTTTATGATGTAGTAGTATATCATGTGGTGGGATCTTGCCTTCATGGCGACAGCTTTTGCAGGACACCAAATAATTTCAAATAACACATGCGGTGTCATATGATAATGGTAATATTAGCCGTTTCCTTATAAGGAAACATTCGGCATTCATTGACCGAGCAGCCAGTAATATTGTCCGTTGAAATTTATAAAAGCAATCTTTTCAAACAATTTTTCATGAAAACAAGTTTCTCAATTCCAGTAGCTGTTATCGCTCCTTCCAGTATTGATGGAAGTTTCCTTCCTAACCTTTTATTTGAAGTACTGTGGTGTGGCAACATCTTGATTATGTCATTATTTTTTCCTAAACTCTGTTCATCATTCCTGATGTTCAGTTCTCTCTCTCTCTCTCTCTACACACACATACACACAAACACAGACACAGACACACACACACACACACACACACACACACACACACACACACACACATATATATATATATATATATATATATAAGGGAAAAACTATTACAAAGCGGAAAAAGTTTTCGTGTGATGTATTTCGTCCTTTAAGACATCAGGCTAAAGTGATATTTATTTCCTGATATACAAAAATGTATATATTGTTTTCCCATATATTTGTTGTTTATCATTATCATTTTGGGGCTACAACTGGCTACACGCGAGATGTCTCTTCACCTATGTTTACAGCCTTACTCCCCTACTCTCCCCACTTATAATAATCGACCTGCCTAACTCTTTTACACAGATCAAAATTTTAAATTTAAGTTTATTCTCATAAAAAGTTTCGCACAGTGAGCATAAGACAGACATTGGGTTTTTTTTGCTAATAATATGATTTCCACCAAAAATACACTGTCTACAAAAACATCTGTCGGTGAGTAATCCCCATTTGTTTGTTTGTTTCTCGTTCCGTTGGTGAAGGACACAGGCGTGGCCGAAAATTCCGAACTTAATACTTTTCTTTCCGTGCTTCATTTGTGCCATATGGTTCATAATTAATATTTAATAAATGTTTATTGGTACCCTGACTCTATTGGTACCCTTTCATTTGTCCTTGTTTTATTTTATATTATATTATATATATATATATATATATATATATATATATATATATATATATATATATATATATATATATATATATATATATATATAGTACAGGTAATAAATTCGTTGGTATATAATACAAGCGGATCATCGTAATATCAAATATTAAAATTGAGCCGCAAAAAGAGCTCAATGTGTTTATTATAAAAGATATGTATTTGTGTGTGTATTACTTCAAACTTTATTATTAGTGAATTTTTCGTATTTTTGCTTTAAACAGCGTGTATTACCTGTATCGGGCTCCGTATTCGAGAAATCTTAAGAAAATGTGCTCTCTATATAGTGGGCTTATTTCATTAAGTATTTTTTCAAGTTAGTGAATAATGAACCTAAAGAGTTGCTCCTAGAAACACTGTCAGTCAGGATGTCAATATTATGTAGATGATCATTAAAAGGAACATATGTTGTTCAAGCAAGTATAACCTTCTTTTATTAATTTCTGGGGTTCATTTTAAATGTGGGTGAGTAGAATGATAATAAAAATTTGCTTAAAATATCAATTGTTTCGTTGACAGGAACGTTAGTAAATAGGCTTTCAACGTCTGATGTAACTAATATTTCATTTTCTGTGTATGAGAATGGAGGATTTTACCTAGTGAGGTGTGTGACATTTAAATAAAAGTGACAATGTATGCCAACTAAATATTCCCCGTGTCATTTCATCACCACTACCAGCCCTAACCGTTGAAACAAGGCAAAATAGGTTCATAGTTTTATGCTGTTTACTCTGTTGGTCCTACCATTTTCTATGTTGCAGAAGTAATCGATACTCATCAGACCGGAGAACGTCTTTTTTGTCTTCTATTGTCCAATTTTTGTGATCCATAGATTTTTATCCATATCTAACAAAAGTGACACCCGATATAGTCTTCTGCTCTTAAACGCATTTGTTATAAAATTTGTCGAGTTTTTCGTTCAACAATGTCCTTCTGTATATCGTCTTCGTAAACAGGAGTTATTTGAGATTCTGATGCCTTTCTTTCAGCTTTTACTCAATATAGCCATTCTTCTTCAGCCTCTTGTATCAGCAAGGGATTTCTGCTCAAAGACTTTTTCACTCAATAGATTTTTTCTTTTCTTGACCATTCTCTAGAGATGTGTGTGAAAATCTTAGGAGATCGGCTGTTTCTGAAATACTCAGACTCGCCTGTCTGGCACCAATGGAACTACCACGTTCAAAATTACTGAAAATACATTTCTTTCCAATACTTATACATGAAATGAAATTCAGCAGGTCTCCGTGAGGATCTTTAAATGATTATATCCATTAAATTGATACTACGTCATTGACTGACTTGAAATCTACATTAAAGGGCTTTTGTTCACTAGCAATTCATTATATATATATATATATATATATATATATATATATATATATATATATATATATATGCTTGCATCGGTGCTATTTAAGACTAAAATTAAATTTTGTAGAATCAAGTCATTATTCATATATATATATATATATATGTGTGTGTGTGTGTCTGTGTGTGTGTAGATAGATAGATAGATAGATGTGTGTGTATGACACAGAGAAAGAGTGAGTGATTGCTTGCGTGATAAGATAAGCAAGAAATAGGAAACGTTTATCAAACTAATATGTTTCACTTTTATTAAAGTTTCTATCAATACGTAGGACAAAATTATAGTATCTTTTATATATATATATATATATATATATATATATATATATATATATATATATATATATATATATGTATATAGCAAAGATAATGAATCAGTTGGTAAATAATCCAAGTAGATCCTAGTAGTAAAAAATATTGAAACGGATCCACAAAAAAGAGCTCAATGTATTTATTATTACAGAAAAAATAATTAATACACAATAAAATCCAAAATTACCTCATATGGGGAATAACCTTATTTCAACCCACGTAATTCGTCAGTCTTATTCAATCCCGTGTTTAGAAATTTAACTGTGACAGCTAAAAAAAAAAGAAGAAAAACTAATACAGAATGTATCCATTTCAATGTTTCAGTCAGACGAAAGGCACGAGGCAGGGGAGAGTGGACGGTAATAGTCTTAAAGGGAAGAGGTTTTATAAAATTAACACCCATATAAATTATGGAATATGAAGTGATTTTGGATTTTATTGTGTATTACTTTACACACTTACACACACACACACACACACACACACACACACACACACACACACACATATATACATATATATATATATATATATATATATATATATATATATATATATATATATATATATATTATAAAATGGAATCTTATATATAATATTCAGGCCATGTGGGTTGGATTACACAATATCCACATTTCTTTGCTAACAACGTGCGAAAAACCACGAAACCTAATGTCTCCTAGATATAGTATATATCGGCCAAAACATTTTTAGAAATAAATTATGTGTGTGTGTGTGTGTATGTGTGTGTGTGTGTGTTTGAAGTGTATTATAAAAGAAATAGATTGCAGGGTGTGGTATATTAATGTTCTAGCGACTGAAATGTGTCGCCGTGACCATGAACTTTTGTATAAAAACACTTCACACCATTTTGCTTATTAATCGTACTGCACGTGTCAGAATGAACGTATGTTTTGTGCACTTGTCATTTCTTCCTTCAGTTGAAGAAGGTAGGATCTTGAAAAGTACCGTGTTTCTGCGAAATTCTGTTTTCAATTAGGAGTAACCTTTACGCAGATGTTTCTAAGTGAAACCTAAAAAGAGGATTGTTTGAACCATATCACTCAACCACCAAAAACCAAAAATAGCGAGTTAGTCACCATCAAATGTGAAACTGATGTTGATCGTCTTTTTTCATTGCAAGGACATTGTTTATCATAAGTTTGTTCCGCGTGGTCAGTTTTACTTGCTGCTCCTGAGGCGTTTGAGAAATACTGTACGAATGAAAAGTCCCGGGGCATGAACATGTCAAACATGAATACTGCGTACTTTGACAAAAACAACTACCCACAAGCCATGAATTTCGAGGGAAACACTTCTCGACCCCTTGTCAGGATTGGGTTTTTGCTGACTATTTATTGTTGTAGTTGTACCTTTAATTAAAGTCAAAATCCGGTTTACATTTTCCTCGATTGCAACTGCACACTTTCGCTCAGAACGAGATTCAGAATACATTCCCGAATTGGAGAGAAAACGTTGGGAATGGAGTATCAACAGTAAAGGGGGCACTTTTAAAGACGACAATTTCTATTAATTTTAAAATTTTTGAACAGGAGTTGCTTTCGTCTACACTAAAAGTTTTAACGATGTGTCTTCGTATGAGATCTTTGGTGGCTAAAATACGTGTAGTTTTCCTACTAATTCCAAAGGCTGTTTGGTTGTTTTTGTTTAGCGGCATATCAACACCTCTATGGGTAATTTAAAGTTGAAATCTAAATATTGTGTACGCAATATTTATTTTATTTTTTGAGCGATAATAATGATTTTAGTTACACGTGTTACTAATTAACCCATAGTTAAGGGAGAAGTGGATTCATGGAACCCGGTTTTCCGATTAACAATTCCGATCCATTATCCATTACACCACCGCACATCCAAGCACCTGGTATTAACAAATGGTCATCGGTGTATTGACCAAGTTCGACGTTGCTTAACTTCGGTAATCGTACGGGAACCGATGTTTCAACATTAAAAAATTTGGTATAGAGATTTACTAAATGAAGCTTAGATGTGGCACAAGGTCAAAAGTATGGAGCACCTAATGAGGATATAACTCACTGCTCAGTCGTAATTGATCTAGCTAGACAAGCCTGATAACCATTAGACAACGTCGAGGTGCCCAACAAATTTTAGTATATGGATTAAAGAAATGTAGGCTGCGCAACGGGTAGTTTAACCAAAACTGTAGCTTGCTATGAAATCATAACATTGATATCGAACCATATTCTTAAATAGCCTCGTCAGATTGAGACTTTCACAGGGATGTTATATATGGCGCCAAACACATTCAGAAATATCTAAACTATCGGCTGTATACAACCGTTTTCTCAGATCGATGGTCAAAAATGGCTACAAACGAATAAAGCCTGAAGATCTTAGCAACGACCATCCTTCTTCCAACCTTGTGGTCTG
The DNA here is from genome assembly GCA_964036315.1 of Acanthosepion esculentum. Taxonomy (NCBI): domain Eukaryota; kingdom Metazoa; phylum Mollusca; class Cephalopoda; order Sepiida; family Sepiidae; genus Acanthosepion; species Acanthosepion esculentum. The sequence continues at coordinate 7,063,085 of OZ038488.1, forward strand.
GCACTACAAAATCACTAACAAACAACTGTGACAAATACCAATATATATGTGTAAATTTTCCAAGCGTAGCTTAGATGTGGCTCAAGGCCGAAAGTATGGGGCACCCAGTGACAATTAAACTTACTTCTCAGTCGTAATCGTTCTAGCAAGACAGGTTTGCTATTACACCGCCTCGAGGTGCCCATACGTGTATATATGTATGTATGAATTGTTTCTAGTGTCCAATTTTGAAAGCGATAGCGAACGCTGTGACACTTTCATGCGACGAAACGCGATGAGGAACATATGCAACAGAGCATCATTAAAAGACAGTCGAGCCGGCGCAGCTGTTTGTGCATTCCTATTCGCGCGCGCGCGATTTATTTACTAACATATACTTAAGGAGAGAGCTTGTAATGATATATTATGACGTAACCTCTTCGCTAAACCGATAAATACTAAATTAAATTACTTCATGCGTTTAAGGATCTGCAAAAAGCACTTCCGTTTCAATCATAGAAAATGTACGTGAAAAAATAAGGGTATGGGATTTTGTTTTGAAACTCCTTGTGTTATTTGGAAGGATTTATTCAAGCGAATCTCATGCTGTGCGAGAAGGTGTATGGTTTAGGGTATTGGTGGTAAACACAAAAGGATAACATTCAAAATTAGAAACGTAAAACTGTTTGAATATTTCAGGTTACATACATGGTAAGCTGGTTTCAAAATGATATGATAAAGAATTAATTTTTCAGCTAGTTTAATAAGAGTTTCTTTCTTTCTTTCTTTTGTAATCATTTCACCCCAAGAAAAGCTTTGGTGTTTGTTTTTATCGCTGTTGTGTTTAAATATTTCACATTGAATGGAACCCTTTGTTGGAGTCATGCTGCTAAACGAACTTTAGCAGCCAATCATTGATTTATTCAAGAAATCTTTCACGATCAATATTTATAATCTTGTATATGAGTTCAAGTTCAGTCAATCCTGTACTTTTTGAAAGAACAATCGATCTGCATCTGCTTTGGGGTGGTGCATTTTATACATGGTAAGGTTTTTTTTATCCTTCAATCACTTCGATTCCAGTTTATTGCATTGAAAGAGTATTTTCAAGACAGGTATTTCTAAGGTGTTAATAGCTACAAATTGTTTTCTTTCTTTCTTTTTTTATCGTTTCACCCTCAAGCAAGGCGCTAATGCCACTCGAACGTGGTGGTGGTGGTGCTGGGTACCGGGAGTGAAAGTGAAAGACAATGAGAAAACCGAGAATTGTGAGGATTGAAGAAAGGACAAAAAAGGAACAGGCTTCAGGAAGACACAAAAATGACGATTGACGTTGCGTCTAGATATCAGGGAATCAAGAAATCGGAAGTTAATTCCACAGGCGGGAAGTGCGTGAAAAAATTAATAGAGTAGAAATGACGGTTGCATTTAGATAGTTCAACAGTAAATAATATATTATGATAATAATATGATAAACAATTCGTCATTATATATATATATATATATATATATATATATATATATATATATATATATATATATATATATATACGACGAACAATCCTTGAGTTATTTACACTATTTGTATTGTTCGGGTTGTTGTCCTCATCTTTATTGTCATATTCACGATGTTTCGGTCGCTCTAGCCTTCTTCACGTGATATACATTGGAATTTCGACCTTACTGGACGAAGTAAAAGGTTCAGTTCGAAATTCTAACTTAACGAGAAGGAGCGGCAACATACTGCAACAGATTAACGGTGGCTCGGCTTAAAGGAAATTCCATTACCCATTCACCAGTTTTCTTCACCAAGCTACATGACAGGTACACTCTTCCTTAGCAAGCTACGTGACATTCGACACTTCCTCACGAAGCTACGTGACATTTACACTCTTCCTCGCCAAGCTACGTTACATTTACACCTTCCTCCTCACTTTCTCTCTTGCCTCTTTTTTCCTCACACATACACGCAAAGAAGTCACATTTCTTTTTGTCTTAACAAAGAAGGAACTTTAAAAATTTAATTGTAAAAACACGAAAATAAAACAATTTTATATTTAAAAGCATTTCTCGCCTTTTTTCTTTGTTGTGGGTTGATTGGAATCCGCAACACCTTTTCGATTATACTTTAGATATTTCTCGCATGAGTGTTGTGGTAGGATCCACCTTATTTGCATAGTGGAGTACCGACCATATAAATATGGTTGGTACCGGGAAGAGAGGGGATCGAATCAAGAGATTCAACCAGAGACTCTGCCCGACTCAGTCAACACATTCTCCAGGAACGGTCTTCCCAGGAATATACAAAAGACTATATGTAAATATTGTGTACACTTTCTTGTTTCAATACATTTTGTTCTAACTACATTTTGTGTTGCATTATTCTTCCATGCATTAGTCAAGTTTCAACAATGAGTTAGTTATCTAGAGTAAACTATGATATTTTACCGACAATCCACGAGACTTTGTACGAATTGATATAGCATCCAACAGAGGCCTGCTATGTAATATAAGTCCTGGTATATGGAAGTGAATGCAGGGCAATTTCTTCATGAATGAAGAAAAGACTAGAGGCAACAGAAATATAGTTCTACAGAATTATGCTGGGAATATGTAAACAACAAAGAAGTCTTAAGGCAAACGGAAAACAAAAAGGAAACTTAGACTTACAATTAGACAGAGGCAGCAGGAATTTGAGCGATTCATAATTATGAAATCTGGCAGGACATATCGAAAAATAAAAAGGTCAGATAGAAGCTGAGGGTCACCTACCTAACGAGCTTGTATAAATGGATGGCGGAACGCGGTTGGGAGGGATGACAAAAAGATAAACGTTACTAAGAGTTATAGCGGAAGTTGGGGGGGGGTGCATAATCGCCCACAAGAAAGCCCAAGGCATATAGAAGAAGAAACGTATTTACACTTCCAGTAAAACAACAGTGGAATAGAGCATTAATCAAAACAACTATTCTTCTATATGCCGTTTTCTTTCCGGGCGTTGGCGGTTACGGCTCCCCACAATTTCCTGTCTTTTGTAGCTCTTAATAATTTTTGTCTTTTTTATTTCTTCTAAACCCTGTTCCGTCGTCTATTTACTCAAATTCACTAGGTAGGTTATGCTTTGTTTTCCTCTGTCCCTCTTGCCTTCAATCGTCTCTGCGAGTATCAAATTTTCCAAACCCTCTTTCCTCATTATGTGCCCCCAGAAATTTTTACTGTCTCTTCCTGATGCTAAGTATACGTTTCCTTTTTGTTTTCATTTTCTCCAGAACTTCGTCGTTGCTCACATGCTCGATCCATCGTATCCTCAGTATCCTTCTGTATAACAACCTTTCTGTTGCTTCAAGCCTCTTCTTCATCGGTGAGGGGACTGTGCAGCATTCTCTTCCATATAGAACGACTGATATTGCGTAACAATCCAGTACTCTTTTGTTTGTTTTTAATGAAATTTTCCTGTTTCTTAATACTTTGCTTAGCTTTTGGAAGGCTAATAAACTGTAATTCATGTGGTATATTTATCATGTAAATATATGCTGAAAGATTTATCGACATCGTTTTAACGCCAACTGAATCTCCTTTGAGGTTGTAGTCATAATTCTTATTTCAATTACTCTGGAGGCTGTTAAACATTTAAAGTAATCAGCATTATATTGGCAAAGGAGACAAGATATAAATTTATCTTTCATTATCTGCAAAAATCGTCTCTTTCAGAGTCATTATAATCTCCGTTAAAATGTCTAAAAGCGGAAATCGTTCAATAGAATTTTTAATGCCGCCATTTTGTTTTGAGTTTCTTTTACTTGTCTTTTTTCTTTCTTTTTCCATGAAGAACGTTTCGTCCTTGTATTCTGGCTTATTAATCAGCAGCCAGGCACTCAATCAATAATTGGTTCCTGATTATAAATATCGATAAAGAGACTATTACTTAATTGATTTCATCGTCTTTGTGAAAGAAAGAAAAAAAAAGAAATCTTAATCGGGCGCAATGTATTTTCTTAATTATTTCGTTGAAAATTAAATAAATCTTTGCGCAACGACTTAGTTTTGAGGTTCATATAGATCCGCTAAATGTCTTAAAAATCGTACAATGTCTGCAAGCCGTAACGTCAGTTACTGATGCACTTAACAGAATGGAAAATAAAAGATGCAATACGAGGAAATCATTTTTCTTACGTATATATGTGGACCATGCCACCATGCAGTAGTCAAAAGAACAAGACGAGTTATGCCCCCTGGACACGGAAAACAGAACCAGAACAATCTATCCTCGTAGATTAAATAAAGGGTTCAGTTCGAAATTCTTTGAAAGTTACCCGGATCGACAGAGAGCTGAAGAAGGCCGAAGGTCACAACGACCAAAACTGTGTGACAATTATAACAAAGATGAAGATATTAGCCCGAATGTAAATAATCTATATAATTCTAACTCTTCATTTCAGATATCCAGAGATTTTATTTATAATTGTTAATCTGTCATTATATCCGTTAATCCATCGTTATATCCGTTAATCCATCATTACATCCGTTAATCTGTTAATCCATCATTATATCCGTTAATCTGTTAATGTGTCATTATATTAACTCACAGTTTTTTTTAATCATTTTACCCCAAGCAATGGATTACTGCTTGTGAAAGAATACGAGAAAAAGAAAAGATTATTAAAGACAGGAAAAAATAAAAGAACAGGAAAAAGACAGAAGATAACCGTCGAGATTTCATTTCAGCTTTTGCTGATCAAAGTTGGCTGGAAAGCAACAAGCTGAAAGAGCGAGAGAAGAAACTGTTTGCATAGAACTAACGGTTACATGTAGTCAATTCACCTATAAAATGATGAGACCTAGCCGACAATCTAGTAATACGCTTGACGTCATAAAGCCTAACTGCCAAAGAGGAAAGCTCATCAGAACAATTACCATGAAAATATTTAAAGAAAAAGGAACAGGGAAGCGACGTTGCGACGGTGGGAAAATGACTGAAGTCAAAAGGCCAGGTCAAGACCAGTAGCATTGCAGATTCTTCTTTGTAATTTATTAAGAATCTCTAAATACATAGGAGGCGCACCAGACCATGTCGGGGATCAATATTCAAAGCCTGGATGAATGGTTGACTTATAAATGTGTAAGATAGATTCAGGAGAGAAAAAAACGACTTTCCTAGCAGCAGGCCTAGCAGTTTATTCAATATAATCTTTACACGTCATATCAGTAGAAAACGTTAGCCCGAAAAGACACAAGGAGGCACTCTCCTGGAGGTTAGCATCAGCCATGCTGATGGATGACAAATAAGGTTTTCTCAGACGATTCGTTTTGGGGACATTGAAATTAACAAGCCATTTCTTGTCGAAGATAACAACAGATTGTAGATCATTTTTTAGATCAGCTACCAATTTGACCTTATCAAATTGATAACACCGGTTGACTTTTGTTTTTCGACCCAAATGTTGTTGAGCAATGGGCACATGTATCTGGGATATTTTTTCACGCTGAATCTGAAAATCAAGTCCATTTTGCCCCATCACATCACGTTTTCTATTTTGCTTGAAATAGACCAAAATGGCTAATTTACAGGGATATGCCAGGGCTTAAATATGCAAGTAACATAGTTGAAACTTAGTAGAGAAAGTATCCAGATAACTTTCAAAATGAATTCTAAGCTATTTCAGTTCAGATAAGCTGAACTTAAAATGCTTGATTTTATGACAGAATAGATGTGGCAGCTGTATCCAACGCATGGACGAATGGTAGACTTATAAATGTGTAAAATAGATTCTGGGAAGAAAAATGATCTGGCCCGACACAATAAACCAACTTTCCTAGCAGCAAACCTCGCAATTGATTCAATATAATTTTTTCCATTCCATGTGAGCGAAAAGCGTTAGCCTTAGAAGACGCAAAAGGACAGAAACAAGTGAACCCAGCTGTCAGACAATTTCTGCGACCACATCACTCCTTACATCTGGCCAACTAACTCCCCAGACTGCAACCCCCTTGATTATTATGTGAGGGGCGCAGTTGATCGAGAGGCCAACAAAACTCCTTGTAACACCAAAGATGAACTAAAGGTAAGGATTATGGTGGCATTCACTAATTTAAACAAGGAGCCCACCCAGAAGATTTGTAGAAGATTCCGATGTCGTCTGGAGGCCGTGGTTGAAGTCAATGGCGATTTTATTGATTGAATTTAGTCTTTAGTATTTCAAGATAATTTTGTGTAATTTTGGTAAATATATCTGTTAAAATGAGACGTCAGTGTTATTTTCATTTTTGCATTATTTGCACGACAATTTATCCATCGTACACTGTATTATGCACAAATGATTTTTCCAGCTATTGTAACCTAAATTTATGTGGTACGTTTTACGAATTATACGGGAATAATTACAGCAATTAAAATATCTACCCCACCAATATTAGAGATAGTGAAGCAGCACTGATGAAGCCTTTCCAAGAATATATCCGGGTATAGTTTAGTGTAGTCCAGATTAACCTCTGGTGTATGATTAAGGCTGACCTATTTTCTACCTCGGGGTATAATATAACTTTGTCTAAACTGTATCCATTTAGTTTATTACTTCCGCTTACGATTGGTATCAACATCCGGTTTTCTTAACCAGACTATGTAATGGATCCAGCCTACAAACTGGTAATAATGACTAATATAAAATCATTGAAATGTAATGATGCATCCATGTTTCTAAAACGGGACGAATCTTGTTCAATTAATTCAGCTATTGGATAAAGATTTTCCGTCTATACAATCTCGTTAAAAAACGCCAATGAAAAATATTCAACCATTTATCCAACATCAATAAACATGCAGAAGTTATGTACACATCTGGATGAGTGTGTGTGTGTGTGTGTGTGTGTACATACATATATATATATATATATATATATATATATATATATATATATATATATATATAATATTAAGTAATTCATTGAAAGAAACCTCAACAGAAAGCACTGGACGGCCGTTTCGTCCTATATTTGGGACTCATCAGCAGTGCGCGTCCACTACCGGCGCTATATTGAGTCTGATTTGCTATCTCTTCGTTACCGAGGCCTGTTGGAACAGTTGGTATGGTGTTTGCTTGACAACCTAACTGTTAGGGTTTCAATACTCGGTAGTGGATGCGCACTGCTGATGAGTCCCAAATATAGGACGAAACGGCCGTCCAGTACTTTCTGCATTCTGTTGAGGTTTCTTTCAGACTCAATGAATTACTTAATTATAATTATCAAATCCTCTTTACAATTTTTATATATATACTCTCTGGTTTCGGTGGACTGGTTAAAAATCTATCAACACCAAATGCCTCAGATATAGATAAAACAAACAAAAGGCAGTCAGACAATCTCTTCACTTCTGGACATTGGCGATGATAAGATATTTAATTTGATTTGTAATTACTACTTAACCTCAGAAATACGAAAGCAATTTCTCTTATATACAGTTTTGTCTTTCTTTCATGCTAACCTGAGGAAGCAAAAGAAAGCAGACGCTCTGGAGAAACGTGTCGTTAATAAATTTTTTACTTTGTTTCATTATCTTCATTTATTAATGTGCAAACCAAGGAATCGGAAAAAAAACTTGATGGTTGTAGATTGGACACCAGGAATCTCTGCGAAGACATCAGCCATCGTATCCATGGCTGTCATTTGTGGTTACAACAGTATACATATTTTTACTTTGGGAAAGGAGGGGGCATATCCGGGATTAGGACGAGTATATTCTAGCCTAGTCAATTTTATACTCGTGATTATAAAGGTGGCCTATCCTAACTTACTGGTCTTTCAACAGCCAAGGGTCTGACAGTGCATAGTATCTCCGACTATAATTTGTGGTACAATAATACACATCTTATTACACGAGAAAAGGTGGGTGTATATTCCAGTTATTCCGGCGTATATTTTATATCCGAGGGTATAAAACAGTTCGGCCTAGAATTACTCCGGATATATACTGGGCTTATTATCTCTCAGTTGCGTCTTCGGGCAGAGTGCGACTCTGTTCTGGCTCTATCAGCGAACAGAGATGCAGCTGAGGAAAATGAAGTTGTGAGGTGTCCGATTCCAGGGAACATCTTCCCGAGGCTGCACCTCCCCATTGCACTAAAAAAAAGGGGGGAATCGGTAGTCACACAGATACTAAAGCAATCGACGGCTGCAGGAGCTTGGCCATTTTTGCCCTTGGCCTGAGTGCATGTGTTCGGGTTTCCCCACATTAAACCCGACCTTGTGTCACATCTCGTCTCAGTAGGGAGACTGCGTTAAATGACTATATTCTGGGTTGGTTATTTACTCTCGACCATTACACCGTTTGGTAATGTCACATTTTAAAATTTAAGACTTGTTAGTACTTGAAATGATGAACGAATTTGTTTCATATTTTATTCAAAGATTAAATGAAATAAAGGGAATTGGTTTTAGTGGAAGCGTACAAGAGATCAAAGTGCAAATGTATCTATCTCCTTGGTGATTTTGAGTTGGGAGAATTTTTTAAATTTTACCTGCAAAATTGATACTTCTATTTTTAAAAGGTATTGTCATAGTGTTTCATCAGCAGCAGCATCAGGTAGCAGTTGACAGAGAACAAAAGAGTAAACTGAGAGTTTTATCAATTTTAGTTTGTGACACCCAACTCCTCCTCTATCCTGGTCAGGGCACCGTTTGTGACACCCGTCCTGGTCGCGGCGCACTTGTGACGTCGGTCCTTTGTGACGGGCTAACCCTGGGACATCGGTTGAAGTCTTGCTGGGTTCTAGCACCAACTTGTCGTACTCGGCTCGCTTCCAACGCCTGGTCACCGAAGCAACTGCTTTGATCTCGATTCAACCTACCCACGTTGTGATTTGATCTTAGGTTGACGAGATCAATCAAACGCCGGGCCGTAGTGCCAGCCGAATCCGGGTCAAGGTGATACTGCACAATAAATGTAAACAAAAAAAACAAAAGCACAAACAACAATTTCAAGGCGAGCGACTGGTTAGGAATAGTGATTAATTTTATGTCGGTTTGTTGAGTTACAGGAGTGCGTCTCTCTCTTTCTCTCCCAGCCCGAAGAAAAAAAAAAGTGGATTGTAACACTTTTGCGTTCCTTAACTAGTTCTGGATATCTGGATGGCGAATATAAGTCAGACTTCTATAATTTGTTCTTGGTTAGAAGTCTAAGTCGGAAACTTGTTTTGGTGGAAAATCTAAAGTCGGACTTCAACAAATTTGTTCTTGGTTAGAAGTCTAAGTCGGAAGGCATGGAATCGTGCGGTCACCTGTGCGAGGCGCGTCTCTCTCTTACTGTACTGGCTGTACTCTTCACTCACTGACTGGACTCTCTCTGTCTCGACTTCTGACTCACTGTCTGGACTCGACCCGACGCGACTCAACTCGACTCTACGAAACACCCGTAGATGTTTGCTTATATGGACGCCGATCAAAACCTGGCGTGGGGTCGGACGTGGTGTGGCCACCACGTTGATTTCAAATCCCCAATAAGGATTTTCTTTGTTTTCGGCCAAAAATAATTATCATTTTCCGTATTTGGAAATCTTATTCCACTCCCACCCTCTTCTGCTCTCATATGGGTATCTCACCATACTTTAGAGGGCGTCAACGGTTTTCCCACTTCCTCGCAGTAACATCTCATACCTATCCTCTCAATGGGCAGTGGCAGGCCTCCTCTCTGCGTCACATGATCATCTCCGCCTGGCTATTCGGCCAATAGGCGTCAACTGATAATCTCAATTTTTTATCCAACTTCACGGGATATGTTTTTTCTCAACCAAGTTTTTTTCCGTCAACATTAAGTGGACAATTCTTTTTGGCGAAATTGTGTTAATTAAAATACCCTAACATAGCCTTCGTTATCACAAACGAACTTAAACAGAATGCAGATGTCCTGTGTGCGGTCGACAGACGACCCATCAACTACTGATAACACAAGTTCGTCATCCTGACACAGCCAATGTTTTATCTGCCCAGAAGCTCTGGTATCCCTCAAAAAATGACCATCAGAATTTTCCTCATGCCACCACCAAAACAACATCGCTTTTGTGGGTGGCATTCTTTCCTTCTCTTATCATCTAAGTTGTTAAGTCTTGTCCCTCTGTTTCTTTCTCTTCTTTCTCTCTTTCCTTCTTTTGTCCTCGCAGATAATTTGGCATATCTCAGCATCACACTTCCGCGAGAAAGTAAAGTGGTTATCTTGAATCGCACTTGAAAATAACAAAACAAAAAATCTTTTTTTTCACCGATACTCTGTTTGGGAAAATAGCAAAACAAAAAGAATATCGCTCAGTATGTCTTTCGTTATATCTATCGGTGTAAGTAATCGCTCAGTATGTCTTTCGTTATATCTATCGGTGTAAGTAATCGCTCAGTATGTCTTTCGTTATATCTATCGGTGTAAGTAATCGCTTTGTATGTCTTTCGTTATATCTATCGGTTTAAGTATCCCCGTAATTAACTTCTGTGGTTAATTAATTGATTAATTAACCTGCCGTTCCTAAATAGTGTTACAAGTTGATGTCAAAGGATAAGAACCAGAAATTGAGTTAAGAACTGAAAAACTGTAGAGAAACATGCCATATTTTTCCTTTTTCCATAATTCTAATTTTCCAATCTTTATTTCTTATTATTTTCTAATTTATTTATTTTTAATTTTGGATTCATCTTTTCTTTCTACCTTTCTTTACTTTTTTCTTTTTACATTCCTGATTCCCGCCCTTATCTTTCTTTCTTTCTCGTGTTCAACCATTCTTATGCCCATTCCTTCTTTTTTTATTTCCCTTCTTAGTTCACCGCCTGTTTTTCATATTGGAACCAATTCATCTCGATTCTATGGAGCTATTTCAAGGAAAGCAAAACTTTTAGCCCCAAACCAAATTCATAGATAATTCACTTCATGTCCACTGCGTTAATCATTGCATTGCAGTAATTGAGCCAATATAATTCCTTTCAGGGAATGAAGTTAACTTAGCACAAGGTCACATTCATAGGGTAACCTGTAAAAAAAGAAAGAACAAAATCTTAAAAACAAGAACTTAATAATAATAATAATAATAATAATAATAATAATAAGAAGAAGAAGAAGAAGAAGAAGAAGAAGAAGAGGAGGAGGAGGAGAAGAAGAAAAAGAATTCGGTCAACTCAAATACCATTAAATAGTTTCTTTCATTCTTCTCTGTCGATGTGGTATGAAGAATTGGATTTACGAGTCATGCTGTTTTTTCAATTGCTTTCACACTTACTTTGTAAGTGCAATTTAGTACTACAGGGTGCCCAGTGAAAAAAGCGGTAAATTCAAAAAGACGTGGGACAACCGCTGTAAACTCGTGTCGACTGATGTGACTGAAAAATTCAGGAAGAATTTCTGCTCATTTCGTCAGTCCCCACATCGGATGTTCTTCTTTGAAAAGTACGATAACTTGACGCTCAAATTCAGTGAATTGCTCAGCCATACGATAAGGGCAGAATGACAGGTGAAAGTTGTCTGCAAATAAACCTTTAAATGACAAGTCACAAGATCGAGATGCAATCAATCATAAAAGAACCAATCAGAGTTAAGAAATTACGAGATAGTCGAATGATTATTCAAGATCATGTATATTCAAAAATATTTTTCAATGGTCTTCAAGGCCAATTATTCCTGAAAGATAAAAAAAGTGACAATAAATTTACCACTTTTTTACTGGGCACCCTGTAGTAGTCACAACTTCTACTAACAGCAGTATTCATCTAACTAGAATTGGTTGATCTATATCGTTGTATTTGACTGCGTCATTTATCATTCACCATATATCAAACCAAATTGCATCAGTCTGTTGATGTTTGCTTATCTATGTAACTGGAGAGCTGTTGCTAGCACCAGGTTTTTGTTTTTTCTGTCATTGAGGTTTACTCCTCTATAGGTGACTAAGTTTGTCTCCTATCCGTTGGCCTGTCTGGTTAGGTTGAAGCAGCCAGGAGATAAACTCTCACTAGCAGAGCTCTCCGAGTCATAGGAGCACACCAACCACCCCACCATATCAAGGTACTTAACCCTTACACGATGAGAAAATAAAAACGTCAAAATTCATTTTTAACCGATCGTTTTTTTAGATTTATTTTCGCTTTCAAGGTGAGAAATACAAATTCCAAAATCAACCAATTACAGAAATTTAAATATTTGGGAAATGTTTTAGCTGACGATGGAAAATATGACACCTAAGTCTCAAGGCGTGCTGGGATAGTAAAAAATGCCTTCCAAAAGCTAAGCAAAGTATTAAGACAAAAAATGTTAGAAACAAACAGAAATCAGAACTGCTATGTAATATCAATCCTCCTATACAGGAATGAATTTTGGATAATTTCTTCAAACTTGAAGAGTAAACTTTACGTAACAGGGATGTGGTTCTACAGAAGGATGTTGAGAATATTATAGACAGAACATGGATATTCTTTTCGATAAAATGCAGTTTTAATCATATAATTTTACGTTTCCTTCTGTTTCGTGTTTTTCTTTTATACGATCTGTGGCTGTGTTGTTCTTTCATAGGCCTAATTTCATATCTCAAATGTTTTGCCATTTTATCTTTGTGTTACGTTTTTTGTGTGTTTTTTAAAAAATAAAAATGACATATCAGATGTCAGAACAAACTGTTTCGCCGCCAGGTGTTGTAGATAATTTCCAGATATGTCTCAAATAGAAGGACGGACTTGGCTCTCTAGACTTGTGTGCCAACCAGTCTAGGAGAAGAGCAACTCGGAATCTGAGATCGTGGAGAAGAAAACGGACAACCACATTTTATATTTTCCAAGACCAATCCTAGCATAATACAGATATTAAAGAATTGGAAGCTGTAAAGAGCCATAACCACTTACGAATTGAATATATATATATATATATATATATATATATATATATATATATATGCGACAAGCTTGCAGCGAAAAGCAGCTCAGACAAATAAAAACAAAACTATAATTAAACAAGCCTTCCAGTGGCTATTTTTATGAGAAATTATCAATGAAACCATTGTAAAAAGTCATTAAAAAAATTGTGCATCATAAACGCATTGGATGGCAGTGAAGATCACACCCTTTGTGACGGAGGATGACAAAATGACTGTGGGCGATAGATGACTAAGACATCTACTAAGTAGATGATACTTCTGTCTATATATCTAAGATGAGGTATTATAACTATTTACACTATTTACATTGTTTGAACTGTTTTCCTCATCTTTATTTTCATATTCATGACGTTTCGACCGTTTTACGCTCCGGCCTTCTTCAGGATCTCTCTATATTTCTGAGATGAGATATTTTAACTATTTACCCTATTTACATTATCCGAACTGTTGTCCTCATCTTTATTGCCATATGCCATACACATGAAAGTATCATGACATCGACCTTTGACATGAATCAGACTAAAATAAATAATAATATCCATGTGAATACTTAAAAACATGGAATGCCTGGTTAGGTACTTAAACTCTTTCTTACACTTTCGTTAATTTCTAGCATAGATATAAATTACTTTCGGAATATGGCAAAACAGGTGAGGAACAATTTGCTTCTCGTGTATAATACGCAACAATAGATTTTAGGTCTAGAAATCTGCATTGAGTCATTCGTTTTTTGCTGTCTTATCAACCTTTTGTGTGTTATATATTTTGTTCAGGAGATCATTTACAGTATTAAAAATCTTGAAAACGTGCGTTTCTCAATTGAATAATTACGGCATCTCTTATTCTTACGTGAGACAACATTGAACATGCGACGTGTGAAATCATAACAATTGTAACCAAGGAATATTGATTTATATTGTTAATCTGATATACAGGAAGATTTTATAGACTATATTCTAGGATTCTAGAGAGAGAGAGAGAGTGAGAGAGAACAAGAGAGAGAGAGACTATATATATATATATATATATATATATATATATATATATATATATATATATATGCAAACAAAATGTTATCTCTTTTCCGAAAGTTAAATGAGGGACATAAGGTCAGAATTTAAAATAGACTTGTGGGTATGTCTTGATTAACCGATTAAATGTCAGATCTACGCCGAATAGAAAAGTAAGCTCAGCGGGTGGAGGTGGGTGAGTTTTTTTTTCATGTCACGATAAACCAGGATATAGACATATCATCATTTACAATGTGAACAATATGCCAGCGACAAATGTATCGTGAGTGTAGACAAATATGACATGTTCAATTTGTTGAAGGGAGGGGTGGGTTAATCAGACGTAAAGTTAACAATTAAAATTTTTTTTTTTCATATTCAGGAAGCTTCTTAAAGAGGCCTGTAGATAAAATTAAAGATGTGGAACATCTATATACTAAATGGGCGGCAATACATACCAATATTTAAGCTGAATAAACAAAATAAGGTAATTACACGTAGAGAGTGGACCATTATATACTAATAAAAGTATGGCTATAAGAAATGGTAATACGAAATTTTTCTAAAAATTTAACTATATTTCAAGGTATAGGATAAACTGTATCGGCAATTTACAGTTAATTCACTCCATTGATTAGCGGAGATTTTTTTCTCGGCAAATTTGATTATTTATATTTTTTCATCTAAACAAAAGAAGCAGTGATCATTTAAAGATTTACAAATTCTAGTTTGTTTTGTTTTTTTTAATATTTTTCATTTTATTTTAGGGGTTTATTAACTTCTTTTAAGTTCCAAAAATATTTAGAAAGGGACGTTCTTTTTCTGTACCCGTTATTGTACCAATATTTTAAAAGAATTCTTGATACATCCGAAATAATTGTTTTAATTGTTGGATTTTTTATAGAAGAAATAGTGCTTAGTTAAACAAGAGAGTCTGTTTGACATGTGCTTTGTCATGGGCACTCGTTAGAATTTCTACAATTACACTTGTTGGTTTGCTGCTTTGGAATAACAATTATTACTCAGGTTTTTGTATTGATTTAAAATTTTATTATTATGCTTTTTATTAATTTTTCCAGATTATCGGTACCAAAACATAATAATGAAACAGAATAGAAGGACTTGTCATTAGGTAATAACCATTTAGTGTAATAATCATATTAGGTAATAGTCATTTTAGTGTAATAGTAATTTTAGTGTAATATTAATTTTATGTAATAGTCATTTTCCCCGACCGTCATCGCGTTCATTACGAATCTTTTGTCTCTTTTTACAATCATATAGGCATTTTCTTAACCCCTCCTTCATCGGCTGGGAGCGATATTGATTTTCTAGGGATGTATATCTGGCTACGTGGCCAAGTAGTTAGAACTTTCGCTTTTTGAGCATGAGACCCGGGTTCAAATCGCACTATGGTCGATTTGTCAGGACTTCTTGATGTTATCTCTTTGGAGGAGACGATCTCAGCGTGAGGCATCTTTGGAAAGTGCCTGAAAACCATACCATGGATTGACCCAAGCCTTGTGATGGAAATTGGGGAGACGGAAGCCTTAGGGAGCCGTCGATGGTGGTGCTAGTACGAAGTCACAAGTCATCGTGACCGAGGGTCTGAGCATGCAAGTATTGTTCAGACAGTTTATCTCGTTAGAGAACGCGCTCTCTTCCAGGAAATGTAAATAAGTTCCCCCTCAATATAGTTCCAGTTTAAATCGCAGGGGGTCTCTATGGATGTTGAACAAACCAAATATGTCCGAGCAAGCGTCTTCGACAGGGATTGCCCAGCTGTCATAGTAGACGGACATCCTCGGATACGAGTGGCCATCCATTACATTATATCTGATATTAAAGAAATAGAAACATAAGGATTTTTAGTGAAAAGAAACACTAAGAATATCTGATGAAATAATGATCCGATTCAAATTCTGGCAATGAAAATAGTGCTACTTGTCTTAAATAAGGTGGGAAAATAAATACGCCTTAAATTGTTTTGTCTTTCGTCTAATTATAATCCATTTGAATATCTTTCTTTTTTTTTCATTCTGTGCCTGGATTTCGCCCTGCAAACATCTGCTGATCTGAACACAGATCTGGGGTTCACCCTTGAAAAAGTCACCCAGCAAAAACAATAATAGACGCGGATTAAACAGATGACCTTGTCTTGTTGTAAGATACAATTAATAAGGCTACCAACCTTCTCCATCTCATCGAAGAAGCGAGCAGCAAGATTGGTCTCTAAATTAATGCTGGCAAAACAGAATTTATCAGCTACAACCAAGAAGGAGAAATTAAGTTGAAAAACGGCAACAACATCAAATCCGTCCAGGAATTTGTTTACCTCGGCAGCAACATCCAGTCAACGGATAGAGACATCAAAATCCACAAAGGCAAGGCCTGGCGTGTCCTTGATGGTCTGAGCACCATCTGGAAGTCCTTCCTATCTGGCAATCTTAAGAGGGACTTCTTTAAGGCCACGATAGGATCTGTCCTGCTCTACGGCTCAACAACATGGACACTGACGAAACAGCAAGAAGCATCACTTGACGGAACATACACAAAGATGTTACGAGTTGCAATGGATATCAGCTGGAAGCAACACCCAACAAAGAAACGCCTGTATGAACACCTTCCTGCTATCTTAGTTTCGCTAAGGGAAAGAAGGCTTCGGCTAGCTGGAGAAGTAAGTCAGAATTTGTGAGTGACACCCTCCTATAGAACCCATTGCACGGCAAAAGATCATTTGGAAGACCTCATCATACCTACATTAACCAACTTGGAAGGAACAAGTCAAGAGAATCCGAGAAGAATTCTCGACCTGATGATAATGATAATCCGGCATATATTCAGATCAAGAAAAATCACAATTAACAACAGTTACGGAACGAAAGATAAAATGCAGTTTATCCGTTCAAATAATGACGTCTATATTTAAAAAAATGTCGTACTTGCGTTTTAGCTAAAAATTATCAAAAACTATCTGCATTTATTTGTTTGTCTGAAACACCTGCTGAATGTTAAACTAAACAAATAACCGGCGTGGTTAGGTTAGCTTAATTAATTTAAAGACATAACAGTTATTTAATACCGAATATAAATCATATAAGACAAAAGTCATATTGAATTAATAGAAAGGAAGACATAGGTCCGGTTTGCTCTAGAGTCAAAAAGGTAGGCATTGGTCGGTTTTATAGCCGACCATGCATGGAATGTGGATACTTTTTTAGGTGGGTTATGCACTGCAATTTTACTTTCCGCCAGTTTATACATATATATATATATATATATATATATATATATATATATATATATATATATATATATATATATATATATTGAGACATGTTTATATATGTGTGTATATATATATATATATATATATATATATATACAGAAATATAGTCTTAAAGTGTGCTATATTTATGGGATAAAGTGCTCAATATCAGAGATAGAGCGTGTGTAAATATAGTCGCCTGACGATAGAGTCGCCTGACGATTGCACTAGCATGAAACAGACTGTCGCCTCTAAGTGCTGACTTCCATGTCCACTTTTATATATATATATATATATATATATATATATATAGAGAGAGAGAGAGAGAGAGAGAGAGAGAGAGAGAGATGTTTATATATAAATATATATATATATATTGAGACATTTATATATAATATCAGGTCATCCCATAAGTTTTGTCCGAATTTTGAATAAAGAAAACAAGTGACCAAATGTAACATTTAATTACAGATTCAATCAACAATGTATTTTCCCTGATTATCTATGAATTCCTTCCATCTATTAACAAGCTTACTAATTCCATTACTGTAAAATTCGTTTGGCTTTGATTCGAAGAACTCACAAATGTTAGTTTTAACCTCTTCCTATGTTACAAAATAGGATCTGTTGTGTTTGTATCTTCTTCTTCTTCTTCTTCTTCTTCTTCTTCTTCTTCTTCTTCTTCTTCTTTGCCTTGTCCCTTCATGGCTCTCTACAACTTCCTATTCTTCGTAGTTTTACTGTATTCTAGTTGCGGAATGGACACTAACAAACTCATCCCGCAAAAGAAAATTCCCGGCAAAATTTCTTGGTGTGATTCCATTAATATTCTACTCTTCATGCGAAGTTTTCAGGTTTAAACGGTTACCTTCTGTCTTCATAAAAGATCAAAAGATCAGCGCATTACTAGATTGGCATTAAGGCCCCAACTAGTTTATTGATGAAATAGCTAAATGCAACTGCCACTTCTCCAACAGTTTCTTTTCTCGCACTTCTTGCCTGTGGAACTCCCTTTCGCTTATTTGCTTTCCCGAGAACTACAATCTTCAAAAATTTAAATGCAACGTCAATCGCCATTTTCTAGAATCCCGTTCATCTTTTGTCTTTTCCTCAATCTTCTTCCCTATACTCAGTCTTTTCTCTCATTTTCAATCCCGGTAACACTTTGTGTACTGGTGGCATTCCCACTTTGCTTGGGTTGAAATAATTACAAAAATACGAAATATAAAAAAAAACAAAGAATATTGTAGTGTCATTTCTTCAAGGAAGTGGTGCTTGTTTGCCTTGAAAATCAGAGTTCTACATCAAGTGGTTATGAATTCTGACCTCTGCAGCAAGTAAGGAATATGCAACAATCTCAGCGGTGATGCTGTGGGCCGTCTTAGAACGCATGGTGTGAAGAATTCCAGCATTCAATTTCTCTCCCTTTTTATTTCGCTCGCTATTCATCTGCCTTTCTGCTCCCATTCTGATCCCTGCCTTACCGTTAAATACATCACACCATAATATTAATTGTTCTTCATAGATTCCGCCCATTAAATGCGCGAACCGCGTCTCCCTGCATTTCTCCCGTTCACTAACGGATTTCCGACCCTATTCCAACTGTTCTTCCATTTGTCTCCACTCGCAGTAGGTTATAGCTTGTTTCGGCATTTTTATCTGCTAACCTACTCATCGGCCTAGAAAAGCTGAATTCTATAGGACATAACCCACCTCCAATACACCAACACCGTTTCATGATTTTAGTATATTTACCGTTTGATCTGCAAATTTAAATCTTGTTTTCCTTCTAAAAATCGGTAAGTGTTGGTTTTTGTATGTTTATTTTAAACTCTGCGTGAGTTTATATTATGGCTCTATATTTTTATCTCTACCAGTCATCTTCCCTCTCTCTTTCGTCTTCCTCTTTCTCTCTCCTTCTCTCCCCTTTCTCGCTTTTTCTGCCTATTTCTCTCTACTTTCATAAATCACTTCCTTATGTCTTTCCTTCACACTTCGTCTTACACTCTCTCTCTCTCTCTCTTCCTACCCCCTTCCTCGTTTCTCTACCTCGACTCCTCTCTTTCATTTTCTCACTTCATCTCCGACTGTTCCCCACTTAAACTCTTCGCCCTCTCTCTATTTCTGTCTCTTCGATCCTTTCTCCTTTTCTCAACCGTTAACTCTTCCCTGTCTTTCGCTTTCTCTTTTTCTTTCTCCCTTACTTTATTTCTTCTCCTTCTCTTCCCATGTCCCTAACTCTCCCCCTTCTCTCTCTCTCTCTCTCTGTTCCTCAAACGGTTATATTTTTTTCTCTCTCCCTTTTTCCCTTCTCCATATCTCTATCACATTGCCGCCTCTCCTGCTATCTCTTTTTTTATCCGTTTCCTTCACTCTATCTATTCCACTCTTTACCTTTTTCCTCTTTCTTCCTCCTCTCTCCTTTCTTCTCTCCTTCTTTCTTAGTCTTCTCTCTTTTTAACGCACATATGAAAATAAGAAATTTTTTTAAAAAGTCAGAAGTATTTACATTTAATTCATTGGTTCAGTCTGCTAATCCTATATTTCAGAGCACTTTGTGGCATCGTTATTTTTTACAAATTAGCATACCAACTTGAACAACCTCAAAGTATAAAAAAATAATGTTAAAAAAATTACAAGAAGATAGTGAAGGAAAGCAAGAAGAAAGGACTAAACATCAACTGCAAGAAGACTGAATGCATGGTTGTTAGCAAAAGGATGAGCCCCAAAGTGTGAATTGCAATTTGGAGATAGCCAAATCAAACAAGATATCTAGGAATAGTTTTAACAGGGGAGGGAAAATACGACACAGAAATCCGAAGACGCATTCGAATAGTGAAAGATGCCTTTCATAAATCTACGCAAAGTATTAAGAAACAGAAAACTATCGCTAGAAACAAAGAAAATAGTAATGAACTGTTATATAGTATCAGTCCTCCTGGTGTTGTACCATTTCATCACAGATGAAAAAGAGACTTGAAGCAGCAGAAATGTTCTAAAGAAGGATGCTGAGCATACTGAAGGTAATAGAGACAGATGAAAGCAACGGTCAACCGACCTGGAGAGCTTGAGTGAATGGATGGCGGAGCAGGGTATGGCAAAAGAAAGCTATTAACAGCTACAAGGGACAGGGAATTGTGGAGAGCCATGTTCGCCAACTTCCTGAACAAAAATAATTTACATGGCAGTTCCTGCAAACTATAATATTTCTTCGAAGATCTTCCAAAGACTATCAACGTAAAAGGAACTTGAAGTGGAAATCTAAAAAATGTGACACATAAAAACATTTATTTCAGTTGTATTTGGAGCCCTCATTTTGATTGCAAAAGTTTCATAGGCTCATTGAACGGATCCCTGTTAGCCCACGCCTTAAAAAAGTACAAAGAAAACGGTCTCACAATTACAGCTCACACCTTACGAAGGGCTTTCTCTTTCTTTATCTATATAAAATTTGTGTGATCTGAGGTTGTCTATTTTTCTTTACAAAAATGCTCAGTGAAAAATCCCATGATGTCATTTCTAACCTTAGGTATTTAATTGGCACCCGTAAGGAAATGAATAGACAATAGAAATCAAATAATAATAATAATAGACACAGACAGAACAATCAAAGCTAATCGCCCAGCCATAAGCTATGAGAGATCGTAAACAAACAAACAAACAAATTGCCTTCTTATTGATATGGAAGTCCCTGCAGCCTGCAATGTATCTTTGAAGATCTTCAA
Source organism: Acanthosepion esculentum (assembly GCA_964036315.1). Classification (NCBI taxonomy): domain Eukaryota; kingdom Metazoa; phylum Mollusca; class Cephalopoda; order Sepiida; family Sepiidae; genus Acanthosepion; species Acanthosepion esculentum. The sequence continues at coordinate 7,083,960 of OZ038488.1, forward strand.
AAAGTTATCAAAATACAAGAAACTTGAAATCGAAATCTCAAAAATGTGGCACACGGGAACATCAACAATTCCTGTTGTAGTTGGAGCCCTCGGATTGATTGGAAATGATTCCAATAGATTCATTGAAAGTGTTCCTTGTGGCCAATGCCTTAAAGAAATACAAAATTGCTCTCACGGATACTGCTCACACCTTACGAAGGTTTTATCTGTGTAAAAGTTGTGTTTTTTTTTGTCTTTATTTTTTTGAGTTTTTTTTTTAATTGCTCAGTGAAAAATGTCATGATGTCATTTCTAACCTTAGGTCTCTGGTTGGGACCCGGAAAGAAATGAGTACACGCCAGAAACTAAAGGAAATACTACTACTACTACTACTACTACTACTAATAATAATAATAATAATAATAATAATAATAATAATAATGAAATTAACTGTTGTGCGAATTTGTTTTCTATTCTATAATATTATTTTATTCTATAATAATAATAATAATAATAATAATAATAATAATAATAATAATAATAACAATAATAATATTCTTTTCTATTATTTATTTTCAACCAACACAACAAATATCGTGGTATTTGCGTAGGTGTCTATAGCATAAATGCAACATCTTCAAATAAACCGAAATCTATCGATAGTCCAATCTTAGAAAAAGTCTCAGACGAAAATGGATTTAAGCTCTCATATCCTGGGAGTAATATTGAAACTCGGGGTTCTGTTTCTCTTGAGGTTTCTATGGTTGTTGGGCTATATATATATGTCCCGTGGGCACCCCGAAGCGGTGTAATGGTTAGCAAGCTTGTATCGTTAGAACAAATACGAATGAGTAGTGAGTTCGATAAATCACTGTCTCTCTCTCTCTGTCTCTCTCTGTCTCTCTCTCTTTCTCTCTCTCTCTCTCTCTCTCTCTCTCTCTCTCTATATATATATATATATATATATATATATATATATATATATATACGCCCCGTAAATTAATTGATTGATTTTTGTTTTTAGGATTTATCAAACTTTTGCAGGTTATTTAAAGCCTGGAAACAGTTTTAGATTGTAAGAATTATTAGAGATAATAATTATTTACTGATATAAATTCTATTATTTAACCTATACCGGGAGGAGAAGGCGTGGATTCAATACTTTTCTCAGTGGTTTTGCGCGTAAGTGAATATAACAATCCCGACTGGAATTAAAACTCTGATATCCGTTTACCAATTCTGAGCCGCTATCCATTGCTCATCCCACACACCCAAGAGAAAAAACTACAACACCTGGTATTTTCAAGCGGTCTCCTATCTATAAACTAACTAAACTTGATTTTACTTAACTTCGCTGATGAGACGAGAACCAATGTTTGTAACAAGGCATGGCTACAAGGCACAATGTATAAAAACTCCGACAAATATTTAACTATGAAACAAAAATACTATATCACACACACACTTTAAAAATAGACTGTAAATACTAGAATCATTAAGTATGTATACAGGACGGCAATAAAGTCACTATATAGTTACTTACAATAACAATTTAGACAATACAATTAGTCAACAGTCCAGAAATATATTATTATAATGGTTCTGGTTAATTATGGTTAATGACAATAGTAAAATAATTACCGGTACTGTTCGAACTGCAAGCCACCTGCTTCAATGCTTTGCTGTTTTACTATAAATAACTGTATAGTGAATTTATTGCCACACTATATATATATATATATATATATATATATATATATATATATATATATATATATATATATATATATATATATATATATATATAAAGGTGAACATTGAAGTCAATACTCAGAGGCGACAGGTTGTTTCATGCTAGACGCAGTCGGTCGTCTCTGGGGGTTGACTTCAATGTTCAATTTTATGTTTATATACGATCTATCTCTGATATTGAGCACTTTATCCCATAAATATAGCACACCTTAAAACTATATTTCTTCATATATATATATATATATGTGTGTGTGTGTGTGTCTGTGTGACGCAGCCACACGTATCCGAGGATGCCAGTCTACTAGGGTGGCTAGCTAATTCACGTTGCAGACGCCGGCCCAGGCACATATTTTCAACACCCGCATAGACCACCTATGGTTTATACTGCAACTATGCAGAGCAGAACTTAGTTTCTGGGAGAGAGCGCGTTATCCAGCGTGATCAACAGTCTATATATATATATATATATATATATATATATATATATATATATATATATATATATATGTGTGTGTGTGTGTGTGTGTGTGTGTGTGTGTGTGTGTGTGTGTGTGTGTGCGGGCGTGCTCTAACAATTTACTCAGTCTTAAAATAAAACATATATTGCCTAGTCAAATACTGTGAACTAATTTCTGGGAGTGTTTCATATTATGATCCTGTTGTTGCCTGAGGTAAAAGCAGAGCAATTCTCACTTCCTTTCTCAACATTATTACGTTTCATTAGACTTTTACAAGAGATCTAAAGGATATATATATATATATATATCCCAACAATCATAGAAAGCTCAAGAGAAACAGAGTCCAGAGTTTCAACATTGTGGCAGCTTAAATCTATTTTCGTTTGAGACTTTTTCTATGCTTGGACTTTCGTCAGCATTCGGTTTATTTGGAGACATTGCGTTTATGCAATAGACACCTACGCAAATACGATATTTTTAGATAAGAAATTCTTAAAAGTGTATCTCAGTAATTTGGTGTCCCAACATATATAAATAATTTTTAATGTTTATTAATACAGTGCATGTTAAAATAGATATACGCTTCTTGGCAAAATCTAAAGGATCTGTTATGTAATATATCCTGACTTGCCAACGTGACGTGATTTCTCTCTGTCTTTTCTACAAATATTTTCATGGCAACACATACACACACACACACACACACACACGCACACACACACTCACACACACACACACACACATATATATATATATATAGATAGATAGATAGATAGATAGATAGAGAGAGAGAGAGAGAGAGAGAGAGGGATAAGTTAAATGTTGTCACTTAGCTGATTGATGTTACTTTCATCATATGGGAGGATTGTCATTGCCCTTAAATATTTGCAGGAATGTTTCATTTATTCTGCAATGTAAAACACGATGCGTGACCTGATATATTTATTGGTTACATACCCTGATCTACCTTACTTGCTAATGGGATATACCATTGCTGGGATTATGGCACGATATAATGCCAAACAGATCAACATTTTTTTATGTTAATACAATAACGGGATATCTCATTTGTAAATCATGATAAGAGTTTCCTAATAAATTGCTTTTCATCTGTTTTATTTTGGTTTCCTTTCGATATTGTTAATTTTAACGATTTACTCAGCAGAATTCTTTTTGCGTCCAATAGTAGTTAGTAAGCAAGGCGTTAAAGCCGCTAAGATGCAAGGGATTTACTAAGTGTGAAGGAAAATGAGAAAAACGTTACTGACGAGAAAGAACAATAAGGTTCTTGGCAAAATCCAAAAAAGGAACTGCAACGTAATCGATCCTGACTTCAGTCACTTTCTCACCAATGTGAAGTGGCTTCCCTCTGTCCTTTCTACCAGTATTGTCATAGCAACTGCTCTGATGAGCATTTTGACCTAGTGCCTCGGCTACATGAATTTAAGCGTGCTGCTAGATTGGTTCCGCCAGTTTACTGTTAAAATAGTTAAATACAGCTGCCATTTCTACTCCAACAGTTTCTTTTCTCGCACTTCCCGCCTGTGGAATTCCCTTCCGTTTACTTGCTTCCCTGATAACTACAATATTCAAAAATTTAAATGCAACATCAATCGGCATCTTCTGTCTTCTTGAATACCGTTCATCTTTTGTCCTTTCCTCAATCCTCCCTATACTCAGTCCTTTCTCCCATTTTCGCTCCTTGTAACCCTCTGTGTACTAGTGGAATTCCGGCTTGGTGTGAAATTATTTTTTTAAAAAGAAAAACGTTATATAATTCAAATTAAAGACAAATGTAGAATCGTTTTGAGTCATTGCAGGGGTTAGAATCGATGCCCGTCATGGCCAGATACTGCAGGGAACGCAAGCAACTGGAACAGCATACATCCTGAACCACTTAATTATTTGTGTACATGGTTGCTTTCATTTCATTGAAAGTTACCTATTTTGCACGATAAACTTATCGTCCAGGTTTTCCCCATAAAAATATCCAGTGGTGAGTTGTCTAGTGAAAGCGCCGAGTATTCAGTGTCGCCTCTTTGCCGAGTCCTTCCATCCGACAGTTGTTTTCTTTTATTTTTTAATCACTTTAGTAGTGGTCATTTACTCCATCATGCTGGGAATAAAGTACCTTATCGCCAAACACACCTCTCGAATAAGGAGCAGGACAAATTCCTGCAATAATTAAAAATAAACCAAACTCCTTACCATTTCGACCGACCGGACTGTAGTGTAGTGTTTCGGCTCCACTGCTCACATCATTTTTCTGCTGTAGCTATTTGCCACCTGCTGCAGCGGCGTGCAGAAGTGTAGATGGGTAGTAGAAGGTATTACGGCCCCGAGCATCCATTTAGGAGTGCATAAAATCACAGAGTTAAATAAAAATTTAGTTTATATTTAATTTAAATAAAGTTAAATAAATATCACGTTTCATCAGTTTTACATGTTTAAAATGTATTTCTTTCTAAAAATTTCTCAGTACTAGGCCCTATACCCCCTCCCCTAATTGAGTTCTAGGGGCATACAATCAAGGAGTTGGTCGCGGGCATCACCAAACATCACCAAACCTTTGCATATCGCAGCGCCACTGGCTGGGCGAGCAGGCCGTCACGTTTGTTCCAGGTTTTAAATTCAGAAATACCCATCTGCCAGCCATGGCTAGAGAACCGAACCTGTCCTGTTATTTACTCCATAGATGGAAGGGAATGAGATAGATTCATACCTTTCTCAGTGGCATTTCTGCAACAAATGAATGCAAATGCAACAACATCGGCCGGAAATTGAACTCATTACGCCGATCCTTACGCGCACATCTCAGGCACTACTACCACTTTTGTAAAAAAAAAAAAAAAAGCAATGATTACATTAAACTTGACGGTAAGAATCCGCAGCACGCTGGAAATCCTGATAGGTTCATGTAATTTAACAGGAAGATTCATATTTTTTTCCATGGCTGCAACCTTAGCAATTAATTTAGCAGTTTAACTTAAATGTAACTTCAGGCAATCTGTACGTTTTCCAATTTTCCGAGGTATCATTTACAAAAAATTAACACTTCGTCCAGGATCATTCATCGCCATCGTTCAAACCCCGAACATTCCCACGTTTCTACTCGCAATGAATCAATATGCTTCGAACGTCTACTGCGACTCAACTGCATCTCCGAGGCCTTGTTGTAGAAGAATTATTCTCCACCCTCCAACCTCTCTCTCTCAAAAGGCACATTCTACAGCTCTGAGAAGCGACCTTTTCTGATTTGCTTTATATATACAATAGTCAAATTAGACCAAAAATGGAATATTGCTGCAATATCTAGGCTAGAGCTGCCCAATCCTCACTTTTCAGCCTTGATAGGGTTCAGAATTCTTTACGCTGTCTAATAAGGGGAGACTTATTTTCCACTCAGCAATCCCTTTCTCCACAGTCGCAACGCTGCGGGTCTGTCGCTATTTTGTCACAATTTCCATAGCCCACGTTTAGACGAGTTCTCTTCTTTACTTTCACCAGTCCAGACCTTTACAGCTATAACTCGCCACGGAGTCAAATCACCTTCATTTTCTCCATGTTCCAAATCTAAGAAAAAAGTGCCACTCAGAGAGCTTTTGTCCAAAGACTGCAAATTTGCGGGCCAGACACAAGGGCCTCCCTGAAAATTTCAAGTTTGACCTCTCAAGTCAAGGGTCAGTCGTTATGTATCATCCTTTTTTGTATAATCTTGATATCTTAACACCTTCTGTTCCAATTCTATCAGAAATCCCATTTATCATTATCTGTTTTACCGCAAACCTCTAACTGTCCAGCTTTGGATGAAATTTCGTATAAAAATACTACATTTTTCTTCACACACGTGCAACAATGCACACAATGAATTGATTTTAATGAACAGTCTACATGTTTTTATTAGTTGAGTCAAAAACAATTTCCGTTTTTAAGAACCAATTTTAATGACGAATATATTGTCATAACTACTAACCATTCATAGCCGTTAATAATAAATTTGGAGAGCACTTTGGTTTGATTTGTTTAACGGCATATCAACACCTCAAAGGGTTATTTAATGCCTGCAAGATTTTTATAGTTGGTAATATATTTTATTCAAAAATGTATTACTGGTAATATATTTTGTCCTCAAAAATGTATTGCTGGTAATAATTTTTTCTTCAAAAATTCATTGTTAGTAATAATTCTTTACAAAAATATATTGCTGGTACTAAAACCTATTTTTACACTTTCATAGTGTTTTGACACCAGTTTGGGGGTTAGCTACTTGCCCATAGTTGGGACCCTAACAGGTGCTACCACCCATGGTCAGGGTGAACCTGGAAACACTAGCAATTAAAAAGTGGTTCCGTGCTCCTCAAAACCTCCTGATCAGAGGACTTCCTGTTGGAAGTAGTTTATCGTCTTACTCAGGAGGCGGATGTAGTTCATCGTCCTAGTCAGGACAGTTGGATCACTAACATTTTGCACGACAGTGGCAGCGTACACAGTGGATTAAAGAAAAAGTATGTTTTCTTCGATGACAACGCAAGGCCGCATCCAGAAAGAATAACAGAGGACAAAAATTGGAATTCGGCTGGTCTGTTCGACCGCATCCCCCATATTCAGCTGGCCTTTTGTGTTTTCTTGAACATTCCCCTTGCAAATAAGGCACCGACAGACAGAAAGGGAAACCGGTAGGTTTTCTGGTTAACAATAGATTTATTAACGCGTTTATTTTCCTATCTTCTTACAGGTTATGGGAGGTGTACCGGGAAATACACCTGATTCGCAGTTACATGTTATCTCAAAAGCTCCACTGCTAGAGAGGCTCAACTGAATAGAGATCGTTCTGCAAGTTAAGCAGCACTTGTATCTGTCCAGTTTCATCTGAGAGAGAAAGACCCGGTCATGCTTCTACTTATTCTGGAATTTGTGTTAGGTCAGTGTCTAGGCATTTATTTTGTTTATAACAGGCGTGCGTGAGTGTTTCTACATTACTTCAAAAAGACAAAAAAAGAAAGTAGGTTATATAGCAGTGAAGAAAGAAAGAAAGAAAGAAAGAAAGCATGCATAGAAGAAAGAAAGAAAAAAGAAAGAAAGCTTGCATAGCAGAACGAAAGAAAGAAAGAAAGAAAGACAGAAAGAAAGAAAGAAAGAAAGAAAGAAAGAAAGACAGAAAGAAAGAAAGAAAGAAAGAAATAAAGAAAACTAAGGCTGTGTGACGAAGGAATGCAAAAAAAGTAAGGAAGAATAGAAAGAGAACATCGAAAGAAAAGATGAATCAGAAAAAAGAAAGAAAGAAATCTATAGAAGAGAAGGAAGGACGAAAAAAAATTAAGAATTTATAGCAGAAAAGAAAAGAATAAGGAAAGAATTTAAAAAATAAAAAATTCAACCTTTCTGTTTTTCATTCGTCCACGCATTCATTCAATCTTTTACCAATGAACAAGACTTTCCCCTCTCAACTTCCAGTATAAACACCTCCATCTCTCTCTTTCATTCTCTCACTCTTTATTTCTCTCTCTCTTTCTCTCTCTCTCTCTTTCACTCTTTCTTTCGATGTTCTCTTTCTCTCTCTTTCACCCTTTCTCTTTTAAACACATATGCACTTGTCGGACTAACAGACTCTCGACAGCTATGTTATCTTCTTCCTTCAAACTCTCAGTTATTTTGAACATCGGATACACACAACACATGACGGGTGGGATTTGAAGATTTGGCAGGGTGGGTAATTGGGAAGCAGTTCTCATGTGTGCCAAATTATGTCTAAACTATAATAGCTATTCAGATATTTCATTTTCTTAGCTGCTGTAGTGGGGCATGGCGTAAAAAAAATTAAAAGAAAAATTAGGAACCCCTGCTTCAAATAACAGTCAATAAATGTCGCTCGCTTAGTTTTTTCTTTGACTCTTGTACAACGAGTCCCGGGATTGATGCTGTAGGGAAGGTCAATTTTGGAACCGTGATATTGCACTCAATTTGAAAGTTGGGGTTTGACATGATAAATAACGGCACTTTTTTTTTTCAAATTGATATCGTTTTTTAAGGAAATGAGTTTAAAGATTAAGTTTAGGTTCAAAATCATAGCGTTGGAATTTAATTCCGGTGATCAGTGAAAGTCTTATAACATAGCCTTATAAAATTTATCATTTATTGAAGCTTTCCAAACTGTATCTGGACAAAGTGCAAACCACAAGTACATTATTACTAAATCATTATGCCATCAAATAAGACCTTCATTTACTTCAAAGGGAAATTCTACTACAATTTAGCCTAATTATGATGTCATATATTATACAGTGCTGCAATTTTAGTGTGATTTTAAATAAACAATGCAAATTTAAGACATTTTGTCGTATCTGTGTCCAGCAGTATTATGGTGTCATATACACTTGTATCTATTTTTTGTTTTTATTAATTTATAATTAATTATAACAAATGATCTAAAAAATCTTATTCATTCATTAGCCTTTTTTGCAATCTTTTACAATTTTTTACACAGTTCTTACTTATTGAATAGAGTAAAACATTTCATGTTTTGCTTACGGTGATTCATAATCGGAATTCTGGTTTGACTATATTTTCCATTCAATACAAAAGATATAAAACTTTATTTTAAATATTCTTGAAATAGTAAAATTTTGAAGTCAATTTGCAAGTAAAACCTGCTAAAATGATGTATTTCTGTACATCTTTCAGGCGCTGTTTAAAACTAAATGCTCAAAATTTCTCAAAGGCCATGAATCTAATTTTTTGCTATCAGTACCTATCATATCAAACTACATCTTTTACATCGAGTGCAATATTGATTTACTAAAAAACGTGAAAAATTGTCCTGTTCTTTCCAGTGTAAAGGTCTTGTTATGGAATTCAAGCCGTAGTTTTGTTTTTACACGTTTTCTTTTTTCGTTTTTTTTTTTTATTTTTTTTGCCAAAGATCTTTTAATAGGGTCCGTTGTTTCTCTGGTGGGATTTTGTCCACGAACCAAAGGCTGACATATAATCGCCATACGCGGTAACCCATTGGTGCTTCACGTGACCATAACACTGTGTTTCTTAGTCTTCTCTCTCTCAGTTCAACACACAGATGTGTGTCTGGCAATGACATGTTTACATATTGCAAGATTAGCCAGGCCTTTTTATTTAGAAATCTCTTACGAGCCGGTTTGGACCGATGTTTGTTTTCCGCCATGTTTTTTGGGTTGATTTTATTTACCTAACCTTATCTTGTAACATGTGAGTCGGCATATGTTTTTCTTTTGTTTCATTGCTTTAGAAGAATACACAAGAAAAGGAAGGGAGACAGAGAAACAACTTTGTGAATGATTCATTAAAAAAAACAAAAAAAAACGCCTTCAGCCTTCGACGCGAATCTAGTACTACGCTTAAACTGAAAAAGTCAAAGTACCATAGCAAATAATTACCATGAAAGTATTTATAGAAAAGGAACAGAAGGCAACATTATTCAATATTTATATTCTTAATTCTTAACCACACCCACCAGTCCGTTCTATTTTTTATGCTTGATTTAAAATTTTTAACAGTGTTTACCCATTTCGTATATCAATGAGAGGAACACCCTTTTTAAAACGATGGTAAGCAAACTTAAGGAAATATCTCCAAACTCGTATTTCATAAAATATCTCCAAACTCGTATTTCAGAAAAGAAATAATAACAATGGTGTTATTCTGCACTCTTGTGGCGTTGAAAAGATATTTATTGGAATGCGACCATTTTTCCACGCATTTATATTCAGAGTTTGCTTACCATCGTTTTAAAAAGGGTGTTCCTCTCATTGATATACGAAATGGGTAAACACTGTTAAAATCAAGCATAACAAATAGAACGGACTGGTGGGTGTGGTTAAGAACTAAGAATATATTGAGAATATAAATCTTGAATAATGTTGCCTTCTGTTCCTTTTCTATAAATACTTTCATGGTAATTATTTGCTATGGTACTTTGACTTTTTTAATTTAAGCGTAGTACTAGATTCGCGTCGAGATCTCATCAATTTACCTTTTAAGCTCGATAGATGTAGCTGTAAGCTTCTTCTTTCGCACTTCTCGCTTGTGGAACTCCCTTCCGGCTCCATGCTTTCCAGCCAACTTTAATCTGTAAAAATTTAAATAAATGTCAATCACTATCAACAGTCCTCTTGATCACTCTTTCCTCTTCTCACTCATGTTTCTGTTCTTAATTCCTCCATACCCTTCTGTAAATCCTTGTGTCTTAGTGGCTTTAATGCCTTGCATGGGGTGATACCGATTAAAAAATAATTTCCATAATAGCATCGGTAGCTAAAGTAGACAAAACATACACAAATAGTAATTTCCTGAAGTCGCAAGTTTGATTTTAAATTATACATGCGCTCGTATATATATTCACTGGTCACTGGGATTCCATATTGTCTGAGCGGAGCATTGTACATGTGTACAAATGTAGCCGAAGGAAACAGCGAGTAGCCTACATAATGCATTTATTTAAAAGGATAACAGAACAGGGAGTGAGAAGGATGGTGAAAAGACAAACCTTTCTAACAGATACAAATGGATAGAAACCTGGGAGAGCCATGATCACCCATATCCTGAAATGAAACGGCACATAGAAGACAAAGGATATATAAAGGGTGAGAAAAATTGCCTAGTTTTCAGTTTTTGAAAACTGAATACACGAGTGAAACCGTTTTTGAGTGTTCTGAATTTAATGTCCATTGATTTTTTTATGTATAAGAATGGGAAGTAAAAAAATTGGTAATATTATATGTTGATTCTTTTTCAAGTTCGTTAAGGCTGAAAAAAAGCGAAGAGGTAAAAAAAGCGAAGATGCTTTATGAAGCCTATAGACGTGATTCGGTTGAAAGCAGTACGTGAAGGACAAACCACGCAATACTAGAACGCAAGCATTTAGTGATGACTTGCTGCCCTTTTTAAACGAGGGCCCTCTATTCGATCAACATTGAAGTTTGCTGAAAAAGTACATGGTATTGATCACTTAATATCTGAAATACTGATTAAAAAAAAGGGGAGGGAATAGATTCCATATTGTCTGAGCAAAGCATTGGACAGCATCGCAACATCTGATTTTCCTTTCTTTCCATGCATATAAATATCATTTGTGTGTGTGTGCGGAAGCTTATCACAGCCTTAATCTAAACCAGTGTGTGCGGAAGCTTATCACAGCCTTAATCTAAACCAGTGTTTCTCAACCTGGTCCCGTCCTGGGTATGACGATAAACTACATCCGCGTTCTGGGTAAGACGATAAACTACATCCAACAGCAAGGCCTCTGATCAGAAAGTTTTGAGGAGCGTGGAACCACCTCTCAACTGCTGGTGTTCCCAGGTTCACTCTGATCCAGAGTGGTAGCATCTGTTAGGGTCCCAGTTGTGCTGTTCACGTACTTATTATTTGTAAATAATGTTTGGCGTAGTTTCTTTGCTTCTTGAATCCTTCGGTTACTCTTATGCATATTTTTTTCTAGAATAGAATATAAAAAGGAGGATAGCAGATTACTTAATCTCTAGTGAGAGCCGCTATTTACTATTACTAAATAATTCAATAAGCACTAAATAGTTTTGACGTTATTATAATTGTCATTATTGGCAAATCATCTTTTATCTCTGTTTGGATTTGTATTATGTACAAGACGAACTTTCTGGATAAATCCTTTACTTATCAAAATCCTAGTATGACTCCAAACTGGGTTAAGCTTTAAAAATGATGATTCCAACTAAGAAACTCTGATAATAGAAAATGCTAGAAAGAGCAAACAGGGAATCCGGAGACTGAAACGGTGAGGAAGTCACTCAATAAATACCGAACAGAAGAAAGCCAGTTGTTATTTGTACTGCGTTTCTCGCCATGAAAACGACCGGAAGTGTTCTAAAAATGGAACACACAGCAATATCAGTCGAAAGAAGAGGTCGGCGTTTAGTTTTCTCTTTCATCTTGATAGTTAAGGTACATTTATAATAAAGAACAATGGGAGGGGCGCGATTTGTGAGATTCCAAAAATAACGGAGACAGGGTGCCAGGAATTTTATTCGGTTATTTATTTTATTTTTAATTTTGCATCTGATACTTGAGGTAAGTGAATAACCTGGAAAATATCAACACTCATCACTGTGCTAAGATATTTAGATATCTATAGATTACGGCTGGAAGTGTGTGTGGGGAGTTCAACGGTTATCGACCCGTAAAGTGCAATTCTGTCTTTTGTAGATCTTAAAAAATTTTTGTCTTTTCATCACCCCCCCCCACACACACACACACACTTCCAGTTTTTCCATACATTTACACAAGCTCTTTAGGTAGGTTATTCCTTATTTCCCTCTGTCCTTTGTGAACTTCCATATGTATTGTGAGTGTCAAATTCTCCGAACCGTTTTTCCTCATTATCCTCAAGACTTGTATCACTAAATCATTATTATCTCCAAAATAAATCTTCTTAAACTCTAAAATTATTGTCTGGCTTTAAATAACCTGCAAAGGGTTGATAAACCGTAGAAAAAGACTCAATCAATATTTATAATGAAATAAATTGAATGATTCACTGACCAATCAATTCTTTCGTTTCCTTCATCAAGAGTTGTTTGTTTACAGGCAATGTATTATGTTCCTGGTGCCTTTTATGGGAAAATGGTGGCTAGAATTCTGAATACTAAGAAGGAAACTTTTCTGGCTGGAAACTTATACACACAATACACAGCTTTGAATATGTTCAAAGAAATGTATTCATTTAGTAGCTGGTTGGTATATTTTTATATGATTACGTTGACTGATGAGGAAAGAAGGCTTAGAGATTTTGACTCTCACAGGGCATACGGAAGGCAAAGAGGTCAGATGGAAATAGCGAGTTATCTATTTATCGTTACAAGCTACAAAGATCAGGACGTTATGGATATATATGATGGCCCAAGAAGGGATACAGCACATAAAAGAAGATGCTGTAGTTTGTTCAAATCTAGTTTTTAGTTTTTTAAATTGAAAGTGAGCATGTTATTTTTTTCTTTAAATATACAGTGTATGCGAGGTGCATTTGTTGTTGGGCAGTGTTTAGCGTTCGATTAAGTAAGTCGATTTCAAGAGCTTTGAATTTGTTTTTCTTTAAACTTTGAAGATCAAAAATATACAAAGGGTTGATAAATCGTAGAAAACGAATGTATCAGTTTCTGATTTTTGTTGCCAATTTTCTTAAAACGTCCTCGTTACACACATGTTCAGTCGATAGTATTCCCGGCATCCTTCTTTATAATGACATTTCTGTGCCCTCAAGTCTCTTCTTCAAAGGTGATGAGATTGTCCAGCATTCACTGGTATATAGGAGGATCGATATAACAGAGATATTTAGTACTCTTTTCTTGGTTTCAAACGAAATTCTTTTGCTTCATAATATTTTGCTTGGCTTTTGGAAGGCATCTTTCGCTATTCCAATGTGACATTTCGGTATCAAATGTTCCGTCATCTGTTAAGACACTTCCCGGATAATTAAATTGTTTGACTCCCTCCCTGCCTCCCATCAGAATAGCTGATTCCCAACTCCTCGACAGCGCCTCGTTAACCCTGCTTGGTCTCACGCTCTCCACTGATATGAGGTGGAATAAATACATTGAATCAATAGCTTCATCTACCGCAAGGAAAGTTGACTCTCTGTGTCGTGACAGAGGGTTTTTCTCGTCTGAGTCCATCCTTCAAATCTATAAATCAATCATCCGTCCTTGCATGGATTATTGCGGTCATATATGGTCTGATGGTGCTCTTGCTGTACGTCTCGAGGTCCTCGACAAAATCCAGAGACGAATATACAAAATGATAGGTCCTGATCTGGCATCTAGTCTACAATCACTATACAACAGATGTACCGTAACCTCCCTCTGTCTCTTCTACATTTTCACAGCAACTGTTGCGACAAGCTACTTTCGCTGGTTCCCGGACTGCATGAATTTAAGCGAGCTACCAGGCTGGCATCTCGGTCCCACCCTTTCACTGTCAAAATGGTTAAATGTAACCGTCTCTTCTACTCAAGAAGTTTCTTCTCCCGCACTTTACGTCTGTGGAACTCCCTTCCCCTTACTTGCTTCCCCGATGACTATGATCAAGTGTAATGTCAATTGACATCTGACACCCTGGGCTTGTTCCCTGTCTTTCTCCGTATCCTTTCCCCAACCATGCCTCTTTACTTTGTTCTCAATCCTCTGTAACCCCATGCGTGCTAGTGGCACTCTCGCCTTCCTTGGGGCGAATTGCTTTAAAAAAAACTTCCTTGATTTAGATATCTCCAATTCGCATTTTGAGCTGTTCCTTTTGATGCTAATCAGTTCATTCTCTCTTCTTACAATTGATGTTACCAAAAGACTATAGTAGAAAAATAAGATCAATATTTGCCAATAGACCCAAGTAGAAAAATCATCAATATTTATCTATATATAAATATGCTACCAATATTTACCTATAGATTCAGTCAGTCAGTCAGTTAAGTGCCATCACGTGATACACGCTCATGTATCTTTCGATAGTTTATTAACTAGGCAGAAGATTTTTCCCGCAATAGTTTGCCGTTTCTTTCTGCAGTAGATTGGTTGCCAACCAAGAATAAAGAAAAACAATATGTTCTGCTATTCTCCCCCCCCCCCCATAGTTGTGGGCGGGGCAAGAAGAGATTGGTTCATAACCTTTCCAAAGGGTATTTGTGCGTAAGCGAATCTAACGAACTTGACTGGAATTCGAACTCGGCTCTCCAATTTCTCATTCCAAGGAGATATCTATAACACAACAACGCACATACACTCAATTATCAATAATAATAAAAACACCCACAACTAACTATAGCGTCAAGTATAAAAAAGCGACCTATTGTTTCGCGTATAAATAATCGACCAATGGTCTTGTGTATAAATAATCGACCAATGGTCTTGTGTATAAATAAGTGACCGATACTTACCTATAGTTTCGCGTATAAATAAGTGACCAATATTTACCTGTCATCTCGCGTATAAATAAGGGGATAATATTTACCTATTGTCTCACGTATAAATAGGCGACCAATATTTACCTATTGTTTCGTGTATAAATAAAAGACCAATATTTGCCTCTTGTCCTCTGTATAAATAAACGACCAATATTTACTTATTGTCTCGCGTATAATTAAGCAGTTAATATTTACCTATAGTTTCGTGTATAAATATGCTACCAATATTTACCTATTGTCTCAAGCATAAATATTTTGTTTTCTTGATTCCTTTTCTCTTATTGTTCTCTCTCCTTAATAATGTTTTCGTTTTCTCATATTCTTTCATGCTCAATAACGCCTTGCGTCTTAGTGGCTTGCTTCGAAATCATTAAAGACATTCTCTTCCCGTGTCAATTATTTTTCTTCATGATTTTCAGGAACGGATTTAAAATCCTTATCAACCAGCAGACTTCTTTCCAATAGACATTTACCGTTTCTGTTATTAATTTATCCGTTGCAACTTTGATAGATTCTACGGGACCTGCAATATTAAATATGTTTTCCAGGACTTCACACTGTCAATAATTGCTCAACGAAAACCATAAAGTAACTGAGGGATGTATGTGGACTTGAAACACTGATAATCTCTAGTCAGAGAGCTGAAGTTACAAGGCAATACAACTTCGACATTTCTGTTTTCCATGGCTGATGCTAACCTCCAGGAGAGTAACTCGCTGCGCCATTGCGGCCCAACGTTTTCCACTGATATGAATTGGAATAATTATGTTGAATCAATTGCTGCGTCTGATGCTAAGAAAGTTGGTTCTCTGTGACATACGAGGCAATTTTTCTTACCCGAAACTGTTTTGCCTCTCTATAAGTCTACCATTCGTCAGTGTATTGAATATTATTGCCATATCTTATCTATTGCTTCTGCTATGTATGTATAGATACTTGACAAAATCCAAAGAAGAAACTGCAATGTTATCGGTCCTGACCTGGCATCTCGGTTTCAATCACTTTCCCATTGCTGTCACGTAGCTTCCATGTACATTTTCTAGTACTATTTTCACGCAAAAAGAATTCTGCTTTGTAAATCGTTAAACGTAAAAATATCGAAAGGAAACCAAAATAAAACAGATGAAATGCACTTATTAGGAAACTGTTATCAAGATTTACAAATGAGATATCCCGTTATTGTATTACCATTAAAAATGGTCATTTGTTTGGCATTATATCGTGGCATAATCACAGCAACGGTATATCCCATTAGCAAGTATGGTAGATCAAGGTGTGTAACCAATAATTTTATCAGGTCATGCATCGTGTTTTATATTGCAGAATAAATGAAACATTCCTGCAAATATTTAAAGGCAATGATAATCCTCCCGTATGCTGAAGGTAACATCACTCAGCTAAGTGACAAATTTTAACATATATATATATATATATATATATATATATATATATATATATATATATATATATATATATATCTTTGTGTGTGTGTAATTTCTAAGAAACTAATGCATTTTTAGGCAAATGAATAAGAAAATGAAAAATATTCTGTGTTAAACTTTTCGTCATCTTGAAGCACTTCTTCGAAAAAAGTAATGTTTTTTTGTCTGGAATTATATATAATTTAAGCATTTCACACCAAGCAAGGAGCGGGTGACACTAGTACGCAGGGGTTTACACAAAGTGAAAGTGAGAGAAAACACTGGGGGATTGAGGGAAGGATAAAAGATGAACGCGGTTCAAGTCAACAATAAATTACCATGTTGATAAATATACATTTATTCCGAGTACTTTCGACATTAGCACAGTGTCATCATCAGGGTGTTGTTATGAGAGGATCCTATTGTAAATAAGCAGACAAAATTTGTCTAAATTATTCAATGAGATATGTCTTAATGAAAATATGCTGCCAAAATATACGCAATATATATATATATATATATATATATATATATATATATATATACGTAAAAATCCGTTGGTATATAATCCAAGTGAATAATAATAATAAAATATTAAAACACTGATTCGCAAAAAGACATAAGTGTATTTACTATAACAGAACATATAAATTACATTCAAATAGGTAAAACTGAGGTAAATTTGGATTTCTATTCCATGTAATATATATATATATAGATATATATATATATATATATATTGGATACATTTGGGAAGTAGCTCTTCATTTATACAAGTTTGGTTATAGACTAATGTAAGTTCAGAGCAACAAGATAAAAATACGACCTTTTTAATTTCATAGCAAACAGATTTGAGGATAGAGACGAGCGTAATGTGTATAATTAAAAAGACACTAAATTCCAGTTTTTCCCCGAAGAAATAAGTTTCTTTTTTTCACTTTTAGAACGAAGAATAGTTGCCAGCCTTCCATAAACAAAACTGCCGTCGGCCACACTATCGGATTCTATTACCAGAAAAGAATTGGATAATTTTGTTTTTCTATATATGTGGTATGTTCCTTCTGCAGATTAAACTGCAATATATCGTACTAGCCAAATGCCCGCCCTGCGTAGAAAAAAATGTAAGTAGTCATAGCAGTTCTTTTTGCTCTCTCTAAAATATTGTTATTTTCAAAGCGTAGCTTAGATGCGACACAAGGCCGAAAGTATGGAGAACCTCATGCGGTTCGAACTCACTTTTCAGTCGTAACTGATATAGCGAGACAAACTTGCTGACCATTACACCACGTGTATGTAACCCGGATGCTCACAAATAAATGTATAAACAACATTTCTAGCAAGACATCTATATTATATCCTACTCAAGGCCGAGCTACGGAGATCTAACCATGAACGAAACACCTGAATAATTTTCAAATTTTATAATAATAAAAATAATAATAAGCAAGCTTACTATGACTATTTTTTCATCTTTTTAAATAATTTAGTACAGTTTCAAGAAAATATACTTGAACAGATTCCACAAACAATTTTTCCGTTTGACTAATGTGTAGTAATATGAAATAGCAGATGGCAACATTGCTTCTTATTTCGAACGTTAAAGGTTTTCTAATTTCAGACTGAATTTTGACGAGTCAGATATGCATCCTTTCTATACAAACACAATAAATTTAAACATGATTATCCGCAGTAACATATTTGAATGAAAAATAAATAAAACGGATGAAATATGTTTTCGAAAATTCTTCTGCCAATTATATATCGCCGCTTATGTTATAAACACCATTTGTTAGCAATCTGTTCTCTCCTCATTTGAGATGGGAAAAGGGGCCTGTTACATGGAGTTCTTGTGGCATCTGTTAAAATGAATGGGTCAAGAATCAAATTAACTAGGATTAGAATAAACAGTCATAAACAGCTTTGCCCCGAGCTATTCAGCCTTGTGCCACTAACAATGAATTCATTGTTAAATAAAGAGAGAATATGACAGGTCCTAGGGATTCCAACCCTTCAGTAGCACCTTTCTCGTTGCACTAAAAGAGATGGTATGGGTGTAATATCGACGCCAGCGCGACAGTGGTCGTGGGAACAGGGAAACTTTTGTTAAATACGACGTTGCGCCACATCCTGCCTTAGTGGTGAGGTTAGGTAAATAAACGCTATGTGCTAACATTATGGTTGGGGTTATTTTGTTTTATTTGATGTAAAGTGGGCGAACAGAGACAAAATTTGTCCAAGATTACATGGAGCGTTGTCATCTTTACATTTTTTTATAGAAAGGTTCACCTTGTACAAGTCCAGGGTAGAGTGTTACGTTATGGCGTAATTTGTATAGATAGGAGGAGACGATAACGGTTAACTGAATAGGTTAATATTGCATTGATCGGCGAAACATCCTCTTGTGAGTCTGTTCCAGAGGGCAGTGGTTCGCGGGAAGCTGTTTGAATGGAACTTACTTCTCGCCGATGGCATACAGAGGAAATGCGTGTGGCTTTGCTACTATGTAAGTGGCATGGCGGGTCCTAGCCATGAAGGTCAGACTTGGTGGAACCAGGCGATGCAGTTTGTACGAGCAGTTTCCACGGTAGTAGCGATAGAGGTGTGCGAGACTCGCCACATATCCCAACTGAGATATATATATATATATATATATATATATATATATATATATATATATATATATATATATATATATATATATATATATGAAGAAATATAGTCTTAAAGTGTGCTATATTTATGGGATAAAGTGCTCAATATCAGAGATAGAGCGTGTGTAAATATAAAAGTGGACATGGAAGTCAGCACTTAGAGGCGACAGTCTGTTTCATGCTAGAGCAATCGTCAGGCAACTGATATACAAACAATTTATATATATATATATATATATATATATATATATATATAGAGAGAGAGAGAGAGAGAGAGAGAGAGAGAGAGGTTGGAGGATAGAAAATAATTATTCTCCAACAATGATTCGGAGACGCTTTTGAACTCTATCGAGACTGGTTTATCATCAGAGTTCATCTTTTCTTTCATACTTTACATCCTAATCTTTGATTTTCAATTTTATGAATGTATGTTCTATTCGGCATTTTATTTAAAGAAAAAAATCCTGTTTCATTATCTGTGATGACTGGTTTTGTATTGTATACTTCTTTATCAAGTTCTTCGACTCTATCAGAAATGGGTCAGCAGTTTCTGCATCAACAGATACAGCCTCTCCACTATTCATTTTATTTGAATTAGTACACTTATTAACATCTCCATATCAATTGGTAGGCGTTTTTTGTTTATCTCTTACACCCCAAAATGTAACGATTTCTTTTACTATCATTCTCATTATGTGCCCTAGAAATTTCAAACTTAGAGAAACAAGCAAATAACACGAGGTTGTAGAGAGTAATGATCATCCACGTCCTGAAATCATTTTTTAAGCGTTTCTATTTGTCATTTGTTTGTTCGAGTCTTCACAAAATATAAGTTACATTATACATTTTTCAGTTATGAGACTAAATCTACGGCTGTCAGGATATTTACTTCTTTCAGATTTCTTGTGTAATTACCTCTTTAATGGCAATGTAGTAGTCAACGTTTCATTGTCAATACTAGGCCAGTTGTAGTATTTTTTTAACTATTAGTTATAAAACGTTTACACTTTTCTATGCCAAACACTACGGCCTTTCTTTGTACACTTTGTTGAGGGTCAAGTTATGTAGAATACTGACATGGGGTTAGTTCTTTACTTTCATTCTTTCTTTCACTTTTCTTCTGCGCCTTTGGTTTTTAGTTTTTTGTTGTTTTCGTCTTTTCTTTGTTTTGTTTTTTATTCTTCTTTCCCTTCTTTAATTTCTTCGTTTTCAT
This sequence comes from Acanthosepion esculentum, assembly GCA_964036315.1. Taxonomy (NCBI): domain Eukaryota; kingdom Metazoa; phylum Mollusca; class Cephalopoda; order Sepiida; family Sepiidae; genus Acanthosepion; species Acanthosepion esculentum. Next base: position 7,104,386 of record OZ038488.1, read on the forward strand.
CTATATTCTTCACTTTTTCTTTCTTCCCTGAACTTTTCATCTTTTCTTTAAACACACTGTTTCCTCATCATTTTTTCATCTCTGTATTTTTCATGTTTTTCTTTTCTATCTTTTTTCGCTTTCCCTTTCTTGTTTCTTTTCATGTTCTTCTTTTTTTTCTTTTTCTTCACATTTTCTTTAACTGCTTGTTTCTTTCCACTTTTACATCTTTTTCTTCAGTTTTTCTTTATTTTCTTTTTGTTTTTCGCTAAACATTTAAATTAACTTCTTCGAAAAAAAATGTTCTCGCAATGAAAGAAATCTTTAACAGAAATGTGTAAAATCTGTATACCAAAAAGAAAGAAGAAAAAGATTTGGAAAAAACAATAAAAACGGGAGTATGAAAATTGAATCATTAAGTAAAAATAGTGAGTCGGAAAGAAAATGAAAAGTGATGAAATTATTTTCAAAATCGTGTCAGCCTAGAGTGGAAATGTGTAGGTGGTAGAAAAAGATGAAAAAAAGAATAAGAAGGAAAAAAACAGGATTAAAAGGCGGGAAAGATAGAGGAAGAAGACGAAGTAGAAAGACAAATAAGCAACGAAATATAAAAAATGATTTATAAAACATAGAAAAACAATATTAACAAAATAAAAAAAGGTCGTCCTTTTATATAATCTTATAGTTTTAATAGGGTTTTTATTGAATTGGCTAAAAGGTTCTTTCGGTCTCTCTCGTTAGATAGTATTAGCAATATTTCGTTTTAAATACAACCAAAAAGATCGCTATACATAGTATTCTAACGATTGCCAAAACAAAATGGGTTATTTTTGTTTATTGACCTTAACGTAAAGGATGAAAGTAAAACATTTTTTCTCTTAATTTTATTTTAAGAAGGGTGAAATTACAAACCCAGACATGAATTGAAAAAGAAATTATTTGGCATGTCAAAAGCAGTTATTGCTAAATGATGCTCCACGGTCGGGTAAACCAGTTGAAGTAGATAGACGATCAAACCTAAACATTGCTTTAAAATAATCAACGCTTACGATGAGAGAGACAGCAAATCTAGTGAACCAAATCAAACACTGAAAATCATTTACATCATTTTGGATATATTAGTCACATTGATAGGTATCACCCATGCTAGGAAAACTAGTTGATTGTATTTAAGTGTTCTGTTTATAAAATAACCTGTAAAGTGTGATGAAAATTCACGTTGCAGCAATGCAAAACATAAGAGACCGTAAGGCAAGCGAAATGAACCAACATTCGACGACGTACTAAAGGCAAATCATCATCTAAGGAAGATGACGCTATGTATGACGAGGGATTGGAATGGAATCCTCTACTCTGAGCTCTTTCCGGAGGAAACCAATGATTGATTCGAATAAATACTGATTCCATCTAGAACATTTGAAGGCAACATTGACCAAAAAAAAAAAAAGCTCCGAAATTATTTAACAGCAGAAAGATTAGATCTGTTTATATTTCTGAGATGATGTAAATAGTGTAAATATTTACAAAACCTTATCTCAGAAATATAGACAGATCCTTGGTTATTCACTTTCGGAATTCGTCATTTAATAGTGAGGGGGTGTGTGACTTTGGAGAACTTTCTGCAAACATGTATCTCCAGCGGTTGTAAGAAACCCTCTATGTTTTACCTCTTGGACGGGCGTTTATATATCTTCCTGTCGTCCGGTTTTCCCATGCTAAGCGCAGCTGGGGCGACAAATTGTTTACATGTCGAGAGCAACCACTGATATCCTGAGATGCGTGAATGGCGTATAAGGGGTCACCTTCCAGGTAAATCCTCTGATGCATCTTGGTATCTCATCATTAATTAAGGGGCACAGTTCGAAATTCCCTAAAACTTAACTGACATCGACAGACATGTAAAGAAGGCCGTAGAATACAAGGACCGAAAGGTTGTAATAATACCAACAAAAATGTGTCCAACTGTAAATAGTATAAAAAGTAGTTTGTTGTTATCAAAATCAGTTATTCTTAAACACTTTATTTAAAACTGATTAAAAATATATAATTGTAAGCTAGAACATTTAATATTAGTTGATAATTATATAAAGTTGTTCATAATAATCATTGTTAATTTGTTATAACATTTTATATGCTGGATACTGTTATGTAAAGTAGCGTATCACAAAATAAGCGGGTTTTTTAATGCAGTACAATAAAGTTAATATCAGTCAATTATGTGTGATACACGCCTAGGCAATCATGTATCTTTCGATACATGACTGACTAGGTAGATTTTTTCCCGCAGTAAGCTGCCATTTCTTTCTGTGGTAGACCAGTTGCTACGCAAGGCTATAGAACCAGGACTGTCCTGCTATTTACCCATAGCTAGGGGGAGAAGAAGAAGATTCATACTTTTCCCAAGGGTATCAGCATGTAAGTGAATGTAATGGATTCGATTGGAATTCGAACTTGGCTCTCTGATTCCTCAATCCGAGCCGCTATCCATTACTCCACCATGCCTCCCTAATGCAGAGGTTCTCTTTTCCTTTAACACTTTTGTTATCTACCGTATATACTCGTGTATTGGGATGGCCAAAGACGCATTCCAAAAGCGAGGCAGAGTATTACGAGACAGGAGAATTTCGTTGGTAACAAGGAAAAGAGTACTGAACTGCTACGTGATATCTGTCCTCCTTTACGGAAGCGAATGTTGGTCGGTCTTTTTAAAGATGAAGAAGAGACTCGAGGCAACGGAGGTATGGTTCTACAGTAGGATGCTAAGGATACCATGGACCAAACATGTGAGCAACGATGAGGTTTTGGAGAGGATGCAAACAAGAAGGAAGCTTATTCTTAACATCAGGAAGAGGCAACTGAAATTTCTGAGAACGTAATGAGAAAGGAGGGCTTGGAGAATTTAATACTCACAGGGCGAATAGAGGGAAAGAGAGACAAGGGAAAGCAATGCGTGATATACCTAGCGAGCTTAAGCAAATTGATGTCAGAACAGAGTCTAGGAGGTAAGAACAAAAAGGACAAAACTTATTGAGAGCTACAAAGGATAGGGGGAAGTGGAGAGCCATGATCGCCTGCGTCCTGAAGGGACACGGCACATAAAAAGAAAAGATAAATCGACTTCATATATAGTGCGGCCCCTAATCTCTTTGCATTAATGTTAACCCCACCACAAAACATTTACCTGTGTATAATGCAACCGGTCACCGAAAATACATGATTTTTATCCTCTTCAAAATAATTACCATATTTGACGGCATATAAGACGCACGGGTGTATAAGACGCACCCCGATTTCAGGAGGGCAAATCACGAAAAAATTAGTGATTAGTACAATTAGTAAAATTATTGGTAAATGGTAGAGTCAAGGCTATATTTATGAGGTATTATTTTGGTTAAACGCCATAATTACAATTAGAGGAAAAATAATAGGAAAAAAGAACAGGAGCCTATAAAAACTTTATTGTATCCTTTGTATGATCTGCACAACCTGCGTTTTGTAAACATCTTATTGCAATCATTAGGATATAAAATTCTGATTGTATTTATACCAATGCAATTGGAAGTTATCACAAGAAAAATATTAATGAAACAAGCATATTTTTAAAATATATAATTTGAATTTATTGCATATAATTTTACTAAAACAAAGTACTAATATTAAATGTGATGAAATTAATATAATGCATATTATCAATGATAAGACTTTTAATCTGCAAATAGCCTTTTAAATAATGACAATAGGTATATGAAAGTTATTCTAAAGTCTAAGGTAATAGGAGTTGCCAGGTAGCTAATTTCGGTTGACTATCGCGAATTTTAAACCTACATATGGCATATAAGACGCAGGGGAATTTTAAAAGATATTTTTAGTAAAAAAAAGTGCGCCTTATTTGCCGTCAAATATGGTACCTTTGTATAGTGCAACCTTCTATTTTGGTGTAAAAATGATAATAAAATCTCGCACCATACTCGAATATATATATATATATATATATATATATATATATATATATACATATATATATATATATATATATATATATATATATATATATATATATATATATATATATATATATATATATACTGTATTTTTTAGGCGTAAAAGAAACTGAAAGAAAAACTTTTCAAAAAGAAAAGAAAGCAAGCTTCTTTACACTCTGTAGATGTGATGTTATCCATATATACCGAGTGATATACATTACTAAACCTTAACAGCTAGTGGTACTGTCGGTCAAAACGGCTCCCTAAGAGTGAGACGATGCTAATAATGATAATATTAATAATAATACTCTGATTTTATATTTATCTCTATGTGAGAGGAAGAAATCTTTCTTTTTATACCCGATTCTTCTTAGCATCTGCAAAAGACGATTATTACTCTAAGTACCCAGAGCCACACACGCACGCGCGCACGCGCACATATGTAAATAGTTGAAAAGGGAAAGAAAAATTATGTGCAAAAAAAAAGCAATAGAAAGCAAAACAAGCGGGCAAAAAAAAAGAAAACAAAAACAGAATAACGAGAAACAGGGAATGAAAGAAAAAAATAATCAAAGAAAAACATATAGAAAAAGGAATTAATAGTTCAGAGCAAGTCAAAAACTATAGTAAAAAGAAACTTTAAGATGGATTGAATTTAGTGCTGCTGTGTTGTGACCGCGAAAAAGTGATTCAACGCGTTGATGGCACAAATAAAATGTTTGAAAGTTTGGCCTAAATAAGCGGGTCGGGTTATTTTCACTTTTTGCGACGGCCTTGGCCCACATTGCCTCAGCTTAACATCGAAGACTTGATCACCTTCTTCATCTTGTACAAACAGTGTGACTTCTGTACACTACACACGCATAGCATACCGACCTTGCCACCAACACTAACGGCATCTAAGCAACTGACAACCACGCCCCTGGAATGTAGTAAGGAAGTCAGGGGGCCAAAGAAATAGCATTAGAATTTGGGCGTGGAAAAAAACAGGGAACAAAAGAATTCATCTTCTTGTTATTTTATGATTGTTTTGGACTTGTTTTTGCTTTTTACACTTTTTTCTTTCTCGCATATTTCAGTTTTTTCTATTTAATTATGCACATTTTGCATCACTTTAATCCGCACCCCACCCCACATCTGGAGAAACTAGTTTAAGAGGGAGCATGTTTAAAATCAACTTACATTAGAAATGTAGCAGTAAGAGAAGACCTATTTTTGCTATATTAAAAGTGAAAATCCAGCAGTGGAACGACAGCAGTGAGGGTTCAATTTTGTAAGTTTTCTTTTGAGGCTTTCTTATCCTAGGCATATAACCGAGTCGTCAGTTGCCGTGAAAGAGTCTTAAGACATGATGGTTGACTTAAGTAGATTGACGCTCTAGTCCCAGAGCCACAGTAAGAATTGACATTTTTATTTTATACATTATTATTATTACTATTGTATATTGTTAGGTTGTAGCTTGGTACAAATTCCAGTTGCCCTTAAAAACCAAAAGTCTGTTCATAGAAACAACACATATCCAAAGTTTCCTACTTTTATTTAACTTGATTTTATCTTTTTATAAAAAAGGTGAGGGTGAACATGTAATTGTTGAGTTATTAAACCCACCCCAAGAAGGCTTGAGACCGCCAATGAAAGTAACGTGAGATCCTAGTTGGGAATGTGAGGCAAGATGAAAAACAAAAGAAAAGTGTTTGCCTAAATTTCAGTGGAATGTGAGATAAATTACCGGAAAAAATAAATAAAAATATTGTATCTTGTCAAGATTAGCTAACCCACTCACGGCAAGGTTTGCTACTCTTTACAAGAAGATGATTGGGTTCGTTATTCTTTACATGAAATTAATCGGATTCGTTGGTCTAGACATGAACATTTTAGTACAAGTAACTTTAAGTTTCAATAGCTGTTTTCATATTCTGGTTTTAATTTATTCATTCAGATATCCAGAAACCTTCAAGATGGATAGAACTACATTCACGGAGGTTGTGAAGCCATTACTTGGGGAGGATAGATTATCAGTGATTGACTGGATGAAGAACAAATCACTTATTCAACGGGAATTAAAATGTGAATCATTTAAGACATTTATGAATTGGACAAAGCGCAGTTCCTCTCTGGACGGTAATGTGTGGAAGTGTCAATCATAGTGGCAAAGCGTAAGGCTAAAATTAAGAACATGCAAGGATGAAGACGCAATTTTCTACCAGGTTATTTAAATGAGTTTATGTAGATGGAATGAAATACGGTTATCAGGTTATTGGGGTTCCGTAACACGATCACCATGCAATATCCTTTCAATAACTAAGTTATTTTAACGATATAATATTGTTTCATTTAATTGTTCAGCTATCAATAAGCGAGTTCATTTATATTTCCAAAATTTCTTTTAAAAAATAGAACATATTTCGCCAAGGCTTTGCTATTCTTTACATGGGGATCGTTGGGTTCGCTATAATTGATATGGGGAAAAGGGTGTTGGCTGTTTCTGACATGGAGACAATTGGGTTCGGTGTTCTTCACATGGTGCTAATTTCTTTCACTGTTCTTGAGATGGTGATAATTGGGTTCGCTGTTCTGGGCATGGGGATAATTAGGTTGGCTGTTCCTGATGTGGGGATAATTGGTTTCGCTGGTCTTGACGTGGGGATAATTGGGTTCGTTGTTACTGACTTGGGGATAATTGGGTTCGCTAATCTTGATATGGGGATAAGTTGGTTCGCTGTTATTGGCATGGAGATAATTAGGTTGGTTGTTCTTGACATTGGGATAATTGTGTTCGCAGTTCTTGACATGATGCTAATTTCGTTCACTGTTCTTGATCGGGCGATGATTGGGTTCGCTCTTCTTGGCGTGGAGATAATTGGGTTCACTATTCCTGACAAGGGGAAAATTGGGTTGACTGTTTTTTACATAGAGATAATTGGGTTCGCCGTTCTTGAATTGGGTATAATTGGGTTCGCTGTTGTTGATATGGGGATAATTGGGTCCGTTTTTCCTGGGATGGGGAAAATTGGGTTCGCTTTTCATGACATGGGGATAATTGGGTTGGTTGTTCCTTCCATGAGGATAATTGGGTTCGTTGTTCTTGAAATGGGGATAATTGGATTGGCTGTTTTTGATTTGGGCATAATTGGCTTCGCTGTTCTTGAAATGGTGCTAATTTCGTTCACTGATCTTGACATGGGGATAATTGGGTATGCTCTTCTTGACATGTTGAGAATTTGGTTCGCTCTTTCATGGCATGGGGATAATTGGTTTCATTGCGTTTGACATGGAGATAATTGGGTTTGCTATCTTTGACATGGGGATAATTAGGTTCACTGTTCTTGACTTGGTGATAATTGTATTGGGTGTTGTGAACATGGGGATAATTGGGTTCGCTGGTCTTGAAATGGGCATAATTGGGTTTGCTATTCTTGACATGGAGATAATTGGGTTCATTGTTCTTGACATGGGGATAATTGGGTTGGCTCCTTCTGACATGGGGATAATTGGGTTCGCTGTTCTTGTTTTGGGGATATTTGGTTTAGCTGTAATTGACATGTTGCCACTTTCGTTCACTGATCTTGACATGCGGATAATTGGTCTGCTATTCTTGACGTAGGTATAATTGGGTTCGTTGTTCCCTACATATGAAAAATCGGGCTGCTTGTTGCTGACATGGAGATAATTGGGTTGGTTGTTCCGGTCATGAGGAACATGAATTCGCTGTTCTTGAAATGGTGCTAATTTTGTTCACTGTTCTTGACCTGGGGATAATTGGGTACGCTCTTCTTAACATGGGGATAATTGTTTTCACTGCACCTGACATGGAAATAATTGAGTTCGCTATCTTTGACATGGGGATAATTGGGTTCACTGTTGTTGATATGGAGATAATTGTTTTGGCTTTTCTTGACATAGAGGTAATTAGGTTCGTTGTATTTGACATGGGGATAATTGGGTTCGCTATTCTTAACATGCGAATAATTTGGTTCGTTGTCCTTGACATGGGGAAAATTAGGTTGGTTTTTGTTGAATTAGTGATAATTGGGTTGGCTGTTCCTGATATAGTGATTATTGTGTTGGCTGCTCTTCACTTGGTGATAATTGGGTTCGGTGTTCTTGAAATGGTGCTAATTTCGTTTACTGTTTTCGACCTGGGGATAAATTGGTTCGCTAGTCTTGGCATGAGGACAAGTGGGTTGGCTGTTCTTGACATGGTGAGAATTGGGTTCGCTGTTCTTGACATGGGGATAATTAGGTTCGCTGTACTTGAAATGGTGAGAATTTCGTTTACTGTTCTTGACCTGGGGATAATTGATTTCTCTAGACTTGGTATGGGGATAATTGAGTTCTTTGGTCTTGACATGGGCGTAATTGGGTTCTTTGTTCTTCCCATACTGATAATTGGATTCAATATTCTTAACATGTAGATAATAGCTTTCGCTCTTCTTCACATAATGATCATTGGGTTCACTGTTCTTGACATTTTGGAAAATTTGGGTTCGCTATTTTTCACATGGGGATAATTGTGTTCGCTGTTCTTGATATGGGATTTTTTGTTTTTGTTGTTCTCCACGTGTGAATAATTTCGTTCACTGTTCTTGACATAGGGATAATTGAGTTCGGTCTCTTCGACATGTTGATAATTGCGTTCACTGTTCCTGATATGGAGATAATTGGGTTCGCTGTTCTTGGTATATTGATAATTGGGTTTGCTGTTCTTGACATGAGGATATTTGTATTCGCTGTTCTCGACATGTTGATAATTGGGTTCACTGTTACTGATATGGAGATATTTGGCTCGCTATTTTTGACATAGTGATAATTGGGTTCGCTTTAGACATGTGGCTAATTTCGTTCACTCTTCTTAACATGGGGATAATTGGGTACACTAGTCTTGACTTGTGGATACTTGGTTAGCTGGTCTTCACAGGGGGGTAATTGAGTTCGGTGTTCTTGACATGGGAATAAATGGGTTCGCTGTTTTTGACATGGGGATAATTGGGTTCGATTTTCTAGACAAGATCCGACCTTGTTCTTTTACTTTATTAATAAAATACATGAATTCCTTAAAGCTATGTCTGTCTCTGTCTTGCTATCTAATCCGTGGCTAGAAGTGAAAAGATGAATCGACTTTCTGAAGATGAAGTGAAGATAACTCCCCTCTCTTCGGCTGGGTGTAGATTCAAAATAATTTTAACTTCAATATCTAAGGGCCCATCCTTCCACAATAGTACCCCTTCTTCACGGATGTGTGTCGAGGTTGTGTGAGCAATTTTTCCACCGCTATTTCCGTTAGACCCACTTTAAACCTCGGCCTTTTGTCGTTATTCTGGAGGAACGCAAGTGTTTAATAAATCATATCAGTAATTCGTTGAACACCTCGACGTAGTGTCAGCAAGCATATCTCGCTAGATCAATTCTGACTTAGTAGTCAGCTTCTGCTTAGTGCTACATCTAAGCATCGCTAAGAAAATCAACATACGACACTCACTTTGGACATTTCGATGTAGTGTAATGGCTAAAAAGCTCATCTTTCTAGATCAATTGCGACAGAGTAGTGAGTTCGATCCAAACTAGATGCCCCATACTTTCGGCCTTGTGCCACATCAAAGCTACGCTTTAGAAAATCACGGGCATCTCGACGTGGTGTAATAGTTAACAATCTTGTCTTGTGTTATACACCGTACCTATAATGGGTATGTTTCAATCCTCTTAAATACGTTGGACACTATTGTAAGTGGGCGTAATATGCTGTCCACCACTAGCAGTGGTTTACATGCTTCACGCCGCTGGCGAGTATTGTAGTTTGTTGAAGATTACCATTTCATTTCCAACCTCCGTTTTGGTTATTCCTCATTCTGTAAGCCTTTCTAGGTTACAGCATCTCACTAGACCAATTACGACTGAGTAGTGATTTTGATCCGCACTGGGTGTCCCATACTTTCGGCCTTTGTTACGCTTACAAAATCACCGTATCAGTTAATCGCTATAGTTTTTAAATATTTTTTTTTTCTTTTGCTCTTGATAGTCTTATTTCTTCATGCATTTATCTGTGTCGGTTGTTAAATGTCAATGTCCCTGACCCTCTCTCTATCATACTTGTTCGTTCTTTCTATCACTAGTTTTTCTCTCCCGCTATCTTTGCATCTGTCTCACAACGTAACACTTTGTACGTGTAGTTAACCATTTACGCAATTTGTCTCCACATAAATTGTTCGAAGCAGTAAACTGATTCCGCCCCACTTCCTCTCATTTCAATCTTTCTTTTCTTTTCCCTTCTTTCTTTTCATCTTTTCCGCGTTTTTCTCTTTTGACGCCGTTCTTTTTTCTTTTTCTTTTTACTTACAAAACAAAAACATTTTTTGTCATTGTGTTTATTTTTTTAAATATTTTATTCTTTATTTTAGTTTGAATTTAATTTCATTTGCTCGCTGTCTATTTTCCCGCCACCCCAATTTTCTCCACCACTTCCTTGTCATTCTTGCCGCCTGCGTATTCACTTTTGTGCAAAATGATACGAAAGAATTTAAATAACAAAAACAAAAAATAAATAAATAAAATTGACACCGATACCATATCATTGGTCCATTAGAACATTACCAAAACATTTACAAAGATTCAGGTGATAAGAAACGTTTACCTTAAACATCCATGAGAAAGAAATATTTAATACAAAGAAACGTTTCAGGAAAATAACAGATAAATATAGTTACGAAAAGACTAAATTAAATTAAGTAAACAACGACACAAAGCGAGATTTGTGAAGCAACGAGTGCGATTTCATAGGAGATTTGAATGCTAGCCATCGCCTCGCATCAAATAGATCACAAAGAACCATTGGCTCAGTCATTTATGTGCCATGCGTGATACACGCTTAGGCGATCATGTATCTTTCGATACATGACTGACCAGGCAGATTTTTTTCCCGCAGTAGGTTTCCATTTCTTTCTGTGGTATACCATGTTGCCATCCAAAGCTGTAGAACCCGATCTGTCCTGCTATTTACTCATAGCTGGGGGGAGAAGAAGAGGATTCATACCTTTCCCAAGGGTATTAGCACGTAAGCGAATGTAATGGATTCGACTGAAATTCGAACTCAGTTCTCCGATTCCTCAATCCGAGCCGCTATACTTTACTCCACCGTGCCTCCTCCAATTGGCTAGAGACACATAAAATGTAAAAGTAATCGCAAGTGTTCTGTGAGCTCAAGTACGAACAAACTTGAAGCAGAGATTGACACCAGGCTGATCTTAGATTCTGCTTCCTCTACTTTTTTAAATGTCAAATCCCTTAAAGATATAAACGATCTCCCTTTCCCTTTCTCTTTCTCTCTCTCTCTCTCTCTCTCTCTCACACACACACACACACACACACACACACACACACACACACACAAACACACACACACACATTGCTTTGTTTCACCTTCATATCTGATCAACATACTTCTTTACTTAATTTCTTCCTTACCTCCTCTTCTGGAACATCCCATTTCTACCCTCTCGGCAATTCGGATCACGATGTAGTATCTACTGATATTTCTTTTGAGTCATCTACTAGAAAAGAACCTCCAATTCACAAGACTTCTTTCCGTTACAAAACTTACTGGGATTCATTTCGGGACTTTCTTTGAGATGCCGCTTGGATTGATATTCTTAACCTTCCGACTGAGAATTGTGCCACGGTGATTTCTTCTTGAGTTAAAGCTGTTATCGATGCTTTTGTACCTTCTCAGAAATGCCAGCTGAAGCCACAATTTCCTTTTTTATAGGCAAAGGCTAAGGAAAACACCATTACTGAAGAAAAAACATAAAAAGAATCAACTGAACTTTGCCAAAATGTATCTAGATAATGCGCAATCCTTCTGAGAAAAATGTTGTGTGGATAGAAAAAAAATGGAACGTTTTGGTAATGCACACCAACAATATGTTTACAGATGGCAAACGAGAACAAGAATTAAAAATGTCAGATACCTACCACTGAACGATCATTCAAAATTGTCATGGGTTTAACTTTTCAGTTGGGTTATTTTTCAAAATGTACAGTGGTGTTCGATAAAAGTGACTCACCTGATTTTTTTTTACTAAATGTTCTCTTTTCCGATGAAAGGATAAGGGATCTAAAATCCGAAGAAGAAGCTTTGAAAGCTCTTTGAATTTAGCATTAAGTACTGTCAAGCATCCGGTCAGTATAATGTTCTGGAGTTGCTTTTCTTTTCATGGATCTGGTTTCTTAAAACCTATTGAAAAGACCCTCAGGAGCGAGCAGTACAAGAGAATTTTAGAGTCTTGTCTGCTCCCTTCTGCTGAAAGAGTGCAAATCGATCCCACCAAGCTCATTTTTATACTCACAAATCAAAATTGATGAAGGAATACTTTGATGAGAAGCAGGTGATTGTTATAACATGGCCGCCCCAATCTCCTGACCTCAACCCCATAGAAAACTTATGGAACATTATAAAGTACAGGCTCTCGAGAAAGCAGTTGAGCAACAAAGAGGATTTGATTGTGAATTATATATCCGAATGGAATTCAATGCTTAGAGATGAGATTTGCCAGAACCTAATCAAGTCAATGCCAAAAAGGGTTGAAAAGGTTATTCAAAATAAAGGAGGACCCATAGATTATTAAATATTTCGAACAATATTACCTATTATAAATAAACTATACCTCTATTATTCTTTATTTAAAGCTGTTCGGTTATGTTTCTATTGATTACTAGTTGCAGGAAATAAGTGAGTCACGTTTTTGCACAGGGTTTTTCCTTAAATCTCATTTATATCCAAAATTATAATTATCAATAGAATACCTTAGGGTAAGTAAACTTTTTACTAGGTGGTCGGGAAGGGGTCTTTATATTAGTAAGATTAAAAATTAGTTTGACCCCAAAAACAATAGGCGAAAAAAATTTTAAGTAAAAAAATCAGGCGAGTCACTTTTCTCGAACAGCACTGTACTTATTTGGAGAGTCAATCGTCAGGCCACAGAAATTCCTTTTAAGCATGCAATGTTTAACTGACTTTCTAGTTTATTTTGGGACATTTGGGGTAGGAGAGGAAGTTGTAATCTATTGTTAGAGTCATTGAAGAATAACCATTGGCTAACTCAATAGCAGAAGGAAAAAACACACAACGGCTGATCAATATTAAGATTAATTGTAATAAAAATTATGATCGATTCAGACCTGATATTTAAACTAAAATGTAAACTCTTAGATTACTCGGAGGGAGAGAGATAACAACATCAATTAAAAAACAAATTCCAACTGAAGATTTAACACTGTTAAAGAGGAAGTTGCACTCAAACAGCTTCTTCGTCAGAATTCTTACTTTGTGGAACAAACTCCCGAAAGGATGCTTCCACTCATCATTCCGATTTTAATTTCTTCAAGTCTAAGGCCAACGGTTATATATCCTACATATCTTCATAATACATACTTCTTATTCCTTTTACGCTTTTACAACCTCATTCAGTAATAAACTACCATGAGTGCCTCTTAGACCTTGTATAAAAAAATTTTAAAATAGCTCTTAAATATATTTATTAATCATTAAAAAAATTTAATATGACTTTGCGATAACATTTTTTCTGACGTACGGTGGCCGTTAATAATTAACTATAACTCAAGACTTCAATTTTAAATAAAATATTATTTAATTACAACCACAAATAAATACTAAACAAGAACAAAGTAAAATTCAACCAAAGATAACCATTTCATTGAATACCTTGTTAGTAGCACGGAACGGCTTAAAGTTTGATAAATCCTAAATCAAAACCCAAATCATCGACGCACAATAATTCACACTAATTCGACTGAATAGTTCCACTCAATAATCACTCAATATTCACTTCAGTCAGTAGCCTGACACCGCTATTTATACACCTGGCGGAAAACATATATTCATAAGTTCAGTGTGTCACGCTCGAACCTCGGTGTCGGTAGTTATGCAAGGGCTCTCAGTTGCAGTATCTTTATTGTTAATTTCTCTCAAAGTTGTTTTTGTTGCCATAACAGGATATGGCAACACAACTATGAAATTCAAACTCTATTTTTCAGGGATCAGAGTCACCTTCAGTGGCAGGATAAATTTCTTATACAGCAAATGAAGTCACATACATAGTGATAAACGTTAAAGAAGGAAACAGGATAAATATTTGACGTAACATGGGGAGTTATAATGGAGTTTTGTTGGATTCTATATTTTACAAACGCATGCAATGATTTTTCAGCTATAACTTTTAATCTCAGAGAGGTATATATATATGAATCGTTTAGAAAGACCAAACAACAAGCAAGTTTTTATACACACTTCTTCCAACAAACCACCGAGCATAATCAAATAAATTCCAGTCTCAGCCGCAGATTATTCGCCAACGCGTTAAATGAAAGAAGAGCGTCAACTAATCAAAATCGAATATGAAATAGCACGAGAAGATAGTGGTTTTTTGGTAAAACTTAGCTTTACACCTAACAACACAAAACAAAATTCAACAGATATAGTTAAAATATTCATCAACCTCATTGACAAACCCTTCTGAAATCAAACAAATTACACAAAATATTCAAGAGAAATACCCTGAAAACTTAATTTCATTAAAACATGCTACACATCAGTAAAAGAAAAACCTTATCAGTACACCACAAACACTTACAACGCCAACCTGTAACTGCCGAACAAAATACAGATGCTTACAAAATTATAATTATCTAAGTAAAATGCCTATGAAATAGTAACTGCTTATAAAATAACGTAATATATCAAGCTACAGGAAGATACAAACATAATTATCTACAACCATCATGACCAAAATCACTAAATAAAATCCCATAACCTAAATTTAATATACGTTATTTAAAATACCAAATTTAAAATATATATATATATATATATATATATATATATATAATGAAATATGGAAATGGATAAAATAATAATAATTGAATAAATAAATTTAAACTAAATAAAACAACAAAGTCACTGATTAAAAATAAACTAAAACACTGGGCTTAAACAAAAGAACTTGAAAGGGTCGGTTTCTTTCCTCCCCAGCTTCCCTTAATGCTTGTAAGGAAAAGTACCGAGGAAAGTGCCGCGTAAGGAAAAGTAAAAGTCAAACGAATGTTTGCTATAACTCAAACTAAACTCTTTAATAACCAAACATGAATATACTAATTTGGGGAAGTAAGTAGGTCCGAGAAAGTTTCAGTGCCTCTTCATAAATATTATTGTGTACATTATAAATAATTATGTTTTGTACAGGCTGCAAAAGTAGGTATGCAGTAAGTTCACTAAACTTTTCTGTTTATGTGTAAAGGATATATATTTTGCTTCTCATAACTGTATACCTACTAATCAAAATGAGCATGTAACGCTAAAATTCATGCTAATTGTCTTAATGTAATGCGATTGTCGTGTGTAGTTCATGTATTTAGCAAGTTCAGCCTCTGTTGTTTCATTTCTACGTAGTTCCGGTATCTGTTAATATTTAAATTTTTAAGCAGTTATTTGCATAAAAATCTTATCCATTTTAGGCACCGAGTAGACATTTCCTTTCGTCTTAGCCTCTTTTGAAAATGGACTGCGCTCCAATCTTCCTGCATTCTGTCCAATCGCCGGTTATCCAGAATTTCTCTGGTTTTTCTTCACAAACCTGTGAATGACGTCATATTTGTTTATCTCAGTCATTTCGCACCGTCATGCCTCAAATTACCGTCACGTCATATATATATATATATATATATATATATATATATATATATATATATATATGCATGCGTGGAGGCGAGTAGTAATGGTATAGATAAGTTCGTTGATCTCAAAAAGAAAATTGTGACTTGGAAAAATAGGGCATGGTCGGGTAATTTTCATGTTTCCTTCAATGCGTACAACCTGCATTAAAGAAATGATGCCTATTCTGGTCACCTATCTGAAAACATCGACTATTATTTTTCGTCTTCGAGCACAGAAAAGTATGATTGGATTCGAAATCCCTTCATAAAGGTTCCTTCTAATATTGGACTTCAATTATGTGAAGAAGAATTGCCAACCTTTTCTAGTGATCGAGGGCTCAAAATAAAACATTCGATGGCACCCATTGATACATTTTGGATTTCAATACAAAAGGAATATCCCACATTAACTAAAAGGACTTTATCAGTTTTATTGCAATTTTCTACTTATGTCAATTAGTCTTCTCAACCCTAAATAACATCAAAAATAAGAAGCGGGAAAGACTACGCTCAACTGAAGAAGAAATGGGGGTCTGCTTATCCTACATTCAACCAAATATCGAAAAAATCGCGAAAAAACACACTAGGCACGTTTCACACTAAATAAACTGGAAAAATAGTTGAATAGAAACATTGAAATAAAGTAAGTTCATATTTGTGTGTGTATGTTTTTTAATTATGGTTTTATTTCATAACATTTAAATATATCGCCTTGAAAAATGTTGCTAAATGTGTCGTGATATTTTCATTTGCTCCTAGGTGTACCGTTGCTTAAAAAGGTTGAGAAATACTGGTCTATCTCGTTGTTATATGAGCTCTGTAATCTGGCAAAACAGAATGCATTCGAGGCGACGATGAGAAATCAATTTCTCATATAAATAAAGCGGTTGGTGTGGAAAGGGATGGGGAGGGAAAAATCATGATCAAGATCTACGCGGTAGATTACAAGCTCAATTTAAAACTGTTTTTACCAATATGGCTAGTTACGGAATAAACGTCTTTACCAGTTAAGCAACATAATATACCCTCTCTCTCGCTCACTCGCTTGTTACTTATATAACTAAGTATATATGCAGCTGAATATGTGTATAAGCGCCTCAGTAAATAGATGTGTATGTCAGTGTGTAAATACATGCTACTACCGGTGTAGATATATGTACCACCTACATCCTAAAATTAGTATTCGAACGTTTCGTCATTAAAATACTGATTTTGTCAATGGCGACAGGCCGCGAACCTTTTCGTATATAGCATATGTTCGTATGTGAATATATGTAAGTGTTTGTGAGTCTTTGTTTTTGTATATGCGTCAGTGTGTGTGTGTGTGTGTGTTCAGTTCCAAGATCTCAGTGTATGATGTTGAGTTTCTCATCTTCGTTGCTATGAACTAACGCCATGCAACTATAAATAGAGTGTGTAATCATTGGTTGCCAACTCGACTTCAAACCAGCCGACCATCACGCAGCAAGGCCAGAGTCAAAATACCGAAACGGTATCTTATCAAGCATTTTATTATTATTATTATTATTATTATTATTATTATTATTATTATTATTATTATTATTATTATTATTCGTTTTTATTTATTTTATGTATATTTTTCTTTCTTTCCAAGATTTTGTTTATCTGTATTTTAACGCATTCCCCGCCATTCCTCAATTGTTTTCTTTTCATTCCTAAAAAGTTTTCTCTCTCTCTCTCTCTCTCTCTGTCTCTCTCTCTCTATCTATCTATCTATCTATCTTTCTCACACTCTCTTTCTCTCTCTCTTTCTTTCTTTCTCTCCTTATCTCTCACTTTGTCTTTCTCTCTCTCTCACTCGCTGTCTGTCTTTCTCTCTCTCTCTTTCTCTTTCACTCTCTTTCTCATTCTCACACACACTCTCTCTCTCTCTCTCTCTCTCTTTCGCTCTCGTTTCAAGCGCACCTCTGTTTTCAATTATGTATCTCATTTATCGTTACAGTTTTTATATTGAATTCTATCTCAGGCATTATACTCATCTATTGGTCGATGGGGTGGGAATCATTGATTTTAGCGCATTTTCCATATGCCTTGTGTATAAAACGATTGTAAATGTTCGACATCATAGGAGGATCAATTAGATTAACGAAATCCTTGAAATCTGTTGGAATTCTGCTATGCGAATAATCTCAAACCAGCCCTAGTGACAAAGGTCTCCTAATAGTGGTAGACCCCTACAGCCAGCCTGGTTGTCTGCGTAGAAGAAAGAAACTCTAAAAGAAAACCCACGGCCTCGGGAATTTATTTATTGTTTGTTTGTCAATCTATCTCAGGATCATTTGTGCTGCGACCAACCTCATCCTGAATGAAGAACTAATAAATATTTTGGAAGACAGAAGATAAATGGATGCAACCAATCAGAGGTATAAGGGATGTGGTTATTCTTTAGGCATATTTGGTGGAGGGTCTGTGAATTATTAGCCATATTTGGTGGAGGTCTGTGAATTATTAGGCTTATTTGGTGGAGGTCTGTGAATTATTAGGCATATTTGGTGGAGGTCTGTGAATTATTAGGCTTATTTGGTGGAGGTCTGTGAATTATTAGGCATATTTGGTGGAGGTCTGTGAATTATTAGGCATATATGGTGGAGGTCTGTGAATTATTAGGCATATTTTGTTGAGGATCTGTGAGTCACTGGTCATATTTGGTGGATAAACTGCGATTCATTAGGCATTTTTGCTGGAGGAACTGTGATTCATTAAGCATATTTGGTGGAAGTCTGTGATTCATTGGTAATATTTGGTTGAGAGACTGCGGTTCATTGGGCATACTTGGTGGAGGAACTGTGATTCATTAGGCATATTTGTTGGAAGGACGGTGATATTTTAGGTATATTTGGTGGAGAGACGGTGACGTTTTAGGCATATTTGGTGGAGGGACGATGATATTTTAGGCATATTTGGTGGAGGGACGGTGATATTTTAGGCATATTTGGTGGAGGGGTTAGATCAACCGACCGTAAGAGTGAGTCGTCAATTAACACTCTTAAAAGGAATGTTTATATATAAATTAAAATCAAATTTGCCCCGTGTGTTGGAATGCCGCGTATTTCGCTGCCAGAGGCTAGGTTTCAAGTGTGCATTCTTTAAAGAAAACATTTCGCAGGTGGTGACTGGTTAACGGCTTTGATGGAGAAATCGGCAGCCGAGTTCGAATACCAGTGGCGTTACATACATTCAAGTTAATTTTTTAATATTAGGAAAATACACATTTTTACAACTAAAAATGAAATAAAGGACTTGTAAAGATTTTATGTAAGCGACTCAAATGCGCTGTTGTCTTGCACCGCAGACAAAAAGTAACGGATTGAAAGAGGAGCATGTAGTTCCGTAGAAACCAAAACTGGGGTCTTAGTTGTTCAGCAAATTGGGTTTAAACGGTGTCTTTGTCTAATGAACAAAGTAGATGGATCATGGAATCATGAATTTGTACCTACTTGTCCTTTGATACTTGACAAAAATTTTCGACAGTAGATTTTTGACAAACATGAATAAACATACCTGCGATAAAAGATTTTTCGCCTTGACACCGCTATTATTTTATTAATGGCTCGAAATTGTTAATCGGAGAGCCGGATTCCAATTTCCGCTGGGTTCGTTATATTCACATAACGCGCAAATATCACTGGAAAAGGCATGAATCCACTTCTTCTTTTAATTAGTAATGGTTGTATCACTAAACAATTATTATCTAAAAAAATCTGACAATCTAAAAATATTCTCTGGCTCTAAATAACATGCAACTGGTTGGTAAGCTGTAGAAAATGAATCAATTAACTAAGTCAACGTCACCATAACGTAAAATTGTTAATTTTCTTTAACCTAGCCCCAGTCATAATTTTCTGATCTTGTAAATAACTGTACAACAAGCAAAAAGCACTTCATTACACAATTAAGAACGATTCTTGCATTTGTCGCTCAACGTGCTCCAGGCAAAAAATGCAAAAATAAAAATACAAGATCATGATAAATGATTATTACAAAACGTCCAAAAAAAAGGTAACATGGAATACTTGATAACCGCCAACTTGTTCGGTTTAATGAAAACCAATTGCAAGCGCTGATTAAAGAAGAACTGCACCTAGACTCCACAAGGGAATTGTCTCAGAAGATTTCAGGCTGTCATGTTACTGTTGCTCATCATCCTCACCCAATGGATAAGGTTAAAAAATATGGCGCATGCGTCCCACATGTATTGATCAAAAGAAACAAACTCTATTGCTGCCAGTTTACTCGCTTGACACCAAGCTACTCGTCGATACAAAGAAAGAGCCAGGTTGGGAAGTTCTGACACACCTACCATATTCTCCAGGTTTAGCCCCTTTCGACTACCTCCTTTTTCGGTCGCTTTCTAACAATTTGAGGGGTGTTTTGTTCAATAACGATGTGGAGCTTAAATGTGTCTTGACGAATTTTTCGCTTCAAAAGCTAGTGATTTTTATCGCCAAGTCATTGAACAGTAAGTATATCGTTGACAGAGGGACGTAAATAATGAATGGGAATACATTGTTAAATGATTCATCAAAACTATTCTCAAATCATAAGTATTAAAATAGATGATAAAAAAGAAACGAATTTTTTGTTAAAACCTAACATAAGTTTATTTTTGTAAATATCCAATCTAATAATTCCAGTTTCAACGTGTGAGATTTTTTAAGTTATAAAAATTACGTTTTAAAACAAAAAGATTGTTGAGTATGTATGCACAGTAATAACGGTATCTAGAGAAAAACCGTCCTTTTTGACATCCCGTTCGTTTTGTTTGCAGGTACATTTGTTAAACTTTGCCATTTTCGGTTCATTTTCAATGAGCCTTCTGTATATCGTTTCAACTACAAGTAATAACATTGTGAAGGATCAGCTAATTTCTGACTATCAGTAGAGTTAGCGTTCTGTTCAATTTGTCTTTTCATAAAAAAACAATATTCCAAGTGAGGCTCTACATCACTTATGACGTCTGGTGTGGGAACTGAATTCATGCGCAGTAAGACAGTCTCTATCGCGATGCTTTGCAAGGCCTAGCATCAATTTACCTATTTCTTGGTATATTTAGCTGTCAGCTGCTTACAACTTGGGTCAAAATGGCTCTCCACAACTTCCCATATTTGTAGCTCCTAGTAAATTTTGTCTTCTTGCTATCTTTCCTAATCTCAGTTCTGCTAAACATTTACAGAGTATGAGCTGCTTTCCACTGTTCCTACAATATGTCATGGGAGTATCAAATCTTCTATGCCTACTTTCCTCTTTGTGTGCTATAGAAATTTCTACTGTCTCTTTCTCTGATGTTAAGCATAAGCATCTTTTTTGTTTCCATTTTCTCTAAAATGTCGATGTTGCCCACATGTTCAACCGATCGTATGCTCATCATCCTTCTGTACAACCACATTTCTGTTGTCTCAAGTCTCTTCTTCAATTGTGAGATTCAAGATTTACTGCCATAGCAGAGGACTGATATTATATAACAATTCAGTACCCTTATTTATTGTTTCTACCGAAATTTTGCTGTTTCTTAATACTTTTCTTAGCTTCTGAAAGGCACCTTTCGCTATCCTAATACGCCTTCGTGTTTCGGTGTTGCACTTTTCGTCCCATGTTAAAACACTTTTCAGGTATCTTTTCTTCTTCTTGCTTGATGTTCGTGTCTCCAGTTTATAATTCGCATGTTGACAGCTTTCTTAGATCAACGGTTAAAAATGGCTTCGTACGAATGAAACCTCTAGTTATTAGCGAGGACCACCCTTCTTCGAACCTTGTTAGCTGTCGTTACAGAATCAAAAACAGCTGTACAGAATAACAGAATAAACATATCACGTGAAGACCTCCAAGAGCTGCAACAACTAAAATGGATAGTACATGTAACTCTAAGAGAAAATAATGACATAATCAATATGATGGCATTCCACACTAAATAAATAACAAATAAAACTACTTCAAAATAAAAGGAAACAACCATTAATACTGGAAAGAAAGAAAGCAATTACTGGACCTGATAAACCTATTTTCTTGAAAAGTTATTTTAATGGAAAGATTTTATAAATTTCAACCGACAGTAGCACTGGCAGCTCGGTCAGTGAATACCGAATGTTTCCTTATAGGGAAACGGTTAATGTTACCCTTACCATTAACATTACTTTATATAATCTTCGACCAGGCTTCTGGCATACTGGTAAATAAAAATTTCAGACTATTATTTTTTTTAGTGGCAGTGTATTTTGGCTCAGACCTTCTGAGGTTGAGCTTTAAGGTCAGATGGTAGACTAAATAAGGAAGTTGTTTTTGATTGGTTAAAACTAGCGTAAGAATACTAGACAGATAGAAAGTGATTTCACGTCATACACAGTAGATGTGGTTATTTCGTGTCTCGAGGAACTTGCTCTCCAGTTGGGGTGATAGAGCGACCCCCACTGGCTAGTCGACGTGTTTAATAAAATAGATAAGTTTTCAAATTCCATTTTATTGATGTCTCTTTCATCTCCAGACTCCAAAAATATTTCGACACCCGGCCGGGAGAAGATTAGCGAGAGAAGATACAACGTTATGGAGTCGACCCCGTCAACCAATGACCTCCCCAGATTGAACGGGGTATGATGCGTCTTCTTTTGTCGAAAATAGCAGTCTTTGACCTAACAGAATTTGGTGCACAGAAGCGAGTAGACAGCCATTATAATTGTGAATGAATTTCTAGCTATTTGTCTTTAAACCACAATTTTGTTCTTGCCTGTAACATACATAAACATTGGGCCAAAGAATTGGAAACCTATCATCTTTATACTTATGTCAGTTCATCCGGTCCACCGCCGCCGTGTGCCACAAATGAGCTAAAATATAATTATTTATATTTATATCAAGAGATTGTAGTTAAACTTACTATGTAGAAAAAATTAAAATAAATCTAAGTAAAAATGCCAAAATTTGGCCAAGCTGATTTTTGCATCCGACAGTAATATAAGTTTTACGAACATCAGTGAACTGGAAGGAAGACATTTCTCTAATTTTCAGTGTCTCAAAGAGATTTGCACTGAAATCACAGATGTCAACCTCGAGTTTCCGAAGAAGATTATTTATGACTTAAACATTTTTAGAGATATTTTCAGATCTCGAGAGAATTGAGAGTGACATTCTTCTGTTCCAGAATCCTTTTGATTCTAACCTTGATGACATGGCAGTCGAACTACAGTTGGAACAAGTGACTTGTTGAAAGAGAAGCACGGAGAAGGAAAACTTCTTGAATTTTATCGCTGCTTACATAATGATGAGTTTTCAATGCCTCTGGTATGGCATTAGCGTTTGAAACAACTTACGTTTGTGAGCAAATATTTTCAAAAATGAAGTATGCAAAGTCCGCACATCGATCGCGGTTGACTGATGAACCAATTCTCTTGGTTGGATGCAGCAATTCCAAAGCAAATATGGATTCTACCTTAAAGGGTAGAAGTCAGTTTCACAAATCTCATTAATTTTTTTTTTTTTTTGCTCTTAGTTTATGAGATTCAGATATGTGAGCACTGGGTGTGATATAACTATTTTATTGCTAATGTCGTCTTCTTTGATAGCTTTTTGGTAAATAAAATAAATATGTTTGCTGTCTTCAGTGTATTGTATTGAATATGGTTATGTGGTCCGCATCCTCTCAGTTAGTTGTCCTTCTGTGAAAAATGTGTCGTGACCCCAGGTCTGAAGAACAAATGAATAAGACAGATTGTTTTGGCACCACGGAGCCCATAGGTTTTGAAAATAAAAAATAAAACCTGATCTTTTGTTGTGTATCTGTTTACAAGATTAAAGTCAATCCCCGTTGAAACTCCAGGTCCCGTACGATCACCAAAGTTAAGCCACGTCGAGCCTGGTCAGTCCCTAGATGAGTGAGCGCTTGGAAAAAACAGATGTTGTAAGTTTCGATGTTGTGTAATGGAAATCTGAGAGACGATTTACAATTCCAGTCATGCGCGTCATATTGACACGCGCAAATACCCTTGGGAAATGAATGAATCTAACCTCTTCTCCTCCGGCTATGGGTTAAATAGCAGGACTTGTATCAGTAAATCAAGATTATTTCCAAAAACTTCTTACGATCTAAATATATTTTCTGACTTTAAATAACCTGCAAAAGGTTGATAAGCCTTAAAACAGTATGATTCAGTATGCATCCCTGATATCTGCAAGTAATGTATACATGCTGATGCAACTGATTATGGAGTGATTTAGACTTTAAGCTCGACTTTCCTAAAAAGACAGACGTGGTCCTTCAACACGAAAATGTTAGAATAAGATTAAATTTAACTGACCGCTTATTTGGAAACAAAAAAACTTTTTATTATATTTTATTGTTATACTTTATTTATATATGCACAAAAATTTAAGTAAATGCTCTTAGTATGTTTATTATACAAATAATTGTCGGACTCCATTTCGTAGTGTGTGACGACATTTGTTTAAGATGCGCTTCGAGCAGATATAGACGTTCTAGGGAAATCATGGGAAATTTAAATGTAGTAAAATAGACATATGTTAACTAGACGCGCCTTCGTAGCTGAACTGGTACATCACGTCAGGCTCATGTGACAGTTCCGTATAGGATACAGGTTCGAATCCTGTCGGTGGACGCATATATTCTATGAAATTTCTCGGCCGTTCAAGCTGGTAAATGTTCTTAATACTGTTTATTATAAACAGAGCATTTACTTAAATATTTGTGTATATATAAATAAGGTATAACAATAAAATATATTAATATATATATATATATGTGTGTGTGTGTGTGTGTGTGTTTGTGTGTGTAGCAATTCTCCATGTTTATTCCTACACGGATGATAATGCAAAGTAAACATTTATAAGTGTTAAATAACCGTTCATGTTTTTTTTTTAAAATTTCGATTGTATTCAGTTTCAGGGAGGTTCTAGTGTTTTATCTTTTTAAAACCATTTCATAATCAAAGTATACATACACACAAACACAAGCATATGCATAAATAAATTATCTCCACACATACCCCCCCCCAACATATATATATATATATATATAAAGATCTGACTACATGAATTTAAGCGTGCTACTAGACTGGCATCTAGCTCCACCCATTGACTGTAGAAATATCTAAATGCAACCGCCATATCCACTCCAACAGTTTCTTTTCTCGTCCTTCCCGCCTGTGGAACTCTCATCCGTTTACTTGCTTCCCTGATAATTACAATCTTCCCAAAATTTTTAAATGCAACGTCAATCGCCATCTTCTATCTTCTTGAATCCCGTCCGTCTTTTGTCCTTTCCTCACTCGTCCTTATACTCGGTCTTTTCTCTCACTTTCATTCCCTGTAACCTTCTGCGTACTAGTGGCATTTCTGCCTTGCTTGGGGTGAAATATATATATATATATATATATATATATATATATATATATATATATATATATATATATATATACCCAAGTGTGGGATTGGTATATACGGAGTAAGTTCCAATAACCAACAATTATTATTCTTTAAAGAGTGCTCAATACAGAGTAGAGCAGGTATAATAATTTATTTAAATATTATAACATAAATATGTTAAATGATTATATTTATATATATATATATATATATATATATATATATATATATATATATATATATATATATATATATATATAATGAGAGATAATATATATATAATGAGAGATAATATATATATATAATGAGAGATTTAAAAAAAAAAACAGTGCGGGCATGAAAATCAAGACTATAGAGTGATTATACGTTTCCTGTTTTTAGCAAAAATCAAACGACACATATTATGCATAAATTTACATAAGTAATATATATCAAGTGAATTTCAGCTTATTTAACATATTGATGATACTTTATTTTGGGATGCCAGGTTTTATAACGCAATGACATAAAGAACAACATATTGTTTTATTCATAATCACAAGAAACACATATGTCATTAACCACATTATATTGTTTCTGTGTTGTTAGCCATGATATGTATTGGGATTCTACACGGAGGTTTATGGAGACACCACCTCTAGTTAACTGGCCGTTGACTCCAAGAGTTCCTTTTGTTAAGTCTTGTTTTTCGTCCTACTGTCTTGCTAACGAGCCACCTCACTCGCAAGAGCTTGGAGTGTGGCGGTCGATTTAGTCACCGACACTTCCACTCGACGGCGTAAAGGGTGTAAAATTCCTCGGAACCTATCCCTCGCTCGAAAAGGAAAGACACGAGCGACAGGTGTCACCGAACCGTTATCTCGCGACTGCTTGCATCAAAAATCAAATAACTTTCGGGACATGGAACGTTCGGACATTGAACAACTGCGACCAATTAGATAATGGGAAACAAGAGATGAGGAGGCTTAAAATCAACATCCTACGTGTATGTGAAACCAGATGGCTAAACAACGGAGATTTTGTCAATGACGAGCACAGTATTATTTATGCAGGCGGAGAGAAAAACGACAAAGGAGTAGGATTAATACTAGATAAAACATTTAAGAAATGCGTTCTGGGATATTACCAACTATCCGAAAGAATTCTGGTAGTCAAGCTGGAAGGAAAGCCGTTCATAATAGTTTACGTGCCGACAGCGCAAAGTAAGGAAGAGGAAATCGAATCTTTCTACTTCATGCTAGACAGTGGCAAGGCTCTTTTCAAATCACAAGAAGTCATCATTATCATGGGAGACCTAAACGCCAAAGTAAGCAAGGAGAGAGGAGGGGATCTGCTAGGAAGATTCGGACTAGGAATACGCAACGAACGTGGAATAAAAACGGATCCAATGATGTACAGCCAATGACCAGGTAATAGCCAACACATGGTTTCAAGAACGTCTGAGACAATTATGGACATGGGGGAGCCCAGGAGGAGAAACTAAAAATTAAATTGACTACATAACTACCAACAAAAGATTCAGGAATGTAATGATTCACTGCGAAACCTACCCAAGTGCCGACTGCGGGAGCGATCATCGCCCTGTTATATGTAAACAATGAGTGAAATTGCGGAAATTGAAGAAGCCTAACGCAGCAGCGAAATTGCAATACAACAAACTCCTGAGCAACCCGAACCCGAAAGAAAAATATATGGACCATGTGAAAAGAAGATGCGATGAACACAAGGGAAACTCTAAATGGGACGCACTAAATTACGCTTTAGTGAGATCAGCAAACGATATCATCCCAAACGAGACAAGAAGAAGAAGAAAAAACGATTTGATGACTGATGAGATTCTCGACATGATGGAAAACTGAGACAGAAAACTCTGCCAAGATAGGGAGCGGAGTACAAAAATTACACAATGAAATAAGGACCAAATGCAGGCAAGCTAAAGAAGAATAGCTAAACAAAAAATGTGCAGAAATAGAGAGATTGAAAACCACCAACAAAGGAGATATGCACAAACAAATAAAGCAACTAACAGGACAGAAGACATGCTCATCAACAGGCTTTTTAAAATCAAAGGATGAAACACTCATATTAGAGAAGGAAAAAATGCTTCAACGCTTTAGCGAGTATATTGGCGAACTCTTCTACGACGAAAGAGAACAACCAGCAATACACAGAACTACCAATGGGCCTGCAATTCTAAAAACCGAAGTACAAGCTGCGCTAGCCAAATTGAACTGAAACAAGGCGGCAGGGCCAGACGGAATTGTAACGGAAATGCTGAATATATAAATATATGAATATATATCTTATAAATATATGTAGCACACTCGGGTGTGCTACATATATTTATTTGTATTTATTTACTGTATTAATTTATAATTTTTCGTTTTTTTACAGGTTTTTTTAAAACTGTATTCTGTATATATTATATTTTATTTCAAATGTTACTGTAAGATGATAAGTATTTTGAGAAAATACAGCAAAATATTTAAGCTTTTACGATATGAAAGATCTTTCAATTTCGCTTTTAATGGTCATTATCTTAAAGGGATAAACAAGCTTTTATTATATTTAAATAATTAGGTGCTACTTTTTACCAAAATAAAATCAAACATTTAAAAAAATACTAATTTCAATAAACAAATATTGAAATAAGAAAACTTTAAATTTAGATTTAGTAATTTAATTACTTGAAATTCAGTGGTAATTATTAGTCCTATTCTACCTTATAATACTGCTAATTAAAATACTTAAAGTATTGCTTGTTACTATTTTGACTTGTACTTTTTCGGTGAAATATCCGTCAGCCAAATGTCCGTCAGCCAAATGTCTGTTGGCCAAATGTCTGGCCACGCGATCTGTTCATGTCAAGGGATATCTTGTTTTGGTTAATTCTTCTTTCGTACTTCTCAGTAATCGTTTGCCACGTATCCTGTTCAAGTCTGTGCTGCCTGCCCCAGAGACTGAATCCACATTACTATAACAACAAATTCTCGAATCAATGCTTTAATGGACTTGGTTATTGACTCGTGTCCGTAAGAAATCCTCCATTGTAATAATAGCAACAAGGATAAGGACATTGGTTCGATCCGTTATCTAGTTTTTAAATATTTATAAACATGTGTAAACACAATAAAATTACGATTAAACTTTGAAAGGCTCTTATAAGATTTCGCTAACCTACCGAATCCGGCACTGTAAACTCTTCCATCAGCCTATTAATATATGTGCATGTTTGTCTATACACCCATGTTCAAATGAATTGGAACAACCGCTTTAGTTTCCTTTCTTTCACCATACGGTCAGTTTTAGACCCACCGGAGTGACAGGGCGGAATCGATTTCTATTTTTTCCTCGGATTGGTTCATTTGTAGTGGTGTGCAGTAATATGAATCTATTTTCGGGGTGTATGATAAAATTTGTTTGGCCTTGAAAAATATTGTGTCATTCGTGATTGCATCAGATTTTTATCACACCCAGACACTACTGTCTCAATTGTCGATTAGTTGTCCTTCGGTCTTTGTCTGTTATGGAAGTTACTTCAAGGAAGCGTACGAAAAATGTAATGCTGCACAAACACACTGGCAAGCCTTACCAATAAGCAAATCAAAGTACTATAGACTGGTCCGGAATCTCTCCTGATTTCAATCCAATCGAGAATCTGTGGTCAATCTTCAAGGAACGACTTCGTGAAATGGACATACGCAATACTAACATGTGCACTGGTCATGTTTCATTGGAAAAATACGAAAAAAGTAAATAATAACGGAATTATTCGTTTTGTTTGAATTAATTTACACAAGGGTGTATGCGTGCCTGAGTATATGTAATCGTATAAGAAATGCTTTATATGTGAGCTCAAGAGTAATTCTACCACGCATATATATATATAAACTGGCGATGAATAACAAATTGAAAAATAAAGACAGGTTACACTACCTATTTTTATTTTTTTTAAGAAGGTATCTCCTTTCAAATTATATATGTTGTCAAATGTCTTGCCGGTGGCATCCTTTTACTGGTTTGGAAACAATTGAACCGGTATGTCCAGTTTTTAAAACGTTCTTAGCGTTCTTTCTGGATGCCTAGCAACAATATAGCTATTCATAGCACCAGTAACCATTACAGCTATGATAATAAGAAAGACATAAAAATAATCATAAAAGTGACAGTGGCGAGGGTAGAAATGTCCGCCTAACAATAGACCCAATAATGATGTGTTTTCGTGATTCTTCCACTATCAGCAGAGCGCTTCGTTTACAAAGAATATAACAAGGGAAATAAGGAAGGCGAGGATGCGTCTTCCCACCGGCCTTATTCAACGTATACTGCTGGGCAATTCTGGAAATCCTATCAGGATTTATCATGTGCTGGTACACAATCGTAAGATACGCAACATAGGATTAAAAACATAAGATACGCAGATGACACTGTGTTGATAGCAGACAAGAAAACTACAAAACCTCCTACAGAAGGTAGTGAAAGATCTCGAGAAGAAAAGTCTAATCATAAACTACAAGAAGACAGAATGTATGGTCATCAGCAAAAAGATGAGCCCGAAATGCAATTTACAGGTCGGGGACATTAAATCAAACAGGTGCGGAAATTTAATTTTTATTTATTTTTATTTTTTTAATCATATCACCCCAAGCAAGGCCGGAGGCCACTATCACGCAAGGGGTTAAAGAAGGGTTGGAGGAAAAGCAGATAGAAGTGGCAAGGGAGGGGATGTGGAGAAAGAGAAAGACAGTGGGTCGATCAAGGCAAGGGGGCCACAAAAGATCCGGAGCGAGAGCAGATAGGAATGAAAAATGAAAGGATGTGGAGAAGGGAAGTGTATAGATCAAGGCAACTGGAGATGTCGATTGACGCTACACTTAAACCGTTGGAGATTGTATTTTTCAGGGAAACATCTGGGAAGTGTTATGACAGAGAACAGTAAGTGCGACGCTGAGATCCGAAAACGTATTGGGATAGCCAAAGACACATTCGAAAAGCTAGACAGAGTATTACGAGACAGGAGGATTTCGTTGGTAACAAAGAAAAGAGTACTGAACTGCTACGTGATATCTGTCCGCCTTTACGGCAGTGAATGTTGGGCGGACTCCTCAAAGGTGAAGAAGTGACTCGAGACAACAGAGGTATGGTTCTACAGAAGGATCCTAAGGATACCATGGACCAAACATGTGAGCAACTATGAGGTTTTGGAGAGGATGCAAACAAAGAGGAAACTTATACTTAACATCAGAAAGAGGCTGCCAAAATTTCTGGGACACGTAATGAGAAAAGAGGGCTTGGACAATCTGATACTCACGGGGCGTATAAAGCGGGAAAGAGGGACAAGGTAAAGCAACGCATGACATACTTAGCGGGCTTAAGCAAGTGGGTAGCAGAATAGGGTCTGGGAGAAATAACAAAAAGACAAAACTTATTGAGAGCTACAAAGGACAGGAAGAAGTAGAGAGCCATGATAGTCAACGTCCCGAAGGAAAGACGGCACATAAAAAAGAAGATATTAGAGAAATGCAGCAAAATGACACAAAAGTACAAAAATTCATAATGCTGGCCAAACCAGAATAACTAATGATATATATGCAACCCAAAATCTGTCTCGGAGAAAAAAGTTCTACTGGGCATTAAATTCTAAAATATCGCCAAATACAGGCCAGAAGAAGAAATCTACTCATCGGAAACTATAAGAATTTTTGTCAGATAGTGGGCGGCTCTGATAATTGAATCGAGAAAGAAAAACTGGAGAGGTATGAAAACTTTGCCAAAGAAAAGGAAGGATTTTGGAGTATGTTGAGGATCATTGCTGGGAACAGCTTTGCTGAAAAGTTGGAAGAAACGGAAATTCGAAAGATATGAAGTTGAAAACCGTCGATCAAAGCTAATATGTAGAGAAGAATGACCAAAAATATCAGCCAACCACGGCAAGAATCTTGTATCATTTGCAGAGAAGTTGAAAGAATAGAAAGTTAGAAGAATCGAAATTGCGGAAGAATTGAAGACTCAAAATCAAGGAAAACTTCAAAGAACTTCACTGAGCTAAAGGTAATTTGTAGAAAAAAAAGGGTAATAAACATCAGCCAATCGTTATAAGAATCGTGTATTTTCAGACAAAAAGGGTTTGGCGCCAGTATCGGCAAACAAAAGGTCACGCAACGAATCACGTATTAATTGGTATTCTTCTTTGATGGTACGATCACTTTTTGGTTTCATTTTTATTCCTCAAATAATTTCTTTTATTTACAATTCTTTGAAATCCTGTAATAAATTTTTAATTGACAACACTATGAACTTGATATATCAAATTTGAAATTGCTGAGATAATATCTCTGCTAAGAAAATAGTCATTTTTGGTACGGTACGAGGATATATTTGACTCATTATATATACACACACAATTTAAATAATATTAGGTTGGTGCAAAAATAATGTCGTTTTCTCACATGAAGTTGAGCGTCAAAAAACGACATTATTTTTGCACCAACCTAATAGATACAGCTTAAATCGTTTCTTTTATATAGCTCGATATTTATTATAGAACCACTATTTAAATAATATTAGGTTGGTGCAAACATAATGTCGTTTTCTCACATGAAGTTGAGCGTCAAAAAACGACATTATTTTTGCACCAACCTAATAGATACAGCTTAAATCGTTTCTTTTATATAGCTCGATATTTATTATAGAACCACTATTTAAATAATATTAGGTTGGTGCAAACATAATGTCGTTTTCTCACATGAAGTTGAGCGTCAAAAAACGACATTATTTTTGCACCAACCTAATAGATACAGCTTAAATCGTTTCTTTTATATAGCTCGATATTTGTTATAGAACCACTATTTAAATAATATTAGGTTGGTGCAAACATAATGTCGTTTTCTCACATGAAGTTGAACGTCAAAAAACGACATTATTTTTGCACCAACCTAATTGATACAACTTAAATCGTTTCTTTTATATAGCTCGATATTTGTTATAGAACCACTATTTAAATAATATTAGGTTGGTGCAAACATAATGTCGTTTTCTCACATGAAGTTGAACGTCAAAAAACGACATTATTTTTGCACCAACCTAATTGATACAACTTAAATCGTTTCTTTTATATAGCTCGATATTTGTTATAGAACCACTATTTAAATAATATTAGGTTGGTGCAAACATAATGTCGTTTTCTCACATGAAGTTGAGCGTCAAAAAACGACATTATTTTTGCACCAACCTAATAGATACAGCTTAAATCGTTTCTTTTATATAGCTCGATATTTGTTATAGAACCACTATTTAAATAATATTAGGTTGGTGCAAACATAATGTCGTTTTCTCACATGAAGTTGAACGTCAAAAAACGACATTATTTTTGCACCAACCTAATTGATACAACTTAAATCGTTTCTTTTATATAGCTCGATATTTGTTATAGAACCACTATTTAAATAATATTAGGTTGGTGCAAACATAATGTCGTTTTCTCACATGAAGTTGAGCGTCAAAAAACGACATTATTTTTGCACCAACCTAATAGATACAGCTTAAATCGTTTCTTTTATATAGCTCGATATTTGTTATAGAACCACTATTTAAATAATATTAGGTTGGTGCAAACATAATGTCGTTTTCTCACATGAAGTTGAACGTCAAAAAACGACATTATTTTTGCACCAACCTAATTGATACAACTTAAATCGTTTCTTTTATATAGCTCGATATTTGTTATAGAACCACTATTTAAATAATATTAGGTTGGTGCAAACATAATGTCGTTTTCTCACATGAAGTTGAACGTCAAAAAACGACATTATTTTTGCACCAACCTAATTGATACAACTTAAATCGTTTCTTTTATATAGCTCGATATTTGTTATAGAACCACTATTTAAATAATATTAGGTTGGTGCAAACATAATGTCGTTTTCTCACATGAAGTTGAACGTCAAAAAACGACATTATTTTTGCACCAACCTAATTGATACAACTTAAATCGTTTCTTTTATATAGCTCGATATTTGTTATAGAACCACTATTTAAATAATATTAGGTTGGTGCAAACATAATGTCGTTTTCTCACATGAAGTTGAACGTCAAAAAACGAAATTATTTTTGCACCAACCTAATTGATACAACTTAAATCGTTTCTTTTATATAGCTCGATATTTGTTATAGAACCACTATTTAAATAATATTAGGTTGGTGCAAACATAATGTCGTTTTCTCACATGAAGTTGAACGTCAAAAAACGACATTATTTTTGCACCAACCTAATTGATACAACTTAAATCGTTTCTTTTATATAGCTCGATATTTGTTATAGAACCACTATTTAAATAATATTAGGTTGGTGCAAACATAATGTCGTTTTCTCACATGAAGTTGAACGTCAAAAAACGACATTATTTTTGCACCAACCTAATTGATACAACTTAAATCGTTTCTTTTATATAGCTCGATATTTATTATAGAACCACTATTTAAATAATATTAGGTTGGTGCAAACATAATGTCGTTTTCTCACATGAAGTTGAGCGTCAAAAAACGACATTATTTTTGCACCAACCTAATTGATACAACTTAAATCGTTTCTTTTATATAGCTCGATATTTGTTATAGAACCACTATAAAGTCAAAAGTAGAGTAATGTTTAAAATCGCCTTTAAAAACTTTCAATAGAATTTAAAATCTAGGTCATCAAAAGAATTTGTTATTACTGTTTCATGATGTAAATCGATTTTTAGACGCCTGAAAAGATGGTAATTATCCATTAATTTTTAAGCACCACCCACTCCAACCTTAAGATAGAGGCGGAAATAGTTAAACAAATTCATTAAACAAAGTGGCTATTTTAACTGTTTTCCCTTTTCTAAAACTATGTATATATTAGAAAAGAACACGGATATGTTGTACATTAACTGACCAGCTGACAAAAACAGAAACTGATGTGAGTAGTTAAGATGGTCACAATTGGAAAGAGATACAAAGTTCTAAAAATACTAGTAATCTTCAATTTGTATAACTTTAAAGTAACCTTACTTTGATTATATTTGAAATGTTAAGTATATATATATATATATATATATATATATATATATATATATATATATATATATGTGAAATGCTAAAGAATACGTTTACAACTGCACCGACAATATGTTACAGATACTAAAAAGCATAATATCTCATGTAGAACGATATGTGACAGTTGTAAAATCTGTTTCCAAGGTCGTTTCAGTAGAACTTATGTATAACATATTTGAACCCTCCCATTTTTCACGGTGACTTGATAAGCAATATTGTCATCCAAACATTCACCACCAAGGGAACATTCATGTTTACGCCACGATAGCAGGCGTTTATTTTTGTTTATGCGTTTCTTATTATTACGCTTTTTTAATATCTGCAACATGTGGTCGGTGCATCTGTAACTTACTTCTATAGTATTTCACACACACACACACCCACACACACACACACACACATATATATATATATATATATATATATATATATATATATATATATATTATTTTAATATTTCAAACATAATCAATGTAAGGCTGCTTTAAAGTTATACAAATTGGAGATTACCAGTATTATTATTATTTTTAGAACATTGTCTCTCTTTTCCAACTGTGACCACCTTAACTACTCACCATTCTGTTTTTTTCAGCTGGTCAGTTAATGTAAAACATTAATGTTCTTTGTAATATATATATATATATATATATATATATATATATATATATATATATATATATATATATATATATATATATTGAGCGCTGTTGTGTAAAAATAAAAATATCTATAAGAAAATCGGATTTTATATCTTACTGTTCTTTCTTTTTATATATATATAAAACAGTTGACTTTCATATATATAGTTTTAGAATGAGGAAAACAGTTAAATAACCACTTTGTTTAATGAAACAATTTCTGGCGCTTAAGAGATTCCCTTTCACTTCGGCAGGTGAGAGTCAATTACAAAATCGATCAGCCATTAACATGCACTATTAACGATGCAAGGAGGTGGCGACGGTACTTGCTTTGTTAAAACAGCCGAGCTTTGCAGCATTCAAAATCTACCATATAACGGATGTAACGAATATAGTAAAAATGCTTTATATCGCAGGAATTAATATTGCCCACAAAACGGAAGTATTATTGGCTATATGCCACAATTCTAAGTGTATTTCCGGTCGAAGATGAGCTCAAGCTTTAAAAAAACAATGGAGATTTTCAAGACAACATATAATCTTTAGGAGAGTATAATTATTATTTTTCTTTCATTTTATTTATTTATAATTCTTGTTACTGTACAATACACAATGAAATTGAACAGCAGTCCCCAGGTGCACCAACACACACGGACACACACAAAAAACACGCAAGACATAGAATGAGGCAAAGTAATACGTTTAAAATCCGTTGAAAATTGTCAGCGTGTGGAAACGTTTATTTTTCGCAGAGCCCAAGGTTAAAAGCAATCCCCAAGCATTTTGTCCAAGAACTAAAACGTCGTCCCGAGGCTACCAGTTCAAACAAGTAGTACCTGGGATGCGAGCTGACTTTTATTGTTTTCTGCTCTGCTGCGACAACGAGAATTAGAAACGTTTTCTAATGGAGGGCAGCGAACAGCCGATTATTTTCTGGACAGCATCTATAATCCTTTGGACGGCTCTCTTGTCAGCTGCAGAGCAGCTAGCATACCAAACCGTGATGCGATGCACCTGCGCACTCTTAAAAGAACAGCGGAAGAAGCTCATCAGTTTGTAAATTATTTTTTCTGAGAATTTTCATTAAATACAGTCGCCGCTGCATCTTCTGCACTAACGTGATGGTGTTGCTCGTCCAGGGGAGATCCTCTGTAACGCACATGTTCATAAACTTAATTATATCTACCCTCTCCACACAAACCTCGCTGATAACCAAAGGAACAGGTGCAGGGACATTTATCCGAATACCTACCACCAGCTACTTTGTCTTTATGTACTTTATCTATTCTACTTTACAACAAATATTAAATAATAATTTGGCAGACTTATTTTTAGGGGGAAGTGTATTTCTGCTCTGACTTCTTCTGGTTGACCTTAGGGATCAGATACAAGACAAAATAAAGCAAGTTGATTTTGATTGGCTGAACGAGCGTGGGAATAAAAGAGGTATAGAAAGGTTTTTCGAGGAGTGGACTCTAAACCGTCAAACAATGTCGACGTGTTGACTTTCGTGTTTGAAACTGTTCCCTAGTGGAGGGAGAAAGTGCTCCCCCACTGGATATTTAGATGATGATAATTAATTCATCGAGTCTAGAAGAATCCTCAACAGAATGCAGAAAGTACTGGAGGGCCGTTTCGTCCTATTTTGGGGACTCATCAGCAGTGCGCATCCACTACGGAGAATCGAATCTGGACCGTTACGATATGAAGTCACACCCACTGGACCAACGGGTCTCGGCTTCAGAGAGGTAACTGTTAAGTGAAGGAGTCGAGACGGAACGACAGAAGAGTAGTAGAGTTCAGTAGTAGTAGAGTAAGTCACACCCAGAGACGGCGGCAAGCGTCACTGTTAGCGAGCACGTAGACTCAGTAAGGAGTCATACTGCGATACTTCAATACCAAGACTGTATATATATTAGTGCTACTAACCTGCATTCCTGGATCTACTAACCCGTATTACCAGTTTGTATTATTACGTTAATACATTTATTTTCCTTATCCATTCCTGGCGTTTGTTATTCATTGATATCGGATTCATCCCGGAATCCACAACAGTAACAAACCAGACTCGATATAGCACCAGCTCTTCACAAATTCCGTGGTGTGAGTCATCCGTGTTTACTTATACTAACGGACTGTATCCTCAGGAGTCACGCCTTCTATCCCCAAGACGCTCCATCCAGAGCATTAGAAGCCGGTTCAAGCAATGATATATACTCTTGTTAAGTAAAATTCGCTGTATTGAAGTTCTTTTTATCTCCGACTCAAAACAACTAGAGATCACCGGTTGAAAGAGAAGAATGCAGCATTATTATGGAATTGAAGCCGTCACCCCAAAACCAACTGCACCAAGGGGCTATATAACACATATTCATTAAACTCCATTGTTCGTTGAATATAACAAAATAATGTCTTGTCTTTATTCACTTTTTATACACGATTATTCTTTTATATGTTTTTGCTATAGCAAACCTATGGGCGATAATGGGTATATCCCCATTCCCATAAATCCAGTAGTGGATACTGTATGTTGGTCTACCGTTGGAAATTCCCGCCCACCTGTCTTCAGACTGGACAGGCAGCTCTTGGGTAGTTGTTGAACTCTCTGCCTTCAACCCGGACAGATAGACAGATCCGACCCCGTGTATGCAGGAGTCTACGGGAAATTTTTTTCCCGAGCCTACAGACTCGGTTTCGTCCCACATAAAAATTGGCCTTGTGTCGCATCCTGCCTTGTGGGCAGGTTGGATAAATAACCTACAGTTGGAGATTCAATGTGGAATTCTTTTAACTCACTTCTAGCAGTTATCTACTTCTACTCGCTGGCGAATCTTATATGTGTTGTTCTTGTCCTAAGTATTATCGTTCATTACCAACCTTCGTTTGATAATTCTATTCAGTAACCTTCCCTAGGTTACAACAGTTTTTTTTCTTTGATTTGTCATCCTCATTTGATCTTTAGCGATCTTGTTACTGTTTCAACACACATGACAATGTAATAAATATTTTCATAGCAACTGCTCTGATGAGGATTTTCCCTGCTCCCCCGACTACTTGAATTTAAACGTCCTACTAGATTGGCAACTAGGTCTCACAGTTTTACTGTTGAAATAGATGCACCTGACACTTCTATTCTAACAGTTTATTTTCTCTCGCTTTTCATCTGTGGAACTCCCTTCTGATTTCTTGCTTCCCTGATAACTACAAGCTTAAAAAATTTAAATGAAAAGTCAGTCGCCAACTTCTGTCTATTTGAATCATATTCCTTTTTTGGGCCTTACCTCAATCTTCCCCATTTTCAATCATCACGCTTTTATTCACTTTCACGCCCTGTAACCTCCACCCCCATTGCGTCTTAGTGGCGTTGTCGCCTTGCTTGGAGGTGAAACGATTAAAAAAGAAAAACAAAGTTTCTTTTCATTTAAATATCTCTTTCATCTTCTATCAATCTTATTCTCCCTTCCCTTAACAACTCAAACTATCACTGTGAAGAGAGCTAAGCTATATATATATATATATATATATATATATATATATATATATATATATATATTCTTTAATAAGATTACCCAAAGATTTCAGGCCGGTAGACGAAAATAAATATAGTGTTTAATAAATAAACAGAACATCTACTCAAATACGCGAATGCCCTAAACTAACATTTAAAGTGATATATATATATATATATATATATATATATATATATATATATATATATATATATATATATATATATCGGGTGTAACAGTAAAAGTGTCCAAATCATTTATCAGCATAATTGTCCATCCCGCAAAATGTTTAATATCTAATAAACCACTAAACACATTGAGCTTCATTTTTCCGGGATTTTAGATAAGATGTTTAGTCATCTTGACA
The DNA here is from genome assembly GCA_964036315.1 of Acanthosepion esculentum. Classification (NCBI taxonomy): domain Eukaryota; kingdom Metazoa; phylum Mollusca; class Cephalopoda; order Sepiida; family Sepiidae; genus Acanthosepion; species Acanthosepion esculentum. The sequence continues at coordinate 7,143,054 of OZ038488.1, forward strand.
CCATTTTCCGTAAGAATAACTGAAAAACCATTTAAGTTATTCACCTAGAAAGAGAGCAAGTGAAAATCGTTTTGTATCAGACCCACTATGTCTTCTCAACTGACCAATGGTGAGACGAAAAAAGATCTCCCTGGCCTTCAGTAATGGTACCAACATTCATACTATGGCTTCTTTCTTCCAAATCCATTCAAGAACCATGAAGAGAACGGTGAATACGTTTGTAAAAGAGGGAACGTTAGAGAAGAAAACTGGATCAAGAGGTCACAACAGGAAGAAGGATCATCATTTCAACTTAGCTAAAGAGATCAAATAGAAAAAATCCAACTCAATCCACAAGATGTTTGGCACGTGAGAGAGAAGTTTCAGTTATGACAGTCCAAAAAGCACTGAAGAAAGACTTGAAAATGAAATCCTACGTGAAACTTGTGAGGTACCTGGTTACTCCAGAACAGAAGGTTAAAAGGGTAGTTGAATAAATTGGAAAATCATTCTGGAATAATATATATATATATTTGAACGTAATGTGTCTCATTCATGAGCTTCCGGTCTTTAGCTATGATTAATTTATGAACATGTCATTTTTTGTTTATAATCGAGTTCATCCCGATTCTTCTAGTAAGCTTGGAGAGTAATTATACATTGTTATTGCTCAAAGTAGAGTCCAATAGTGTTATAAAAACATATATATAGTGTTATAAAATATATATATATATATATATATATATATATATATATATATATATATATATATATATATATATATATATATATATATATATATATATAATGTGTTTGCCTGTTTGGACTTGCTTTTATATATCAAAATGTTACGAATCATTGATTACTTTCACATGCTTATTCTAAGAACGCAATTTATATGAAAACAATTCCAGGCTTTTATCAAAACATTGCTGTAAATGTATCTCTCTGCCACGTGACAAATGTCGCGTTCAATATTTGCTCTATATTCAAGTCGCCCAACATATATTCCCGCCTATAAATGTCTATTCAATTATTTATGTTCATATGTTACTACGTTCTCTAACGATTTTTTACATTCAGAACGCTATTGCTTTAGCTGGATTCCACAATCTATTGACATCAAGCAATACATAGAAGGAAAAATACAGTGTGGAAGTTTTCAGGTCGAGCTTATTCTGCATATTATAAATTTAACTTGGACGTCGTCGAGCATGACAATCACAAGGTATCATTGCAAAACTCATTTGTGATTTACGATATCATGCAATTCTATTTATTTAATCAGTTCGCCCCAAGCAAGGCGATAATGCTACTAAAACGCAAGAGAAGCGAAAGAGAATGAGAAAACTTTAGAAGGAACTGGAAAGCCAATCCTAATTAGAAGACAAACAATAAATATCTACACCTGTTCAAAAGCGGAGAAAGATGTGACACTGGTTCAATCTCACTCACTGAGTAAGAACAAGAACAAGTTAACATCGTCGGGTGCCTTTAAAAAGTAGGTGTTGCATCACAATTTTCCTTCTACTAGTTAACACGTTCTAAGGTTTCCAGCACTCCCGAGGGACTTACCACGCGCTTGGGAGTCAAGATATGTATTTTGGCATCCCTAATTTTAATCCTTCTGGGCGTATAGCCACCCCTTTCTTGGTGGGGGAACCAGTTTAGTCTCCAAGATAACCCCTGACCATATATATCTACGGATGAAGTAAATTAACCTTAATGAAAATATATATGGCAAGGTCCATTAAGTAAAATCAGTGTACCCGGGATTAAAAAAAGAATGATTGAATGATTGCTTGCAGGTAATGTAAAAATCATGATTGACATTCATCAGAGATGACAAACATGAATGCACACGCCATTATCTAAATCAATATGACTCTGTGGCCTGGAATTAGACGTTTTTAATAATACCAAAAAAGTGATTATCCTTTATTCTTTTATGTGCTGTATCTCTTCAGTGAGTTGGTGATCATGGTTCTTCACAAGTTCCCATCTTTTGCAGTTCTGTTTATCTTTTTATCTATTCCGCCCATTTCTTACTCAGGTAACCATTTACACAAGATCTTAAGGTAGGTTATTCGACGCGTTCCACTGTCTGTCCCTCTTGCTTTCAATATATCCTGTAAGTGTCAAATTCTCCAAGCCCTTTTTCCTCATCAGATATCACAGAAATTCCAGCTGTCCTTTTCTGATCATAAGCACAGGTGTTTCTATTTACCTTCGTCAAACACATATTCCGTCCATGGTATTCTCAGCATCAGTTTGTAGATTAAAAATTCTGTTGCTTAAAGTCTCTTGTTCATCTGTGAAGATTCGGTATCCACTGTAAACAATTTCTGGTCATTTTTTATTTTTATTCTTTCTTTAATTTTAATTTTAGTCACATTTAAACGACTGAAAGGATAATCCTTTAATTGGTCATGGCAGCTCAAAGCATTTGTAGCCGACACACCTATCTATCTCTAATCAGTTTCGGAGTCGACCAAAACATTGTGGTTTTGGACGAGTGTGGGCTGGGTGCTGGGACTTTTCCTAATCAAGCTGGAAGGCGGGAGGAGTTCAAGTTCCATAAAAGAGACGTCGTTTTGCCAGCTCACCAGTCCCCACCCTGACGAGCGCGCCATGGACACGCCCTATTTTACACTAATCAGTTTCGGATTAAGCCAAAACATTGTGGTTTGGGACAAGTGTGGGCAGGGAGCTGTGACTTATAACCTTTCCTAATCAAGCTGGAAGTGGGGTGGAATTCAAGTTCCATGTAAGAGACGCCGTTTAGCCATTTCACCGGTCCACCCAGGCGAGCTCGCACTGGACAGGCGCTATTTGACACTCTTTTCTATCTCAGTTTCGGATTCGACCAAAACATTGTGGTTTGGGACGAGTGTGGGCTGGGAGTTGTGACATAACTTTTCCTAATCAAGCTAAAAGGCGGGAGGAGTTCAAGTTCCATATCAGAGACGCCGTTTTGCCAGCTCACCAGTCCACCCGGCGATCTCGTACTGGACAGGCCCTATTTGACACGCTCTTTTCTATCTCAGTTTCGGATTCAACCAAAACATTGTGGTTTGTGACGAGTGTGGGCTGGGAGTTGTGACATAACTTTTCCTAATCAAGCTAAAAGGCGGGAGGAGTTCAAGTTCCATATCAGAGACGCCGTTTTGCCAGCTCACCAGTCCACCCGGCGATCTCGTACTGGACAGGCCCTATTTGACACGCTCTTTTCTATCTCAGTTTCGGATTCAACCAAAACATCGTGGTTTGTGACGAGTGTGGGCTGGGAGTTGTGACATAACTTTTCCTAATCAAGCTAAAAGGCGGGAGGAGTTCAAGTTCCATATCAGAGACGCCGTTTTGCCAGCTCACCAGTCCACCCGGCGATCTCGTACTGGACAGGCCCTATTTGACACACTCTTTTCTATCTCAGTTTCGGATTCAACCAAAACATTGTGGTTTGTGACGAGTGTGGGCTGGGAGTTGTGACATAACTTTTCCTAATCAAGCTAAAAGGCGGGAGGAGTTCAAGTTCCATATAAGAGACGCCGTTTTGCCAGCTCACCAGTCCACCCGGCGATCTCGTACTGGACAGGCCCTATTTGACACGCTCTTTTCTATCTCAGTTTCGGATTCAACCAAAACATTGTGGTTTGTGACGAGTGTGGGCTGGGAGTTGTGACATAACTTTTCCTAATCAAGCTAAAAGGCGGGAGGAGTTCAAGTTCCATATCAGAGACGCCGTTTTGCCAGCTCACCAGTCCACCCGGCGATCTCGTACTGGACAGGCCCTATTTGACACGCTCTTTTCTATCTCAGTTTCGGATTCAACCAAAACATTGTGGTTTGTGACGAGTGTGGGCTGGGAGTTGTGACATAACTTTTCCTAATCAAGCTAAAAGGCGGGAGGAGTTCAAGTTCCATATCAGAGACGCCGTTTTGCCAGCTCACCAGTCCACCCGGCGATCTCGTACTGGACAGGCCCTATTTGACACACTCTTTTCTATCTCAGTTTCGGATTCAACCAAAACATTGTGGTTTGTGACGAGTGTGGGCTGGGAGTTGTGACATAACTTTTCCTAATCAAGCTAAAAGGCGGGAGGAGTTCAAGTTCCATATCAGAGACGCCGTTTTGCCAGCTCACCAGTCCACCCGGCGATCTCGTACTGGACAGGCCCTATTTGACACACTCTTTTCTATCTCAGTTTCGGATTCAACCAAAACATTGTGGTTTGTGACGAGTGTGGGCTGGGAGTTGTGACATAACTTTTCCTAATCAAGCTAAAAGGCGGGAGGAGTTCAAGTTCCATATAAGAGACGCCGTTTTGCCAGCTCACCAGTCCACCCGGCGATCTCGTACTGGACAGGCCCTATTTGACACGCTCTTTTCTATCTCAGTTTCGGATTCAACCAAAACATTGTGGTTTGTGACGAGTGTGGGCTGGGAGTTGTGACATAACTTTTCCTAATCAAGCTAAAAGGCGGGAGGAGTTCAAGTTCCATATCAGAGACGCCGTTTTGCCAGCTCACCAGTCCACCCGGCGATCTCGTACTGGACAGGCCCTATTTGACACGCTCTTTTCTATCTCAGTTTCGGATTCAACCAAAACATCGTGGTTTGTGACGAGTGTGGGCTGGGAGTTGTGACATAACTTTTCCTAATCAAGCTAAAAGGCGGGAGGAGTTCAAGTTCCATATAAGAGACGCCGTTTTGCCAGCTCACCAGTCCACCCGGCGATCTCGTACTGGACAGGCCCTATTTGACACACTCTTTTCTATCTCAGTTTCGGATTCAACCAAAACATTGTGGTTTGTGACGAGTGTGGGCTGGGAGTTGTGACATAACTTTTCCTAATCACGCTGGAAGGCGGGAGGAGTTCAAGTTCCATAAAAGAGACGCAATTTTGCCAGCTCATCCCGACGAGCTCGCACTGGACAGGCCATATTTGACACACTTTTTTCAATCTCTAATCAGTTTCGGATTCGACCAAAACATTGTGGTTTGGTACGAGTGTGGGCTCGATGTTGTCGCTCATAACTTTTCCTAATCAAGATGGAAGGCGGGAGGAGTTTAAGTTAAATGAATGTGAAGCCGTTTTGGGAGCTCACCAGGTCACTCTGGCGAGCTCGCACTGGACAAGCCCTATTTGATACACTCTTTTCTATCTCTAATCAGTTTCGGATTCGACCAAAACATGTTGGTTTTGCACGAGTGTGGACTCGGTGATGTGACATAACTTTTCCTAATCAAGCAGGAAAGAGGGAGGAGTTCAAGTTCGGGAGCTGTGACTTACGACTTTTTCTAATCAAACTGGAAGGCGGGTGGAATTCAAGTTCCATATGAGAGACGCCTTTTTGCCAGCTCGCCATGGACAGGCCCTATTTGACACATTCTTTTATATTTCTAATCAGTTTCGGACTCGACCAAAACTTTGTGGTTTGGGACGAGTGTGAGCTGGGAATTTTGACATGACTTTTCCTAATCTAGTTCCATAATAGAGACGCCGTTTTGCCAACTCACTAGTCCACCCCGACGAGCTCGACATGGACAGGCCCTATTTGGCACAATCTTTTCAATCTCTAATCAGTTTCGGATTAGACCAAAACATTGTCGTTTGGGACAAGTGTGGGCTGGAAGTTGTCGCTCATAACTTTTCCTAATCAAGCTGGATGACGGGAGGAGTTCAAGTTACATAAAACAGACGCCGTTTTG
>OZ038488.1:7153745-7168745 GCA_964036315.1 Acanthosepion esculentum
TTTCCAGTATTGATGGTTACTTCCTTCCTAACCTTTTGTTTGAAGTAGTGTGGAATGTCAACACCTTGATTATTTTCTCTTCGAGTTACATGTGCTATACATTTTAGTTGTTGCCATTGTCGAAAATCCTCAAGTGATGTGATTTCTAATAGAAACTGTTATAGTTAGGGATTCTGTAGCCCCAGTGAACTACAAGAACCCATGAGAAAAATTACTTTTGATAACATGATCATCCTTCATAAATCCCGTATCTGTAAACATCTTGCTGTGACAAAAGTACTCTATATAAAACATATGCCACCCAGTATTAATCTCACCTTGTTTAACAATGGAAATAATGTGCTAAAGGTTTTGGTTTAAACAGAAGGGCACCAACTCGAATTCCAGGCTGGGAATGAACACCTGCTACTACATAGGCTTCACTCAACTACATCTTTAAAAAAGAAAACACTGAAAAGAAATAAGAAAACAATTAATAGCAAGCCCTTGGAAATGGAGATGGAAGTGGCCGAAAGCGCTTGGATCAATAGACACTATGGACATTTTGCACACTCCCTTACCCCGACCAAACGGGAAAATTTAAGAATACTAGAAAAACTCAATAAAAGACTCATCAAATTTCCCCTGTCTGTCATATTCAACGAAACATGTTTGAAAGAATGGTTGCTGCCTAAATATAAATTATATATATATATATATATGTGTGTGTGTGTGTGTGCGTGTATGTGTGTGTGTGTGTGTGTGTACGTGTGTGTGTGCCTATGTATGTGTGTTTATGTGTGTGTGTGTGTATATGTATGCATGTGTATTTCTGCTAGCGTTTATAATATTATGTCTCGCTTAAGCTACTCGTCGTGACGTGAACAGAAATTCTCCTCGACTGACTCCAACCGACTAGTTTTAACCAGTTTCCCAACTAAAACGAGATGTGCCACAAAACTGAGTTTTGCGTGAGGGACCCAAGCGCGTACAATCGGGCCAATGGTCATAATTTACCCAGGCCTGGCAACGGCGGGATCGGGCACTTTGCATTGTCTATTCTTCTCAGCCGAGTATACGTCCATACACAGAGCCCCCGAGAGAGTCGCACTCTGGCCGAAGACAGAGCTAGACAATCACGGGAGACTGCGAACTGCCTGACTGCGACAAATTGATGCTTACCCACTCCCGTCACTGAGACAGGATGTGATAAAAGGTCGAGTTTCCCCGAGCGTGTCGACCCGGGCCAATGGTCAAAATTTACCCAGACCCCGCAACAGTGAGATGGTTCACTTTGCATTTTCTATTTTTCGCAGCCGAGTCTCCGTCCGTAAACAAAGCCACGATTGAGTCACACTCTGCCTGAAGACAGAGAGTTTGACAATCGCGAGCCAGACTTTGGACTGGATGACTCCGACGGACTGGTAATTAGCCATTCTTCCCACTGGGATGAAACAAAAAATGTATTGATGGTAATATTTTTATATATTTATTACAACAACTTTTTTTAAAAACCATTTCACCCCAAACAAGGTAACTCTATCAGCGGTTGGCAGCAAGTCTAGAAGAAAGAAAAACCTGATTTTAAAAAGTGGAGAATGCAACTGGAAACAACTTCACTATCTTTTTTCCAAAAATCATTACAAGAGCACTATGTGGAGAGCTATGGTCACTCTCGATCTACCCTAGCTTTTTCCCCCCAAGCAAGGCAACTCTATCCTTGGTTGGCACCAAGTCTAGAAGAAAGAAAAAATTAAATTAAAAAAGTGGAGAATGCAACAGGAAACCACCTCTCTATCTTTTTCCAAGAAATCATTACAAGATAAATATGGGGAGAGCTATAGTCACTCTAGATCTACCCTACCCTTTTTCACCCCAAGCAAGGCAATAAAGCCACTTGGATGCAATGGATTACTGGGTGTCAGAGAAAATGAGAAAAAGTACTATTAAGGAGAGTACCAATAAAAGAACAGGAATTAAGAAAACAAAAGATAACGATTGACATTGCATTTAAATTTTTGAAGATCAAAGTTGACTTGGAAGCAAGAAGACGGAAGAGAGCTTCACACGTGAGAAGTGCTATGTTAGCATAGAAATTACCGTCACATCTAGCCATTTCAAGTGTAAAATTTCCGAGACCTTGCTGCCAATCTGGTACTGCGCTTAAATTTATAAAATCTAGGTACCATAGCGATAAGTAGGTACCATTACCATGAAAGTATTTATAGAAATGGCCAAGGGAATTATGAACAAAATCAAGCGAGGGAAAACCCACGTTAATGCTGTTCTCGTAACACAACTCCAGTCTTCTCATTGTACGTCTGCTTTTATTTTTTCGTCTTCCAAAACTAGGCAGCCATGTTTAATACATTTCCAATTGACTTGTATTATATATCTTACCACTTACCGTCGCTCTTGTATCAAACAGTGGTGTAGTATTGATATGAATTTAATAGCTTGTAATTTACGCTAAACTCAGCCTTCCAGGCAAATATTTCTCGTACATTACTCGTAACCACACCAGTAGCTTTTTTAATTTAATTTTCTGCCGGATGATTCATTCCAGATTATATTAATAAGTCCGCTGTGTGGCACTGTTAATAGCTGAGTTTTGATCTGAAATTTTCGTTGAATAATGTTCGTTTTCTCCGATTAACGGAGAAACTTTGGATTAAGTGCAAGGAAGGAGATTACGGAGAAAATATAGCATTCAATGTCATCCCACTCCAGAACGTAGACAATTATGGCTCTCCACACCTTTCTTTTCTTTATTATTAGTGAATTGCCATGACCTTTTGAGAAGGATAATGAAGTGGTTTCCCGTTGCTTTTTCCAGTGTTTGGATTCAGAGTTATTACTGTAGACAATCTGCTACCTCCCCTGTTATTTACACATAGTCGGAAAAGAGATGTATTCATACCTTTTCCAAGGGCATTAGTGCGAAAAAGCGGATAAGTTGTTGACAGATATTTTTGAAATAATATCTTTTCCTTTATTATTATTAACATCTTTTAGAATATTTTGAATTTAGATACCTGAAATTCGAACTGACCCTTCTATATGAGCGGGTGCTGAAAACTTTTCGATCCGATCAAGAAGATTAACCAAAAAGTAGTATTTGGTCATTTCTTCATATTTTGTGAAGTTGTTCGAGCCTATAACTATTCCCGTATATCTGCACCATTATATTTTCTATGTATTGGTGTTAATAGTTGTCCACAGCTACTCTTTCTTTATAATCTGGGAACAGTCATAATTTCCTGGAAAAGATTTTTTTATGTATGTTCAGTCAAGAGGCACTCGATGTAGAGAGTTACTGTGTGGTGCTGTATGTGCCTGAGAAAAGGCAAGAAGTGCAGTTTACGAAGTTATGTAGAAAGGATAACAGTTAACCCTAGACCTGAAGACAAGGTTGTAGTGATCGAGGAAGCAATCTCTCGGGAGTCTGTTCCACAAAGTAGCAGTTATTGGAAAGAAGTTGCCCGAATCTTCCTTCTTACTAACGGAATACGAAGGCAATGAGGATGTTTCATCCCCGTTTACGCGGTATAGCAGGTCCCAGCTGCTAAAATCAGGGCTGGTGGAATTAAATAATGTAGCCCGTCTGAATATTTGCCGTGGAAATAGCGAGAGGGTAGCGAGTGGCTTGCGACGTTTTGTCCGTGGGGAAGGGTTTGTAGGGTGGAAATTATTCATCACCCACGAGGTTGCGTAGTCGCTTTTGAAGTCAGGCAAGTCAGGACTGGGTAGCTGCAGCCCAGATACGGCAGCAATGTACTATATTTGGGGTGATCTGGTTCTTGTAGAGTATGGTCAGAGGTCACATACTTGAACATTATAAGGAATTGACTACTTTTCCAGAGTTTTTAGCAATAGTTTGTACATATGATTTCCATTTGAGGTGTGGGGTTCAAGACAAGGGGCTTCCATGGAAGAACACCCATCCATCAGAATAGTTCAAGTACTGTTCGGTGATGATGGAACATTACTGGTTTTATTTTGACCCTATTGAGCCACTACGCTTCAGTCAGAGGAGAAGTGAGCTGTCAGGTTCTGATCATACAGATTTTGGGAGGTGCACCTGTAAGCTGTTGTATCATCCACATAGATACTGACTAAAGATTGAAATATGTTCTTAGGCAGATCATTAATATAGAGAAGAAAGACCAATGAGAGAACCTTGAAGAATGCTGTCATTGATCTCATGGATTTCCGAAGACTGGACCTACCTGTTAGGAAGAACTTGATAATTGCGAAAACCCTTCCAGAAATCCATAGCTGGAGAGTTTATGTAGATACCCCCGGTGCCAAAGCATTTGATATATTCAGGTCAATGTTCTTCATGTTGAATTCATTGTCTAGTAACTCACTGATTCTGTGAAAAATAACAGTTAAGACATCAGTTGTGGGTTTAACAGGGCAAAATCTATACTAGTTATCGATCAGGAGGTTGTCCTTGTTGAGGTGTTCAACAACCCTCTTGCTGATTATAGATTTGACTGATTCATTTTTCCTTTTTTATGGCCTATCAAACCTTTACAAGTTATTTAAAGTCAGAGCAGCAGTACAATGAACCAACATTTTTTCTAGTATCTTTAGCAATGGATCAGACATTTGTATTCAACTTGAAGTCTGGGGAGAATTTGAATCTCAACAGGTATTCAAGGCAAGAAGCCTCCTTGAGAAAAGTGCAAGTTCAAGGTCTGCTTGGAAGTATTGGAATGTTACTAGTTCAGTTTTGGCTGTATTGAATTTTACAAGCCAGTCCTTTCCTCATTGATGAGCTTTATGTAGCAGACCCCATTGCCAAACCTTGTCAAAAGCCTTTGATATATTCAAGTCAATGGTCTTCATGTTGAATTCATTGTCTAGTGCCTCGCTGATTCTGTGAGAAATGATAGGTAAGACATCAGCTGCGGATCTAGCAGGGCAAAATCCATATTGGTTATCGATCAGGAGGTTGTTCCTGTTGAGGTGTTTAACAACATCATGGACATGGCTCAGTGGATAAAAGCGTTGGTTGGATCTAGAAACTTGACCCAAAGTGTTGTGAGTGCAATACCTAGCTATAGCAGTGGTAAACAAAAATTTTTAAAGAAAGATAACTGAGACATCCGCAAGAGGCATGGCACGTGGAACTAGAACACGCTGGAGGAAATTCCAGTTCGAAATTCCAATCACCTGAAGAATGCTGGAGCTTACAACGACCGAAATGTTATGAAAATGGCAATAAAGATGAAGACAACAGTTCGAACAATTTAAATAATGTAAATCATCTTTCCTTATTTTGTATTTTTATTACTCATTTCACCCCATGCAAGTCGGTATTGCCACAAAGTGTTACAGAGAGTGAAAGTGAAAGTGAAAGTGAAAGTGAAAGACAATGAGAAGACTGAGAATAGAGACTAAAGGAAGGGCAAAGAAACGAACGGGTTTTCAGAAAAGATAGAACATCTCGATTGACGTTGCACTTAAAGTTTTGAAGATTGTAGTTAACAGGGAAGCAAGAAATCGGAAGGGTGTTCCACAGGTTATAAATGAGTGAAAAGAATATGTTAGAGCAGAAGTAAAAGTTGCATTTAACTATTTCAACATAAAAACGGTGGGACCTAGTTGCCAATCTAGTAGCACGCTTAAATTCATGTTGTCGAGTCACCGGCGAATAAATCTCGTCAGAGCAGTTCCCATGCCTAGAAATTTCAACTGTCACTTCCTTAAGTTAAGTATCCCTTTTGTTTCCATTTTCTCTAAAACTTCGTCGTTGCTCACACGGTATTCTCAACATCCTTCTGTAGAAACACATTTCTTTTGTTTCTTCATCTGCGAGGATATTGTCCAGCGGTCACTACCACATCGGAGGATCGATATTATCTAACAGTTCCGTATTTTTTTCTTTATTTTTAATTATATTTTCCTGTTTCTTAATACTTTGCTGGAGTTTTGGAAGGCATCTTTCGCTATCGCAATGCGCCTTCGGATTTCGAGTCACACTTTCCGTCTTCTCTTAAAACGCTTTCAAGAAATCTTAGCACTTGTTTAGTTTTCGCATCTCCAATTTGTAATTCGCATGTTGGGCTCTTCCTTTTGCAGACAACCATGCATTATGTCTTCTTGCAATTGATGCTTAGTCCTTTCTTCTCGCTTTCCTTCACTACTTTATGTAGGAGTTCCTCTATTTTCCTTTCTGTGCTTGCAATCAACATTGTGTCATCTGCATATCTTATGTCGTTAAGATTGTGGCAAACGCTAATGTATCCTGATAGCACTTCCAGTTCCATTAGAATCACCCCACTGTGTAGGCTTGAAGTCCGGTGAAATGTCACATCCTTGTCTTACAACATTTTCTATTTATTTTGTTTTGTATATTTACAGAATTCTTTTTCTAACTGTTTATATTTCTGAGATGGGGTATTGTAATTATTTACATCATTTACATAATTCGGACTGCTTCTTTATTGTCATGTTCAAGACGTTGCGGCCGTTGTACGCTCCGGCCTTCTTCAGGAGACTGGAATTTCGAACTGAACCCTTTATTTCGTTCACCGAGGTAGATTTGTGAGCGTTGTGAGTTCAATACCTGGCTACTGCAGTGGTGGACAAAAATCTTGGAGAGTTAAGTTAAAGGGAGATAACTGAGACATCCAGAAGAGCCATGGCACATGGAACTAGAACATTCTACTCCGGTAGATGAAATAAAGGGCACAGTTCGAAATCCCAGTCTCCTGAAGAAGGCCGGAGCGTACAAGGGCTGAAACGTCGTGAACATGACAATAAAAATGAAGATAAAAGTCCGAACAATGTAAATAATGTAAATTCCTTTTCTATTCGTATGCAGGCGGTTTGCTCCCAGAGGTTCTGAATTATTCTCATATCCTCCACAATAAATACCCCATTAGGCCGCGTACCTATTGAACTTCCTCCGAAAAAAAATTTACCGACAGATATCAACTCAAATAAAGGTTGAATGTTAATTTAAAGCTAAAATTATTGCTAACATTATCTGAACTCTTATGATTTGACACGCTAGTGTTGGGTTAAGAATAACGCTACAATTCCAGTAAGTGTGTAATTATCATTTAACATGTACGTTACGTTAGAATTCTCATTTGTAAAATGCAGTATCATTTTTCTATATTTCTTTAAGCGGAAACAATACGCCAAACCTACTTGGTGTCGAGTTTAAGCGATCCACCCTACACTAGAAAAACGAGCTGAGTTGCTGGAGTCAGATAGCGGAGAGTGTTCGTTTTAACACAAATATAAAACAAATATTCGAGGATACGTTGAGGCAAGATGAATTGATTTCAGGATCTGGAAAATATAGAGATATTGAGCAATCTGGCTACCGTTTAAAATGGGCCTTTCTGTATTCGTGAAGATAGGAAAAGAAATCTTATAATTCTTGTCGGTGTGAATCTTGCAAAATCTTTTAGTGCAAAGTCGACGTTTTTCCAAAGACAGTATTTTATTCATTTGTAATCCCGATCAAACAGAATTACATCTTACTGGGGAAATTTTATCTCATATGACAGAAAGTTAAAACGTGATGAAAGGGAGGGGAGTAAAAACGACAGAATAGAAAAGAAAGAACAGATAAAAGAGAGTACGCCTAGTTAGATTCTACTTAGAAAGAAAGTACAGAAGAAAAGAAAAAAGAAAAGAAAAGAAAGAAAGAAAAGGAAAAGGTAAAGGTAAAGGATAAAAAGAATGAGAACAAAGAAAAAAGAAAAATATAAAAAGATAAAAGAAAGAAATACAAAAAGAAAACAAGCACAATAAGAAAAAGAAAGAAAGAAAAACATGAAAGAAAAAGAAAGATAGATAGAAAGAAAGAAAGAAAGAAAGAAAGAAAGAAAGAGCGAAAGAAAGAAAGGAAAGAAGAAAGAAAGACACTACAAAGAAAGAAAGAAGAAAACATTAAGAAAAAGAAAGAAACACGTTAAGGAAAAGGACGAAAAGAAAAGAAAGAAAAAGAAAGAAGGTAAAGAGAAGAAAGGCACTAAAAATAAATGAAGAAAGCAAAAAGAAATAAGCGTATTTCAAGGAAGAAATAATAAAACTAAAAAACAATGAATATATGTTTATAAGTGCATCCATGTGTGTATGAGACAAAGAAAAAAAATGAATGAATTTAAAGCAAGAGATAATATAAGCGCATACATCTGTATTTGAGAAAGAAAGAAAAAAAGAAAGAAATGGTGAAAGAAAATGTCTTTCGAGAAATAAAAAAGAAAGCGCATACAAAAAAAGAAATAGTAAAAGAGAAAAAGAAAGAAAAATGAAGGAACCAAAGAAAGAAATTAAGAGAAATAGAAAGAGATGATCTACGGTAAAGAATGAATGAATGAAGTACATAAATGTATGTTTGGTGAAGAAAGAAAGAAACAAACAAAAACGAAGAAGGACCGATGGATTTAGAGCAGTAAACAAAAAGGTTTTAAATATTTTTGTTTAATATTCACTAATGCCACTGGGAAGGAGGGTATCAAAAATTTGTCACTGCTATGTATAATCATACCTCATCATCACTTTTCCCAGTAGGGGCACGGACGAAAACACGCAACTATCTCAACCACTAGGTGGGTCGATTTTTCTTCTCATCGCGTACACACCTCCAGAGTACAAACTAGCAGCACCCACACCTACATATCTACCTACCCTCTCTTCCGCTTTCTCTCTCTCTCTCTCTCTCTCTCTCTCTCTCTCTCTCTCTCTGCAGAGGGAAGTCACATCGTGGCAGTGTGAGAGTGTCTGAAGTGGAGATGCCAGGTCAGGGCCGATGACTTGTAGAGTGGTTTGACGTAACAATAATTAAATAAGTTTTGAAAATAAATTGCTCTGAAAAAGTAGATTTACATGGCACCTATTATAGTTTTGGTTTAGCAACTGTATTCAATGCTCTAACCTACAGATCTCGGTCAGTAAATAGATATTGATCTTTCTTCAGCTCTCCACCTTGATCCATCACTAAAGGCGCTGGAAAATGGTTGGCTTGTCATACTGCTGCAGTATGTAATCCATTCCACCCGAGAGTGCTCTATTATTACAATGGTTGGGTCAGTGCAAATATGAGCTGCAACGGCCCAGTTTCCAACCTCGACAGAATTCAAAAGCGTTTACGCGGCCCTGAAGACGATGGATTATTTTCCACCCTACAACACCTTTCTCCCCAGCCGCCACATCGAAAGCCTCTCCCTACCCTATCGCTGTTCTCATTGATAATGTCCGTTAGTTCCTTTACAATTAAAACTCGTCATGCCATGTACACAGGGTTCGAACCATCATCATTCACTGTCTATTCCCTTAGTACGGAAATGTCACTCAGACAGATTCTTGCTAAGAGGGGCTGCTTTGCGGAAGAGACTCCAAAGATGATATGACCCTGACTAATACAATCTTAACCTCTTCAAGTCTAGGGTCAACCATTCTTTATCCTTCATAATCTACAGTTCTTATGTCCATAAAACAACCCCATTCAGTCAGTAATCATCTAACTTGAGTGGCTCTTGTAGTAGGTGAACAATATCATAAAAATCAGTTTTTCTATTTAACATGTTAATATCGAATTGAATCACTTTTTTAAAATAACGAAATTGCTTTATCTTGTCACATGTGACACTGTAAGAGTTTAAAGCAAGAGAGACTAGCATTCTGCTTTTGCTTTTTGCTTTTTGTAGTTATTTTTAATTGCTTCTCATTAGTAACAAAGCAGTGAACTAATACATTATAAAAAAATGCAATATCAATTGTTATCTTTCGTTATTTTAATTCCTGTTCTTTTATTGTTCAGCATGAAGCAGAGTTATTTTTGCTTGCCTCCGACTCAGATATTCACAATTTAAATGATGTCAATGTTTTTTTTAACACCGTCTATTTAATCCTGTAAGCATCTACTTGGTTCAACAATGATTAAATAATTTTCATTTATAATTGAGTCTTTCAACATCTACTTGATAAGAGAACCTTTTTGGTGTGTGTGGGGGGGGGAGGGGGTGATTATTACCCCTTTGCAAAGGATGCAGTCAGCATATTGTAAACGCTCATTGATCGTTTGCACAATTTGTTGTCTAATAAGGTAAGAAAAAAAATGTTTCCTTTCAAGTCTTATTCCGCAAGTCAGACCAAAAATGAAGTATTTGGCTTGATGCTGCCCAATCCTCTCTTTCCAGTCTGGACAAAAGCATTTATGCAGCCTTGTAGGCGATTAATTATTTTCTACCCTACAACAGCTTTCTTGCTCCTCTATCAATATTTTCATGCAAGATGTTCAGACAAACTGCATTCCTTAGTTCTGCCAGTTCAGGCCTTTACAACTAAGACTTACCATGTCATGTACATATCGGTGAACCATCCGCATTCTATTTGTATTCCATTGGTAAGGAGGAAGTGCAGTGCGGACATTTTCTTCCCAAAAGCCTCTGCTTTGTTTCACGAATATCAAAATGAATGTAAAAATATTTGTAAAACTTGTTTGTGCCAAATATCGAATGGAAACGTTTAAGTAATTGTTAACTTTAGAGAATTCATAACTAACCTGAAAATACGGAGAAAAAAATTAAAAAAATGTGATTTCGAATGCCCGTAAATTATTTGCGCTGACATAAATTTGTTGCTAGAGACTTTTAGACGCAGGTGATGTCTTATTGGAGTTTTGACATATACTCGGACAAACCACCGTTATAGATATACGTCAGACTAAGAAAATGTCTATGCATACACATGGGCATATGCCATGTGCGTTTGGGTCTAAGAAAGAAAGAAAGAAAGAAAGAAAGAAAGAAAGAAAGAAAAACCCTGCCTTCTTTATTTATTCCTCGTTTTCATTCTTCTGTACTTACATCCAAAAAAGAAATATAAAAAGAAAAATGAAAGACAAGGAGAAACAAAGATAAGGATAGACAGAATGAGAACAAAGAAAGAACAGAGAAAGATAAAAAGAAAAAACGAATAGAGAACGAAAAGAAAGAAAGAAAGAAAGAAAGAATGAACGAAATAAGTTTGTTCGCTTTCTTTCTTTCTTGCTTCATTGTTATCTTTCTTTTCTTCTTTCTCCGTCATTTTTTTTTCTTAAGAAAGAAAGAAATAAACAAACCAACAAAACAAACAACAAAGAAAACGACGACAGAATAGGAAATGGTAGAGGGGAAAGATTGACGACGAAGACAAATGACGAAGAAAATAACTGTGTTCGCTTTATTCTTTCTTTCTTTTTTCGTTCCCTTTCTTTCTTTCTTCATTGTTTTTTCTTTCTTTGTTCTATTTTTTTTTCTTTTTCTGTCTTTCATTTCTCATAAAGAAATAAAGAAAAAGCAGAAACCAAGGAAAAATAGAAATAATGAGAACGAAGAAAAAAAGAAAGAAAGGAATCAAAGAAAGAAAGAAAATAGAGTCTGGGCCAGAGACAGAAAGAAAAAAAGAAATAGGTAAAAGAAATGTCACTGAAAAGGATGGGGAAAAGAAGTTCAATAAATGTTTCACTCAAAACAGCAGTTCAGCTGAACTCATATCTCTGCGTAGACAAATGAAACGAGTGACCAGGAAAAGTATTCACAAGAATTTTATTTCGGGTTTTACCGTCATTCTCCCTTCATTCCTGTCATTGTCTGTATTTGGTTAACGTTCCATTTGTTTCCTAACAACTCTGGTGATCATCCGTTGGAATTAAGATTGATCAAGACAGTTTAGCCATTTGCTTTTTCGGGGAGTATAACTGATGGCTACTTGGCAAACGGAATGGGAAAAGATGGCTGCATGTTTTTACAAAATATGTCCTCATTCGCATTCCGAAAAAAAACAACTTATGTGTAAATTTTGCTCCTACAGATACGAAGAAATGAATATTTTTAATAAAACTAACGGTCACAATTTGAGCGTTAGTATTTTTATTTGAAACCCCCTGTCGTTCGGCTTACACACGTTTCCGGTCTATCGAATAGTAATAGAGGTTTTTCCCTTGCTTAGGATTCGATTTCCGGTTTCTTTTTTCATTCCCTTTCCCGCCCAGTAATCCCTTGCGTCTTAGCGGCATTATCGTCTTGCTTAGGGATGAAATGGTTTCTAAAAGTTAGCTAGATCAAAACAGAAAGTAATTAATCAGAACAAAAAAGGAATATTACTACCATATGGAGCTACCTAATCTTCACTTTCCAACTTTGACAGAGTTCGAAAGTGTTTACGTGGACAATAAAGTATTTTCTATCCTACAACCCCTTTCCCCACAGTCGCAACGTTGCTAGCCTCTCGCTACACTAACGCTTGTTTTATGGCAAATTTTCAGATGAGCTACGTTCCCTAGTTCTGCCAGTTCATATCTTCGGTTCTCAGGCCCGCCATACCACGTACACAGGATCTTCATTCATTTCATATTCCACTGAGAAACACACTCCCGAATAATGCTTCTCCGATCACTACGATTTTAACATATTCAAGTCGAGGATCAAACATCCATCCCACATATTCTCATAAAATTGCCCATCATACTTCCCTTCTTTATGCGCTTACAACTTAATTGTGTTTCGCAAAAATAAAAGCCGTCGACTGGAGGATAACGCTTTTAACACAAGCAGGATTTGTAAGTAAAATGCAGATTAACCATTTCTCTTCCGTTCATTTTGTTCTTAAGTCTCCCACACCCTGTAACTTTTGCATGGGGAGATACCGATTTAAAAAAAAAATATGATATCTATGAATAAATTTAATTGATTTATAACGTTTTATCGCAGTTACAATCAGTTTGTAATTTACCCCACAAAACGATCTTAATAAAGATCGAAAGTACTTGGGTTAAAAAAAACACAACGTCCTCATTGATGAATTTCATCTTAACATCAAGTATCTGATTAGAGAACTGGAAAGGATCAGGATAAAAATAAATAGACACAATTTTCGTCTCTATATTATTCAATGAAACATGTTTGAATGAAGATTTACTGCATATATATATATATATATATATATATATATATATATATATATATATATATATATATATATACATATATATATATATAAATGAATTTCATCTTAACATATATATATACATATATATACATATATATATATAAAATTTAAGATATAATATGTACATGAATTTCATCTTAACATATATATGTGAATTTAAGATATAATACATATATGAATTTCATCTTGATATATAATACAAGGTTATTAAAGAATGAACCGATTTCATGACGCATTGCTTCGGTTCTCAAGCATCGTTATGGAATGAGTCAGTGACCATTTGAAAGAGGAGTTTTGAATTGCTGTCACAAGGAAGCTGTAGTTGTATCTCCGGAAAAGTGCAATTGTTTGTTTGCCCCCGGAATGACGTCTCCTCAGCAAAAGGCGTTCTCGAGTTCGCGAAAACAAATTCGGTTGTCACGGTGCAGCATGTTTTTTCGAAGGCAATTCGACATTAATCCGCCCTCTCCTAAGAACATTCGACGGTGGTTTAAAGTTTCAAGAGAGTGAGTGTCTCTGTAAAGGAAAAAGTGTAGGATGACCACGAGTTTCGGAGGAACAAGTGACGAGAGTCCGTGCTGCGTTTGAGGGCAGTCCACAAATCGAGCTAGCCGTGTGATTGCGATCTCTCAATCCACTATCTGGCACGTGGTAAGAAGACGTCTACATTTGAAACCTTACAGACTACGCCTCCTTCAGGCACTTACCAAGAGCATGCACTTTGTGTTTGGCTTGCAAGATCCCTAGACCTCACAGTGTATGATTTTTTCTTGTGGAGTTACATAAAATATCGTGTTTCACCGCTACCCACTAACTTCGAAGACCTTAAACATCGAATATGAACAGCGATCAGCTCAGTGGATCGTATCTGTCTATATTTCTCAAGGACATATGGCACAGTAGATAAAGGCGTTAGTTAGATACAGTGACAGGAGCCAAAGAGTGTGAGTTCAATACCTGGTTAAGGCAGTGGAGAATTTGGAAAGGCGAATTAACAGGAGATAACTGAAAACTGACATCCATTAGACATGGCACGTGGAACTAGAACAGTTTACCCCAGCGAGAAAAACAAGGGTTCAGTTCGACATTCCAACCACCTGAAGAAGGGCGGAGCGTACAACGGCCGAAACGTTGTGATAAATATGGCAACAAAGATGAGGACAATAGTCCGAATAATGTAAATAATCAGTGGATCGTGATATGCTGATACGCGTCTGGGAGGAATTCTCATATCGCATTGATGTTGCCCGTTCTGCAGGTGATGGCCACGGGTTGAACACTTGTCAGACAGGAAATAAAAGTTCATTAGCTGAAGTTTTCTATTGCTTTTCCTTATTAAAATATTGCCTAATGAAATTGGTTCATTCTTTTTTTAATAATCCTGTATATATATATATATATATATATATATATATATATATATATATATATATATATATATATGTATGAATTAATATATATGAATTTCACATAACATCAAGAAACTGATTAGAAAGGATCAGTATAAAAATAAATAGACACAATATATCTATATTATTCAATGAAACATGTTTGAATGAAGATTTGCTGCCTATACACACACACACACACACACACACACACACACGCACACATATATATATATATATATAAACTTCATAAACAAATTTAAACCAGCACTAAAAAGATCATAACACGATACACATAAACACACAGCATATACACATGATGAAATACACGGCTGGTTAAACCACACACACACACACACACACACACACACACACACACACACACACACACACACACACACACAGAGGAAGTATATATGTGTGTGTGTGTGTGTGCGTGCGTGTATCATAGCATCTGGCCGAGTGGTTAGAACGTTCGCATTCTGACCATAAGACCTGGGTTCGGATCTCACCATGGTCGATTTGGCAAGAAGGAGACTTCCTGATGTTTGTCGGACTGGAGGGGTATGGTTTTCCGGCACCTTTGGAAAGTGCCTGAAAGCCATATCACTGGTTGACCCAAGTGAGTGAAATTGGATAGACGGAACCGTTGGGTGCTGTTGATATCTGTGCT
>OZ038488.1:7173745-7191245 GCA_964036315.1 Acanthosepion esculentum
CCCTTATTCTTATTACTTTTGTACTCCTTTTCTTTGTCAGTGATCTTCTTTTTCCTGTTTTTTTCTTTTTCTTTGTTCTCTTTCATAAACTTCTACCCGTTTTATTTCTTCTATTCTTTTCCTTCCTTCCTTCCTTCCTTCCTTCCTTCCTTCCTTCCTTCCTTCCCTCCTTCCTTCCTTCCTTCCTTCCCTCCTTCCTGTCATTTTTTTCTTTCTTCATCATTATTTCAATGTTTATTGACACTGCCATTATTATGACCCCCACCTCCGAATTTTTCCTCTCCTCCGGACACTCATTAAGAACAACAAGGATAAACCTACGCCTCGGGGGCTTGGGAAATAGACCCACAGATCTGTCTGGAAATCATAGAACTGCTAATTTTTCAGATAAGCATTTCTGGAATGAATACTCCTTTTTCTAACCAAATCTGGGCTCCAACACAACTGCAAATCACAACACAAATTAGCTATAAATACACACACACACATACGAAAACATACCTTATGTATAAAACATGTAATCATGTACACAAGTTTTGAAGAATCACTTTCATCACATTTAGTAAAGGTTACGCAGACTCGTTTTATTTCAGATGTACGTATTTACTAACTCTGACACAAGGTTTCCATTATTGAGCACTCAGTTGACTATGCGGAAAATTACATTGACGGAAAATGGATAAGTCTTGCAAGTTGCCTGTTGCATATATATATATATATATATATATATATATATATATATATATATATAGTCGTCAACAGACACACTATTTCTCTGTATCACAGTTCTTCAGTGTGGCTTGATACGCGGTTGCTTCAAGCGGGATCGAAACTCGACCGATTTGACATCAATCGGAGACTCTTAACCTAGGCTATCGGCGCACACTACAGAGAAAGGGAATTTTTATATCTTGGAGATTGCGTTTAAGCATGAAACAGACTGTCGCCGCTGGATGTTGAATTCAGTGTCCACTTTTATATTTACATACGCTCTATCACTGATAGTGAGTACCTTAACTCATAAATATAACATACCTTAAAACTATATTTTTATCATATATATATATATATATATATATATATATATATATATATATATATATATATATATATCGTCATACACAGACAGAATGTTTCGCTGTATCACAGCTCATCAGTCGGACTAGATATATGATTGTCTCAAGCCTGGATCGAAACTCGACTAATTTGGCATCAGTCGGGGATTATGCTCCTGAGCTATCAGCGCCCAGTAGAGAGGACGGCGAATTTTTACGTACCTATTCATCGAATAAACACGCCAGTGACAGAGAAGACTCAATTCATGGAAGAGCTTTGCAGTATTAGCATTAGTAGTCATTGTTTACAAATTCGAGCTTTCTCCCAAGAGTGCTCGACCGGAATTAAATTTTCCGGGGGCGTATATATCGTATATATATATATATATATATATATATATATATATATATATATATATATATATATGAGAAAAAAATCAACATTAAGAACACCCTTTATTCACTTTACATTACTTAGCATCTCACGTAATTTACATTGAGTTCTCATTTCTTCATCCCCCCAGCTATGGGTTAAATTACAAGGCAAAATGTGTTAGCCCGAATTATATTTATGGATGTTCTTAAATTTTAAATAATTGAAAACCTGACGACGGTTTTTTATTTCTGCCTATAAATACATTTCCTAAAAATCGTTATATTTGTATTGAAAAAGTCTATGAGAGGACGAACCGTATTGGTAAAGAATAGTTTTCCTTTTGTTTTTATTCGTTGTATATCATCTTTTGGCTTTAAGTGGGGTCTGTACTCTCACGTGTACACCATTGTAGAAATGAACGAATGCCTCATGCGACATATAATTGAACACTTTTTTCTCGGCGCAAGACAAGTGTTGTAGGTGGGCAAGCTGCATGAGTCAGATGTCGTGTTATCTTGTCCCATAAATGTCTAATGAGGGTCATATTTCGTGATCGTACTTAGTCGGGAAGTTATCGAACATCTTGCAGGGCATAAACATCACAATCATCGTGAAACATGAATAGGAACAGAATAGGTTGACCGCTATTCGGGATATGTATTTTGAAAGTTCTAACTTAACTCCACGTATTGTCTGGAGTTGGACTTGTGTGCCGTTGGCAAATGTACTTTGGAATATGTCACTGTCCGAGTATACGTAGCACACGCAATTGACTATCACTTGCAGAACTTTCTCTCATTAATGAATGCTACAGTGCACCATTCGAACGCCCACAAATTACACTCCTGCAATACCACTGAAAATGTGTACGATGCTAATAATAATGGTAATATTAGCCGTTTCCTTATAAAGAAATATTCACCATTCATTATCCGAGTAGTGAATGCTATGCTCAGTTGCAATTGATAAAACCTTTCTTTTAAAACATTTCTTAAACAGGAAAATAGGTTTCCCAAGTCCAGTAGCTGTTATCGCTCTTTACAGTATTGTTTTTCATTGGGGAATGTATGAATCCTACTCTTCTCCCCTCAGCTATGGGTAAATAGTAGGACAGACTGGGTTCTATAGACTTGGGTGGCAACCAGTCTAGGAGAAGGAAAACGCTAAATTCAAAACTGTATGTAGCCCTGGCGAAGTACATATTGTGCATTATGAAGTGGCGTGGAATGTTAGCATCTTCATTATGTCAATATTTTCTCCTTGAGTTACATGTGCTATTCAATTTAGCTGTTGCTGCTGTTGAAAGTCCTCAAGTGATTTGGTTTCTGTTATTTGGTACAGTTCCTTGTGATTCTGTCGTGTCAGTCCACAAGGTTCAAAAAGGATGATCTTTGCCAAGACCCACATTCTTTACTCACTCGTTGATCTTAGACAGTAGTTGTATTCTGCTGAAATTTTAGATATTTCTGAATGGGTTTGACACTATACATAAAAGTCTCGATCTGATGAGACTATTTGAGATCATGACTTGAGTTTTCACGTTGATATTTTGGTTTTGTGGCAATTTGTGGTATTGGGCAAAACTACCTTTAGTGCAGCCAATTCTAGGTTCAATTTCCTTTTATCCCTAATTTGTTATAACTGATTCATACAGAAAGGTATTTGAAGTGTTTAGTATTTACTAATTCCACCTCCTGAATTATTCCGATGGATTCAGAATATATGCCATCATTGCTTTTATTCCAATTCAAAATAATAGTTTCTGTTTTGGAAAGGTTTATTTTGAGTTATATTTCTTAGAGCAGAGGATGTTGATTTTTTTTGTTGTTCAAGTTTATATTGGTTCCTATTTCTTGGAACATTTGCTAGAGGATATTTTTCGGTTCAAATTCATTCTTATCTGTACTATGAATACCTATGTCATCAGCATAGACCCCCCTCATCATGAGGAGGGAAATCAGGATTGCTGTCTTTGATCAGATTCTTTTGGGTTGAGGTATAGAATGCTTAAATGGTCAATGTTCATCTCTTCACATCTGTGTTTTTAAATGTGCAAGGCATAGTCTAGGAAGAGATTAAATAAACTGGGGATTTCTCATTTTTTTCTTTGTGATACTCTTGTTGAGGTTTCAAATGGTTCCATACTGGCATCCTCAATGGTGGCCTCGTTCCCTGTCAAATACTCATTATGAGTATATTGGCCTCAGGAGGGAAAGCAGGATTGCTGACTTTTATCAGTAGATTCATTTGGGATGAGGTATAGAATACTTAAATGGTCAGTGTTCATCTCTTCACGTCTGTGTTTCTAAATGTGCAGGGAATAGTCTGGGAAGAGATCAAATAGACTGTGCTATGTCATTATTTTCTCTTTGAATTATTTGTGTGATCCAATTTTATTTTTTGCTGCTTTTGACAGTCCTCAAATGGTGCGGTTTCTATTATTTGATAAAGTTCTTTGTGATTCTATGGCACTGGTCTGAATGCGGGTCCTCGCTACATGTTCCACTCGCTCGAATCCACTGTGTTGTGGAACAAGTAGAAGTTTGATTAGTAGCAGGATTGTCGGTCATGCTAGTTCAAGTAAACGATTGCCAACGGTCTCTGTTGACAAACTGCTATGGACGCCGTGCGGTCTGCCAATGCAGTCCTTACAACACGTCTATCTTGACAAGCGTCTGTACTACGTAGCCGTTCAGAACCAGGGCTACGGCTGTAGGAATGTTTCTTGAACCACTGTTGCTTAAATCATAGCCTCACCGACGCGTCACATCCAACAACTTTCTGAAATGATCGCCCAGTCTATTAAAGGCCTTTAAACTTCCCCCTGTTGTCAAAAAAGGAATGTGTGCATCTCCGTGGTATGACATCTGCTTGCACTTGATTCTCACCACACCGAAACTTCTCGTTGCAGACGTTAACGTCTAACGTCTCAGGCACAGACTGTGTACTGGCATGAGTGTTGCTACATTAAAAAATGACTTAAGACTTTGAAATTTTTATCAGAATATCCTGGTCAAAATTGGCTTCGTACTTCTGAATATTGAAATTTTATTTTACGCAGTATTTCAATTCACAGCATTGATTTGCACTTGTGCAAAGACAGAGGTAAAATTGAACACCCTACACTAATGTATCAGACGAGCTTAGTAGCTACCGCACTACGGGAGGCGCATATTTTATTCTATCTATTTTCTCAGGAAAATGTTAATCAGAGAGCTGGGTTCAAATTTCTGCCTTGCATTTTGCCTTCATTTCCGCGCTAATATTCTTGTTGTCATTGTAATTGCTGTTGTTGTTTTTGTTGCTGCAACTGTTGCTCTTGTTGTGGTGCCAACATTTGAATCATGACAGCTTTTAGTTCTTCCATTTTGCTGTACGCCACTGAATATTTTGTAAATTAATTTTTGAATAACTTCGCCTGGTTATTTCTCTGTAGTCCTGCAAATATGACGTCTCTTTTGGTGAAGTGGTAAATATTACTGAATATCCTAATACGACCAGTAGTATACATATATTTTATTTTTCCTCGTGTAAGTTCAACGAATACTCGTTGTCATTTTTGTAATGCCCATTTGTAAATCACAGATACAATAATAGTAGTCTTCGAACAATACTTGGTCAGATGCCGTCAATTCCCATATATATATTTTTCCTTTACCCGTCACGTGATCTAATTATTTCAAGATGAGATCGACTGTGCTTGCTCTCTGGGGATTCATGTCCAAACCCAAATGTCGGCAGCGACACTTTATACCTATATCACAGTTCTTCACCTTTTCTTCACCATTGGCTAAATAACAAAATCAAAATGGCTTAGATCTTTGACTCGTAATCAATCTAGGATAAGGAATATTCTGAATGGAATAGCATGGAAAAGGAAACGGAGAACTATTCTATTATCTTTCCTAAGTAATGGCAATTCACAAATAATAAAGAGAACGAAACTATGGAGAATGGAATTTTCATTAGACATTTTCCTTCGGGAAGTAAATTGAATACGATCGTGTTTAGTGATTTACATTTCTCTCTTCTGCCATTTTCATTTGCATTTCTCTCTTCAGCCATTTTCTTCTGTTGTCATCAAGATTATCAAAAGCATCAAAATCTGACAGCGACATTTAGGAACTTCAACGATACCGGAAATGAAGTTGCGTCCTTGAGAACAACCAATCGAAATCGATCTTGCCATCAACGATTTTCCGAATTTATTCATTCACTACTAGACTAGGAATAACACTTCAAAATGACTCACTGCCAATGACACTATTTTTCTGTCCTTTCCTCGCTGAATGTCTGTCTAAGCTGGCGTTTCTCGCTGAATGTCTTCTGCATATAAAATAGGATATACAGGGAGCCCAGTAAAAAGGCGGTAAATCAGAAAGAAATTTATTTATACATCAAAATTCATGTACAAACTGAATATTCATTGTAGACTTTTGAAATATTTGCATGAATGTTCAGCACAAAGTTGTAAGCGTGGTAAACTGGATAATGTCAAGAGAAAATCCATTCTAAGCTCCAGTTAAATTCCAGTTAAATTCCAGTTAAATGTCACGACGACAGTTTTGCAAGTGGGTTACAAATATACTCCGGATAACATTCAGATCTCGGCTTTTAGAGGGCCACTGAGATGGACCAATTAGAGGTGGTGTATTTTCTCGAAGAATAAATTTGCCGCCTTTTTACTGGGCACACATGAGAATCCTTACAGAGTTTCTTACTATATCCTTTTTTATACACACATTGTCGACACGGAAAACACATGGACAAACCTAAAATCATATAAATCTTTTACTTTCAAACCATCCCGAAAAATTGGATAAATATTTACCTTAAATTAATTTCCGGAAAGTATATTTGAATATTTTGCTTTCGAGCCATTTCGAAAATAAGATGAGGATTTACCTTAAATTCAATACAGAAAAGCTGGGAGAACATATAAATAACTTTCAACATGAACTAAGAATAATAAAATTCTGATAAATCTCCAATAAAAGTGACAGATGTCAAATTTATAAGGGTTTTCGTATTTGTTTCTTATTTAAACATCTTGTGGAATTTAATTTATATTTTTCAATTCACACACACACTCACACATACACACACACATGCACACACACACAGACGTTTGGCCATCTTGATACCATTTGTCGTAAGAACCACTGAAAAACCATTTGAGTTAGTCTGCTAGAGAGAGAACAGGTTAAAATCATCTTGTGTCAGCTCCACTATATCTTCTCAACTGAACAATGGCGAGAGGAAAAAAGATCATTCAGGCCTTCAATAATGCTACTAACATTCATACTCTGGCTTCCATCTTCAAAGTCCATTCAAGGACCATCAAGAGAACGGTGAATAAGTTTTAAAAAGAGAGAACAATAGAGAGGAAAACTGGATCAAGAGGTCACAACTGGAAGAGGGATCATCATTTCAACTTAGAGTTAAAGTGATCAATTAGAAAAGATCCAACTCAATCCATAGGACGTTTGGCATTTCAGAAACGAGTTTTATCTATGACAGTAGAAAGAGAAGTGAAATAAAGACTTGAAAATGAAAGCGTACGTGAAATCTGTGAGATACCTTGTTACTCCAGAACAGAAAGTCAGAAGGTTAGAGGGCGAAGATCATCTTGAATAAGTTGGAAATGATCCTGGAATAATATATATATTTTAACTATATATCAATCCTACATGAGCTTCCGATCCTTCGCTATGATTAAATAATGAACATGTAATTTTTGTTTATAATCGATTTCATCACGATTCTTTTGTTAAGCTTGGGAAGTAATTATACATTCTTATTGCTCCAAATAGAGTCCAATAGTGTTATAAAAACCTCGGAGAATTCCAGTATATCTTTAATCATTTCTAAGATACAACTGTTCAAAAATTAATCTAACTTTTGGACAATTTTGCTGTGACACTCGGTGTATATATATATATATATATATATATATATATATATATATATATATATATATATATATATATATATATATATAAGAGTGAATATTGAAGTCAATACTCAGAGGCAACAGGCTGTTTCATGCTAGACGCAATCGTCAGGCCGCGAGTGTTCGATGTTTTCTCGACTATTTATATATATGGGTCAGTGGTGCATTGTGGTTAATCCATTCTGGCGGTTATTTTAGCGGGAGTGGCTTGTTTGTTTATTTATTTATTTGGGTTAATTTATTTTACTTATTTTTTATTTTTATTTTTTATTTTATATATTTACTTATTGTTTTCGGTTTTCGATGTTTTATTAACGTAGTAAAAAAATGGGGGAAGATTTGCTTAGGCCGCTTATTTAATAGTTTGTTTTGGTCTGGGAAGATAATTAAGGCTATTTATTCGTTCAATTTTTAGACTGATTGCCGTAGTCTATTCTGTTATTTTGGCGGTGGACAGTTTTTAAATTTGTTTATTATTTTTTTTTTTATTTATTTACTTATTTGGATTGATTATGTTTACTTGTTTTTGCTTATTTATGTTTATTTTTATTAGTTCTAACGGTTATTTTAACGGGAGCGATTTGTTAATTTGTTCGTTTATTTATTTGGATTAATTTTTACTTATTTTTTCTTATTTATTTATTTTTTTATTTTGCATATGTTTATTTACTCTGTTCGGTTTTCGATTCTTGAGTAAAGTAGTGATATTCTATCGTCATATAGCAATTACAGCTATTTTTTCGTCCAATTTTTGGATTGATTGTTGTAGTCTATTTTAAAGGTTATTTTGGCGGGATTGGTTTGTTAATTTCTTTAATAATTATTTATTTGGGTTGATTATTTTTACTTGTTTTTATTTATTCTATTTCGTATGTTCTAACGGTAGTGGTTTGTTAATTATTTGTTTGGGTTAATTTATTTTACTTGCTTTATTATTATTTTGTTTATTTTTATTTATTCATTTAAAATTTCGATTTTTAAGTAACGTAGTAATTTTTTTTCATGTCTGCATTTTGAGATTAGCTTAGATCATTTATTTAGTAATTTATTTTGGTCTGGAAAGGTAATAATAGCTTATTTTTACTCCAAGCAAAGTTTGCAGGTTATGGATTGATTATTGTAGGGTGATGATCTTTTCCTTATTTTCTTTAATATTTTTGGTGTGATTTGTGTTTTGTTTTAATTTCCCAGATATAATTAGAAAGCATTGTGCTGTTCGCGTATTTACTATTTGTGAAAGATGTTTTGTGTGCATAGTTTCTTTGTTTCCAGGGTCCTTCAGTTACGCTATGTATACTTTTTCTTCATTATCTGGTGATTTTACTGTGGCTTGGTAGATTACGTTGTTTTGTAAGCAATTGCCGTTTAAGGGACATTCATTCTATATTCTACAGTTACACGTGGGTTTAATTTGTTCAGGTGGTTTGTTGATAGTTTCCTGTTGTGCTTTTTTATTATTTGTGCCATGTTCTCGGTGCAACTGTAGCTGATTTTTACAGTGTTGTTATTGAATATTTTGTGTAGAGTGCTTGATTACGGGTAGTGTTTGTTTAAGAGTTTGAAGAATATTTTACCTACGTTTGTTTTTACGTTTTTGTTGTACGGTGGGTTGAACCGTGACCACCAAGATAGAAGGCCAGTTTCATTTGGTTGTTGAGAAATGTGACATCATCATATTGAGTCCGACTATCAAGAAGCATGTCGTTTGTTTTGGGTATCAGATTTTTTACGGCGGAAATTTTAAAATTATTTATTAATATTTTTTTTAAGTATTGAATTAATTTGAAACAAAAACAATGCCTTATAGATGCGTTGTACCAAATTGCAAAGGGAATTATAAAAAAGGTCCTAAAGTATATGTATTTTCTTTAACTAAAGATAAAGAATTATCTGATGTTTGGATTCGTACAATCAGAAGAGATCATTTTCTATCTACTAAATTCAGCAGAGTGAGTATTTTTTGTATTAAAAAATAAGTAAATTTTATTGAAACTTTAATGATAAAATTAATACCATGTCTTTGTAATTCATAACATAAAGTTAATAAGACATAAATCTTGCGAGAAAGTTTAGAGAGAGAGACATTCATTCTCGTACGTGTTGTTTTTAAAATCTAAAACCTCATTTTCTTAAGAAATATAAACTTTAAAGAAATTTTCGACATAAATTCATTCATGAATTTCTAAAAGAATATTTTATACATAAAAAATAATTCTAATAATTTTAACGATTTTTTAGAATTGTTTTATTCGTGACTAAATGAAACTTTAATTGAATTTAATTTCATGTCTGTAATTCTGTAATTCACAACACATTTTATTTTTATAAACAGCTTTGTTTTAAAAAAATAATTTTTTATCTTTATAATTCACAAAACACATTAAAAAGAAAGTTGCGAAAGTTTTTAAAAGCTGAAATCTAATTTTTATAAAAATAAACTTTAAAGAAATTTTCGATATAAATTCATAAAAGGAATCTTTTTATAGACATAAAAATAATTCTAATAATTTAACAATTTTTTAGAATTGTTTTATTCATAAGAATGTTTTTTATTTATCATTTTAAATTTAAAAAAATGAATAAAAGTTAAAAATTCTCTTATTTGTACATAGCTTCGTCACTATAATCTTTTCTTGAATTCTCTCCACTTTTCCTAAAATTGTTAATGCTTCATATTATTTTTTAGATTTTATAGATTTTTTGCTGATTGATTTTCTTAGATTTTCACAAGAATTTAAAATAGGTTTGGTTTTTAAAATCTTTTTGAGTTTTTAGGTATGTGAACTACATTTTCGACTGGAGGACATAAGGAGAGAATCGTCAGCTTTTGACGAAAAAACAGTTGTCACAATTGCAGTTAAACTAAAAAATATATATCTTCGTGATGGTGCTATTCCTAGAATTTTCCCAAACTGTCCCTCATATTTATTTTCATTGAATACTTCTAGAGAGTCACCAGATTCCAGGAGAATTCGACTAGAGATTTCTGCTCTTAAAAGTGCTTTAAATCAAAGTATTAATGATGACAGCATAAAATGCAGAAGAAATTCCATAATATAAATGATCTAGAAGGGAAATTAAATTTCCTTGATAGAAATTACTGGAGTTTTGTTAGGCAGCAAGAGACACTTATTATATTCAGCATCATTAAATCCCTATATGCAAAAATCAATCTGTCTGTTGTAATTGAATCTGATTTTGCAGTACATGTGTTTTGTAGAGATGTGGAAATGCATTCAATAGGGGACTATAAGATTCCTAAACATGTAACTGATCAAAATACTCTTGAAATTCTGATAGAAAACATGAACAAAAATGAACACGGAACAACAGCAAACTGAACCTCAAAATATGAGTTTTATATTAAAATTGGTAATGTCATTTCTACTATTGGTGCAAGAAGAATCAAACATTTTAATGCAATCAAATTTATATATGAGCAGCTAAATTTAATGACACAAAATAAGCTTGATTATTCAACAGAAATGATATTTTCTTCAGTGTTATATAACTGCTCCCCTAAAGGGTACAGACTGTTAAGAGACAGCAAAAATATAATTTTACCTAGCTATTCAACCATTAAATGACTAACCTTATCAACATATATGAATCTTTTGATTGAGCAACATGATAACAATTTTCTTATGTATATTAAAAATAAATTTAAGCTACGAGTGCAGAAGGACATCACAGTATCTTTACTTGTTGATGAAATTCATCTAAAACCTTATTTAGATTATAAGGGTGGGAATATTGTTGGCTTATCTGATAACAGCAATGAAGCTGCAACAAGTGCTTTTGCTTTTAGGATTAGCAGTGTATTCTCACAATATAAGGATGTTGTGCATGTTATGCCAACTAAATGTCTTAAAGCTGAGAAGTTATTTGACATAGTTAAACATATAATAATTGGTTTAGAGGAGATAGGCTTTCAAATATTATCAATCATAACAGATAATAATGCTATAAATAAAAAAGTTATATCTTTCTTTTGCAGTCCTCCAAAGCTTTCCATTGTATATCCACACCCAGTTATAAAGTCTCGACCCCTTTTCATCCTTTTTGACTCATTCCATATATTAAAATGCATTAGAAACAATTGCCTTGGTCAAAAAGATGCAAATAAATGCATGCTGTTCCCCAAATTTTGTCATAATGGAAATCATGAATTAGATAGTATCCAAAGTGCCGCATTTTTTACCTTACAGAAACTCCATGCCTTAGAATCTCAGTCAATTTTAAAATATTGTTATAAATTGAACTCAAAAGCACTTTCTCCTACTAATCTTGAGAGGCAAAATGCTAATTTAGTTCTGCAAATTTTTAATGAATACACTATTCAAGGATTATTGATCTTAGGAAAACAGAAATATTTGCCTAATTTTGCAGAAGTTGCAGAATATATAAACATATTTTATATTTGGTGGAAAATAATGAATGTTAAAATGCCATATAAAGGTTGTCGGCTTAGAAATAAACACTGCAATCCACTTAGAATGAAGAAAATTTTAGATTTCTCTCTGTATTCTGTGACTGGTTAGAATCTTGGAATAGCATTTCTGGAAGAAATGGCAAATTAACAAAGGAAAACTTCACTGCTTTGCATCATACAACCTATGCATTTCTAGAACTGACCAAGTATTGCATAGAAGAACTGAAAATGCTATACATATTACCAGGCAAATTTCAAACTGATCACCTTGAGGCAAGGTTTGGTCAATACCGGCAACTTACTGAGGATCAGTATAATATCTCAATACGGCAAGTGTTTGAGTGTGAAAAAATTATTAGAATGCAATCAGTTTTAAAATTGAGCTTACCATTTAATCAGCAATGCATTAAAATTGATTTAAAGAGTTTACAAGAACCAAACTGGGATGAAGTGACAGAGGAGGAAAAGTTATATATATATAAATATAGAATTGATGTTAAAGAGGATTATGTAAATAATTGTAGAGAAGTTCTACCTGTAATACTATACTTAGCAGGTTATTGGTGTAATGCAGTTTTTAAGAAAATTAAATGCTGTAGCTGCAAAGATTTAATATCTGGAAACGTAAGAGATAATGTGGAAGAAATACCTGAAATAAGCAGCTATTTTCAGGGGCTTAATAGAGGTTCTCTCTTATATTCTAATGATAAAACTATAAATTTTGTTCTGAATAATTATGTAGTCATTGATAAGCTGATAAAAAAATCATTCTTTTCTTCATTCAGTAAATCAAAGAAAATTAGCCATGCATATAACATTGAATGTTTTTTTGGCAGATTATGAGGATCTTTTTTATGTTGACACTTGTGATGAGGGTCACAATATAGAAAAATACAAAGAATGTTTGTCTGGAGCTCTACAAATGCTCTTTTAAATAATTTTTGTTCTAGGGAAAATAATAATATTACAAGTAACAAGTTAATCAAAAAAAGAAAACTTTAAACATTCAGCTAAATTTTGTATCAGTAACCTATTTTTCTGAAAGTATTATTTGATTTTTAAATCTATTTATTGTTTGTATCTAATGTATTTTCTTGTTTGTGTTTTTGTTTCTTGTTTATGTTTAATTGTTTTATTTATTTATCATAATTATTTTATTTATTCATCATTTAATTATAATTTGCTTATTTAATTATTGTTCGTTCCCTAATTCATAATTCAGTTGTTACTCTATTTGAGTAATAATCTCTTAATGATTACAAAAATTGTAACTTTACAGAATAATTATTAAAGTTGAAATAAAAACATGCAAATTAAAAGAATGCTGATTATGATTTATAAAAAATTTTCAAATGTGAAACAATTAAAATCATGAATGTATTTCAGTCTTAAAATTGTCTGTCTGTAACCTACTTTTCTATAAGTATTATTTGAATTTTAAATATCTTTTTTGTATCAAATTTATTTACTTTTCAAGTATTTAGTTTATTTGTTTCTTATTTATATTTTATTCGTTTATTTATCATTTACTTGTAATTTGCTCGTCTGTTTATTTAATTGTTTGTTTGTTTCCTAATTCATAATAGAGTTGTTGCTGTCCGAGTGTATATGAATAATAATCATTAATAATTACGATATTGTAACTTTACAGAATAATTACTAAAATTATGCTAAAACATGCAAATTGAAACAATACTGATTATGATTTTAAAAATGCTTTCAAATTTGAAACAAATAAAATAATGAATGAATTTCAGTCTTTAAAATTTAATGAAATCTAACATGATGTTTAATTTCTTTAACAAAACATTCAGCAACATTTTTTTTTCTTATCGGTTATTAAAAAAAATTAATATGAAATAAAGATCTGTATAAAATTCAATTCTGTTTATTTGTTTTATAAAAAATGTATTTTTTAAATTAAAAGTTTTCTAAAACCAATTTTTTTTCTTACAATTATTCGTTACATTATGATGACTGTTTGTTTCACTGCATGGACTACTTTTGTGACGTCACGTCACTATCGAGCAGGCCTTCTATCTCGGTGGCCACGATTGAACCATATGATATTTCTCTTTCTGTTGACCTTTTTTTTGCTCTGTGGTATGTGAGTGTTGCCAGGAATCCACTATCCTTTAGGGCTGTTTCATAGTCTTTCTTAGTTTCGTTAAATATGGTTCCATTGCAAGAATTGTCGGAAAGCCTGCGGTTAACCGATTTTGGTATTTGTTTGATTATTGAAGGCAGGTGATTGGAAGATGTGTGTATATACAGTGGTTTATCATTGTGTTTTCTGTATGGTTTATATGTGCCTTTTCTTAGGTTGAAGGTAACATCTAGAAAATCTACTTCATTTAGGTTAGTTTTTATATCTATGCCAAATCAGTTATTTTTAAAATTCTTTATTATTGCTTTTCTAGCTTTCTCCGTGTTTTGTTTATTATAGTTTCGCTGTAGAGTCCTGTATCATTTTTATCTATGATTTTACTTAATTAATGTAGTAAATATATACCTATGATTTCGCAGGTCCCTGCACCGTCAAAGCTTCCCGTTGTAGTGTCAAAGATCCTTTCTTTATTTATCCATGCGTCTTCATTGTAGAATAGTAATGATTTACGGGAGTGTTTAATGATATTGAACGGCCTGACGATTGCGTCTAGCATGAAATAGTCTGTCGCCTCTGAGTGTTGACTTCAATGTTAACTTTTATATTTATATTTACATACTATCTATCTCTGATATTTAGCACTTTATCCCATAAATATAGCACACCTTAATATATATATATATATATATATATATATATATATATATATATATATATATATATATATGCGTGTCTGTGTGTGTGACATAGAACGGGGAAATATACACATCTATATCAGTATAAGAATTAATTACACCAACTATACGTGGGGGTAATGAAAAACGTTCAGTCCAAGCCACATCCAAAAGTTGAGAACTTTTCACTTGTGAGTTATTTCAAACAAGAATGATAAATTCAATCAAGACGGAAAACAAGTGAAATAATAAGAATAATTAAATGTTTCCAAACTGTTCAAAAAGAATTTTTTTTCTGCCAGAGAGAGAGCCTCAAAATCGATGTACATTTTTTAAATCTATTTATTATTTGATCGGTTGTGACTAATTCTGCACAATAAAATTCGCATTTAATCCGGCAAAAACGCTGACAGGGTTAAAATAATGCTGCCCTACGTTCATTTAGGAGAAACCACCGAATATGGGATTGTAGATTCAAACACTGCCGACGGTCATATATACTTTATTAAAGACTTCATAAACACAGGCCGGTAGACGTTGAATTCTTCTTCTTCTACCTGCTGCGTTCCTTCAGGACATGGGCGATCATGGCTCTCCAAAACTGTCTATCTCTTGTGACATTTTGTTCTCCCTTTGCTAAACTTCCCATCCTGTTCCACCATCCATTCACACAAGATTGGTATTTCGCTGCCATCCCCTATCTCTCTTGTATTCAATATGCCTTGTGAGGCGTAAGTTTTCTAAGCCCTCCTTTCTCATTACGTGT
Source organism: Acanthosepion esculentum (assembly GCA_964036315.1). Taxonomy (NCBI): domain Eukaryota; kingdom Metazoa; phylum Mollusca; class Cephalopoda; order Sepiida; family Sepiidae; genus Acanthosepion; species Acanthosepion esculentum. The sequence goes on from OZ038488.1 coordinate 7,189,109, forward strand.
CCAAGGAATTTCATTTCTCACTTCCTGATATGTGTTCTTTTGCAATTTGCTTAGCTTTTGTGGTACTACTTTAACATGCGATCTATCGCAGTTTCCGCAGTCTACGCTGTGAAATGACCTTAGTGTGGAGTCTGCATTTCATTATATGAATTTACTACCGGTGTTTAACTTTTATTACTCTTTTGACATCAGTGCTCGTGATCAGTCAACATAAAATAATACATTTTATTCACTACAATATTGTTAAAAGTTTTCTATAGGCGTGTCATTTTAACAGAGGAAACAGCGATTGCATTTTAAAACAATCTTCTGAGTAGACCACAAGAAGCAGACTCCCCTTGCCATCGATGTGGTAGTGTCATGAAAAAAAGTGAAAGCTTGATATAGGTGGGGAATACAGGCCTGTACTTCGTTGTCCTCAAATGTGTGCCAAACTTCGATAACATTTACTGGAAAGTACTGAGAAAAAATGAAGCAGGTTTGTTTTTGTCATTCCTACATTAATGAATTCCTCCATAATGATGACCATTAATGTACTATTTAGCCTTTTTTGATTATTGTGATTCTGATGATTCTGATTTGTATGATTAATTGTATGTAGATTATAAATGATTTAGTAGACCACACGCTAAAGTAATACGCTAAAGGTCATTTCACAGCGCAGACTCCTGAAACTGCGGTAGACCGACGCTAAAATATAGATACGTCTATTAATTCGGTATGCGTAATATTTAAAATGAATTTTTTAAAATGAAAAACCTTCTTGAGGCTTTTATTTTAACTCTAACTGAAAGCTAAATGGTTTAAAATTTACTATTTCCAATCAGCAAAATACTCTATGGCGTATTTCAAACAGCAATTATACTGATGGGGATTGATTTTTTTTTCCAGTAAAATCAATGAAATCGACCATTTTGACACATTTGTGAATAAAAGTTAATTCTCGGGTTTAAAAATCTTGCAAAATTAAAACATATACTTCTGAAACGTTATTTGAGGAAAATTAGAAAATTTAAAGTTAATTTAATCTGATTTGAAACAAATATTATTACATAAAATGTATACAAGCATTTCTTGATTTTCTGACGTGTTAATCGATTTGTCGAGAGCATAATGTGTTAAAAAGTTAAGTATGGTGACACATAGCAAACGTTAATTTTTATGTAAGGGTTTTTTTTCTGTAAGGACGGAGGGGACCCTTATAACACGTGACCTTTTAATGATAATGTCATGTACGAACTCGCATATTTATAAAAAATACGACGTTTAAACAAAAAAATCAAAATTCTTTTTTAAAATATTCAGGATCGTCAGATTGTAATAAGCTTTATAATATATGATTAGTAAATATAATTTTACTTAATAACAATATAGCACTATAGAAATTGAATTTCAAAAGATTTAAAAACTTGTAAATAAATAAAAACTAATCTTGTAAAAATTTATTTTTCCTCGAAAATTCTTTACTTTAGACAATATTTTCTTTAATATATATTATTCACAAAACAATTAAAAGCTTTTCTTAGTTTTATTGCGTTTTTTATTTTTCGATTCAAAACAGATTCGGTAAGACGGGGTCCATTTTTGCAAAAAAAAATTTGGGATTTAAATTCTTCTAAGAATTCTGCTTTTAACTAATATTGTCACTAAAAATTAACACGTTGAATTTCTCAAGTAAAATGTACATCTAAAAATAAATATATTTTTACGAAGATTTTCTAATAAAATTTTTAAAAAAATAATGTATTTCATTTACGAATAGGTTCTGAAAATTTAATTAGAATCCGACAATTATTTGATTTTTGCAAGAATTTCCAGATTAATGTGTCTGTCACAGCAAAAAAAAAGGCTAAAATTGGTTATGATGAAAGTTTTTCATTAAAATTTCGAATGTTCTAAAAAGGAGCAAAAAAATTTAATTAAATATTCAAAAAATACGTTGATCCTTTTTCTTAATAATAACATAAAGATTTTGACGATAAATCTATGTTTTCCTTACTTTTGGAGCATGTTTTCATTACGGTATACTGATTTTTAGCGATTTCGTGGAGGTAGCTATTAAAGTAGAGCGGCTTTTGGAATGCCTCTTTCGCTAGTTCAATGAGTGTTCAAACTTTGGTGTCTCATTTTCTGTTAA